>ML784714.1:1179921-1190692 GCA_009831015.1 Picea engelmannii | reverse complement strand
CAGGTTTAACACATTTACATGGTATCAGAGCTGACGGACTGCTAAGCAAAAGATACACCATATTCTTTTTGCAGGTACTGAAGATTGAAGAACGCAGAAAAGATGGATTATTCACCGGCAATACTTCTTACGCCTCATAACTATTTGGAATGGAAGAAAAAAATTCTGCTTCAGCTCAAATATAGAGGCTTGTACCAAATAACTATGGCAATGGAAGTGGAGCTTGATTCCGCCAATGAGAAAAATGACTTTCTCAATAGACAAGATATCGCCATAGGATGTATCTACATGTCTGTTTCTCCCGAACTTTTCCATCAAGTATATGATGAATCACAAGACTCAACTCCAAACAAATTATGGACCAGATTGGAGGTTCTATTCGGGAATAAAGAAGATTGTGAAGATTTCATGCAGGAGGTTGAACAGATAGAGCCAAAAGAAAAGCCATCAGAAGATCAAACATTTTATTCTGAAGAATCTTCTGCACAAGTATTTGCACAAATTTGTATTTCATTAATTGAAGATGATGTCTACTCCATTTCAGATTTGTTTTTTGAATTTCATGTGGAAGATATATGACATACATCTCAGGGGTCACATGCGTCACTTTTCCATGCGCAATGCATGCATCTCATGAGACAAAAAAGGAACCGCACACATCAGACTCAATTCTGATATTTTATGAGAAACATTTGCAGAAACAAATTGGATATTTGAATTCCTCTCGGGAAAATGTCCAATTTCAAAAAAAAATCGTCCGAAACGGAGTCCGGGAAGTGAAGTTATGATCATTTTAAAATCAACAAAATTTCAGCGTTTTTCCAGAAACAGCCGAACGGTTTTCAAAATTTCATCCAAACTTTATTTGGATCTTATTCATTACAAGAAGATAAAGTGGATATGTGTGGACATCTCAATGATGCATCTACTTCATCATATCCGTGCAAACATCTACATCTTCAACAAAATCTTCAACGAGCACAAACTTGCACAGTTGCGAGGTCTTCTTGGAGTGAAGGACAAGGTTGTTTAACAACCGTTTTTTTGTTCCTTCTCATTTTTTTTATGCATTGTAATTTGAGAGGGGGTTTTTCCCATGTTGTTTTCCCTCTTTTCTCGTTTATTTTAGTGTATATTTTGTTTTGCCGGGACCCATTCTTTATTTTCACCATAGTGATGTTTAGGGGGGGGTGTTGGAATTACTTCACACACACCTAGGATTTCTTTTTCCTATGTTTATTAGTCATTATTCAGTCTCCTATATTTTAGGAATAATATTCCTCTATGGAGAATATTCTCTTGAGTTGTCAATTCAGTTTGATCAGTTGAGTGGAGTCTAGATGCTACATTGGGATTATCACCATGTAGCATTGGGATCATCACCAACTAATGCACATGGTCCTTGGGATCATCACCGGACTAGCACATTACTCATGATTCCCTAATCTCCTCCTCACTTCACTCTATTTCAGTCAGTTAACTGAAGACTGATAGACTAGTTAACTAGACTAGGTGGCAGTTCACTCCCATAACTGTTGGTGTGTGTCCAGATCACTCTAGACCACCACTATGTTGCATTAGTTACTCATGTATCCTATATCTATAGTAAATTATTCACTCTTTGAGTGTGGAATACGGTTAATGAGAATTCTTCCATTCTTTCTCTCTTGCTTCTCCTTTCTCAATTTCTCTCTGCAAATGTGTGTGGTATTTTCTAGCTAGATCTATTCTGTGCAGGTTCCTGCATGAAATCTTCACAAACTTCTTTATTCCCGAATAGAACCTCCAATCTGGTCCATAATTCGTTTGGAATTGAGTCTTGTGATTTGGCGCGCTGCATCTAATTTTAAGATAATGTATTTAATTTAAAAAAATCAATTAAGTTTAATATAATTATTTTATTAAAAGTAAAAAAAATTGAAAAATTAAATGCCAAGTAAAATATAATACCTCCTGAGCAAGAGGTTAGATTGCAACAAGAAGTAGTCTCTGGTTTCATGTATTGTATAAAGGCTAGATGCTATTAGAATGCACATGACCCCACTGGAGGTAGCCTCTGCAATGACGTCAAGGGATATCGCCTTTCTTGCAGAGATTATCTAGGCTAAAACCGCCTTTTGGTCCTGGAGTAAGATCTAAAACTTCTTCTAATTGGCTAAGAGCTTGTCTTTCTCGGACGTAAGGAAACGGGTTAATGGCCCAAAACCCAGAGGCATTTGGCAGTAGTGAAAGTTTGTCCCCTTACGGTTCACCAACAGGTTATTTCAGGTGGAGTGGTTTTCCTTGAATAACGGTGATGAGTCAGCCCACATTTGTGGATAGCAGCCAATGATGACTGTCCTCACTGGTGGTCTAAAAGTGAGTTATGATAGGTTTTGCCACCTTTGAAAAAAAGTGAAATATACTCATTTTATTGAAATTAAAATAAAACCAAAAATAATAATTTATAGCAATCTCATTGCTGAAGGGAAGTGACCAGGGCCGGAACTTAGTTAGAAAGATAGTGGAAGCACTGACTAGGGCATTACATTTGTGAACTCTTGTGTATTTCATGTTAGAGTGTCATCTCATTCTCAACCAATATTTGAAACTTGAACAGTTCTGGCTATTAAATCGTCATCCATTGTGATGTTTTTACCTTCTATTATAGTCCTTCCTTCCCTCAAGTTGGTTGCAAATTAAAAAATTTGATCCAAATTGTATTCCTTTGCATTTTGGCAAAGGTAGGATAATCTTGCTGTCTGTATGAACTCCTCCATGCCAGCTCTTTCTTCTAAGATCTTCTAAATTTCCTTTTCTGGTGTGGCCCTAAGTTTAGGCTCAATCCTAAATGCAGCAATTGATACTGATCGAGGCATGGTCTGGAAGATGCTATACTCTGTTTTGATCAGATATCCCGGCCCCCATCCCCCACCACCACCTCAACTTTATATGAGGCAGTGCCTTGCCTTAAGAACTTGTGTAACCAGGAGTTCGGTGAATATTTTAGTGATTGTTATGCCTCTGATCAATCTATCAGGCTTAAAACTCTGTTAAACCCATTTCAATTCTGATTCTGCCCTTTTTCTGACCCTAATATGCCAATAACAATCTCCTTTGTAGGTACCCTATCTAGTATGGACTCTGGAATTGAAATATACCCCTAGATAATACTGCTCTTCTTTTCTCCAAGGTATGAAGTGTTGACAATGGTGAACGGTATAGGGCAGGTGTTCCTTTGAAAAATAAAAGTTCCTGAAAAAATGCAATACGCATAATTATTAAACACCTTGTAAATTTCTGTGTTGGCAATCTGGTGGTGGCCATATTAAGCAGGTCCTCGTCACTTGTGGATTATCTTCCAACAGATGGCAGAGATCGTCCATATATTTTTGCAGTCGCCTGTTTGATGCTTTGTTTGTCTAGAGTCACTCTAGACACATTAGGTCTCCTCCTCATCAACGACAATTCTGATTTTCTCCTTGACATAGTGATAATGCTCTATTTTGGGTGTTGAATTTCTCCTTGAGGTAATGTTTTACTCTCTGATGGTGATCTCTTCACAAGCCAGCATGTTTTGAGCTTCTTGTACAGGAATCTGAGCAACAATGGTTGTTTCCTTCTTTGACATGGTAGCTTCCCCAAATAAATAGGTGTTTTTCCTCATCAGTGCTTTAATGGTATTTTAGCTTCAGGCATAATAGTTCTGAACTTTAACCTTGATCTTCTCAAACAATTCCATATGGTTGCTTTTTTGTTTGCTCTCTTACACAGGCACTTTCATTTTCTCCTAGGGTACTTGAATTTCTTTGTTTTGTCTCCTTCTCTTGGCATTTTTGAGTTCCATTTTATTTTGATGACAAAAAAACTTGTTAAAAACCAAAAAAATTCCACATAAAATGATAAAATCTAGCTCAATATTTGCTTCTCCATGGGAAAATTTGAGTGGGAAATTTGGGTGGATTTATAACACTGTAAATACCTCGTATAGCAGCTGGTTGGAATCAGAATGTGAGAGAAATCGGTAAGGAATGAGCTCCATGAGGCTAGTGTTCCATGACAGTTGCTTTTGGAGAAGAGTAGAATCCCCGAACTCGTATTTTAGGCGTGATTTCCAGCTCTCAAGTCTTTGGAAAACTCTTGATAGAACATTCATTGGTTGCTAGAAAGTGGCTGGAAAGAAGACACAATGAAATGAGTTGCTTTTTGTATTCTATTTTTTATTGGTGCACCAGTTTTTCACTCGAGCTTGCCAAGCACTTGCTGAGTACATAATAGAAGAGGGTGTTCAGTGCAAAGCCAAAAGGAAGGTGTTTGAAATAATAGAAGAGATCTTGGATTTTTTGAAGCTCCAAGCTGAGGACGTTCTACAAAATTGGGAGAAAACAATGGAGATAAGCATTCAGAACAATCGTTTCTTTGATTTGATCAAAATGGGTCTTGAGGAGTGTTTTGAGTCTGGATGTGCTAATACGATGGATTATAAGTGGTTGAACTCCCGTACAGTGGATTGCAAGTGCTTGAACTCACTTGAAGATGAAGCAGAAGACAGCAGGACTACCAGTTTGAGTTATTGGAAAAGTGTATTTCCCTGAAGATGAGGCTCCAGGTTAATCTCAATGCCAAGCTTCAGAATTCAAGGATCAAGAACTCTAGCATTGGCAACAAACCCTTTGGGGTTTTGGTTTGCCATTAAATGCTCTGTCAAAAGAGAGTACTGTAAACAATTCTGTTATGTGGACTATTGTACATAATCTTAGTGGATTCACTCTTGTTGATATGCCTTTTATATGCTTTATTGGATGCATGTATATTGTCATACTTCATTGACAGGCTTGGAGGCCTAAAGACATGTCTCTCTTGTGTAAATGCTCCACCATTGCTTTATCATCCATTCGTTGGTAAATTAAAATATTGTGTGTACTTTTTATCTGAAGAACATCCATATAACTTTAAGGACCTCGTTATAATAAAACTTTTGTAGTAGAATTTAACTAACTCACTGCAAGCCGCAACTAAGCGGGGAAAAACATAAACAAAATCATCTAAATTTTATTAAACGAACATAAAGGTAAAATACATACTCCTTCAACCTTCACTTCTCTCCCTTCTAAAATAGATGAGCATCCAGTCTAAAATACTAAAAAGGGTATGAATCATAAGCAGTATGGAGTGCAAGTATAATACTAGAAATAAAATCCTGTCAGTTCAATATTAAGCAACTTTTCCTTTAAGTTTCAACAAGTAACAAATGTGCATGTTATCATCCCACTGGATATCTTATGAATGTGGCATATCCCATCAATAAATCTATATTATTCCCCAAACTGATTCTTCCAATTGATGTAAAAAAATACACTAGCTTTCTTGACTGTGCACTTTGTCAGAAATCTAAAATAAAATGGTCATGCAAGGTTGATGACATGTCTTAGCTTGCTATAATCCAAGCCTATGTTTATAGCTTACTTTATCTACTATCACCAATAGCCTCCACAGGAACATTGTCCCTCCTTGAAATGATGGTAACGGGTAGCATCCCTGACAATGATTTCTCGTGCAACAATCTTAGAGATAAACTTAATTGCAGAGTGGCAATCACCACACACTCTAAGGTTTTTGATAATTCGAATAGTCGATCCTGGGTGAGTGTTTAATAGTCCAAATGCAATGGCCAGTTTCTCACTGTGCTGCATAAGAATTCGTTCCTTCTCTTCTTCCTTGACATCATTCAGTACAAAACTTGTATCAGGAATATATCCTGCTACCTTCATCTCCAAAGTTAATCTCTCCAACTCTGCATATATTTTGTGTGTTTGTGGATGTGACTTGTCCCCCACAAGGAAATTATGTACCTGTTTATTAACCTCAACCCAACTGCATCCTGGTGTCTTCTTCACACCTCTATCTTTCATCATTTTTCGTACCTTTTCAATGTCATCCCACCTACCAGCTGCAGCATATATATTTGAAAGAAGCACATAAGGTGCAGAATTATTAGGGTTCAACTCAAAAATGTGTTCTGCCACACATTCGCCTAGCTCTACATTTTTATGTATTCTACAGGCACCAAGTAAACTACTCCAGACGGTAGCATCAGCTTTTATTGGCATCTTGTTAATAAATTTTTTTGCTTCATCTAAACGCCCAGCTCGGCCAAGAAGGTCAACCATGCAACTATAGTGGTCTATTGTAGGTGTAATGTGATATTGTTCTTTCATACAATTAAAGTAACGGTATCCCTCATCCACTAGACCCGCATGGCTGCATGCAGACAAAACACAAATTAACGTGACACGGTCCGGGTTCATGCCAGAGTCTTTCATTTGTTCAAAGAGTTTGACAGCCTCTTTGCCATAACCATGCATGGCATATCCTGTAATCATTGTTGTCCAGGAGACGACATCTCTTCGTGCAACTCTGTCAAATAATTCACGTGCTTTTTGTATGCACCCACATTTTGCATACATGTCTATCAGAGCATTCACTACAATGATATCAGACTCCAATTCACTTCTATATATTTTTTCATGGATCTCTATACCCTGTTCAAGAGCTGCCAAATTGGCACAAACTGGGAGAATACTGGCAAAAGTCATTGAGTCTGGCCTCACACCTGCTAATTGCATTTCTTGAAAAAGTTGCAGGGCCTGTTGACCGTGCCCATTCTGTGCAAATCCTGCAATCATTGCATTCCATGATACCACGTTTTGTTGTGGCATTTCCTTAAAAAGTTTGAGTGCCTCATCAACAAGTCCATTTTGTGTACATCCTGCAATCATTGCATTCCATGAGGCCACATTTTGTTGTGGCATTTCCTTAAAGAGTTTGAGGGCTTCATCAACTAACCCATTCTGTGCATATCCTGCAATCATCCCATTCCAAGACACAACATCTCGTTCCGGCATTTCTTCAAAGAGTTTCTGGGCCTCATCAACAAGCCCATTCTGTGCAAATCCTGCAATCATTGTATTCCACGAGACCACATCTTGTTGAGGCATTTCCTTAAAGAGTCTGAGGGCTTCATCAATAAGCCCATTCTGTGCAAATCCTGCAATCATTGCATTCCATGAAACCACATTCTTTTGAGGCATTTTCTGAAATAGTTCTAAAGCCTCATCAACATGCCTATTCTGTGCATATCCTGAAATCAGTGCTGTCCAGGCAACCACACCCGGTTTCGACATTTTGTTAAACACATTATGTGCTGTCTCTATGCTTCCACATTTGGCATACATGTCTACAAGGGCATTTGCCACAACCAGGTCCGACTGGAATCCGTTTCTTATTATCTCTTCATGGATTTCTACACCATGTTTCAGAGATGCCAAGTCACCGCACGCTGGAAGAACACTGGCAAAGGTGAATTGATTAGGTTGAAAACCCGTTTGTTTCATATAGCAAAACAGACTTAATGCCTCGGAAGGAGGTCCATGCTTTGCATAAGCTGCTATCATCACAGTCCAAGATACGACATTTCGTTCATGCATTTTGTCAAACAATTCACGTGCCTTCTGTATTCTCCCACATTTTGCATACATATCTACAAGGGCATTTGCCACAGAGACTTGGAACTGAAAACCAGTGTTTATTATTTGTTCATGAATCTCCATACCCTTTTCTAAAGATCCCGAGCTGGCACATGCTGGCAGGATACTGGAAAAGGTGAATTGATTGGGTTGGAGGCCTGTTTGTTGCATTTGGTGAAAGAGTGCCAACGCTTCCTCAGGTGGTCCAAGCCGGGAGTAAGCAGCAATCATGACAGTCCATGAGCATTCATCTCGTTCATTCATTTGGTTGAAAACTCTGCGAGCATCCACCACACTTCCACACTTGACATACATGTTGATAAGCGTGTTAAGTAAGATTGTGTTTGCTGTAATTCCCCTTTGATTGATGTGAGCATGGATGAGCTTGCCCTCTGCGAGGGCTTTGGCTTGAATGCAGGCCTGCAAGAGAGAAACAAATGCATAATACTGTAGAGGGATGTCTGTGATATACAAAATGTGGAGCGCCTCCTTCAGACGGCCCTGTTTACAAAGAGATGGGAGATGGTGAGAAGAGCTAGTATAGGCATAGGGTGCTTGTGTATGACTAGCCATTCTTCTTCGTTGAAGGTGAAGCAATCCCGTCATAGTCTGATTTGAACCAGATTGTAAAACCTTCATTGCATACTTCCGTTGTCCTGCGTAGATTTTATCAAATCTACTTTATTTTGCTTTCTCTAATTTCACTTGAAAGCCTCGCTAAAATTCTAATATTAAAATAGTACTCTCCTTGACTTTCAATTAAAGCTTTGGCCACACTTTAATTCAATGGAAATAACAACGTTTATTAACTTTTATTTAGATAATTAACTCTAAGGTAAATTAGGGATTCTGATGGCAAACCGTTACTGGCTCTGATGGGATTTGCTAGTTAAAAAACACCTCTTATTAATAGAAGAAAGAGCAACAGCGTTGGCAGCTCGTCAGGCTTTCTGGCAATGACAACCCTGCTTCTTTAATTGAATGGAAGCCTTCCCGGGACAAAGTCTTTGTAACCCAAGTTATAACTCCGCTATATGATTTATGTTCAAGTCTTTTGTGCAAAGTGCAAACATGTTGAACATATTGAGACACTGGAAGGAATTCCTGATTTAGCCAACGACAGAATCTGTAGTGCTTTCTGTGTATTACGTAAAATGACTCCTCGGACTTTAGGATTATTCATTACAGGGTTTCCAACACTGATTTGCATTCCAGACTGCTCTCCTATACCAGAGGAAGATCTTACCAAGCTGATTGCAGAATGTTCAACTACTAATCTAGAGGTTCACTGCTGTTTAAGTTTTGTTCCATTCTGAATTCTGATTAAACCTTAAATGTTATTTCAATTTCAATGGCATCAAGTTCTTGCCTTTAGATGTTGCTATTCTGACTGGTTGGAGAATTAATGGTTTTATTTTGAGAAGGCCGTGACCAGACAGAATTGCCATATTTACAGGTAATACAATTGGGCATGTGTGGGCGTGCTTTTTCAGATCATTTACTGCAAGCTACCTTTGCTCGTCCTTCTGTGGGCTTGCCTTGCTTAACTTGCCTTTCTCTGAAGGGTGCATATCGCCTATCAGATGTTGGATTGAGTTCGACTCCTTTACTAAGTTCTGTAGATTTGAGTCAGTTCTCATTATTATCTGAAGCTGGCATCAATACTCTAGCCGACAGCTTGGCTCCAGTGATTAAGGAATTGCGTCTGGAGTCATGCCAGCAGCTAGAAGCCTTCAAGATTATGCCAGCATTAAAAAAGATGCAGAAATTGGAAGTACTATCAGTAGTAGGGATACCCGGTGTTACTGATGAGTTTGGAGGGAACTGCTCGCTTATCTGGCCAGTGACTTGAAATAACTCTCTAGCAGACTGTGGGTAAGTGGTTCAATTTCTTTTGTGTTTTGAATTATTTAAGTTAAGATAACTTGGATAGTGGAATATGATAATATCTTTTCAGAACACATCTCGTGCTTACATTAGTTTAATACTTACGCTTTTGAGGGTGCCTGCTGATCATTAGATACATGTAATGCAGAAAGCTGACAGATGGTGCCCTAGAAGCAATAGGTGTTTTGTGCTGTGCACTGAATGTTCTCATCCTGGACAATCTTTCTCTTTTGACTGAGACGTCACTTGTTCACCTTGCAAATGGATGTAGAATCAGATCACTTCAAACCCTATCATTAAAAAGATGTTCGTTCAGGTTAGTGAATGACAACCATTTCTAAAGGGTGTGATTTAAATTTTGAAGAAATTTGAGGTTCCTAAGGCTGCCCAACAGGCCTGTCAAATGACCTCTTGTTGGACACTAAGTTCTAGGTACTTTCAAACTATTTTCTCACTGTTTTTAGGACAGTTTTCTCGCTGTCCAAAACAGCCATCAAAACTGAACTTTACCCACTCTGAAATCTGTCCTTCAGCTTTGATTTTATGCTCTTTAGTGCCTCTTGTTGTAAGGTTTAATGATGGATAGTTTTGCTGTCCAAGTAAGCCTTCTTTAACATGCATTAAACATCAAATACATCTCTAGGATCTTTAACAACTTACAACTGAAAGTACTAAGCAAACCATGACAAATGTACACAGGTGTTTTTGGTCAACATGACCCTGGAAAAACCCCCATGCGGAAAACCAGTGAGAGAGATAGATATATATTGGAGATCTTGTTACAATTTTAGGGTAAGTTGAAAACAGCAGTCTCCTTTTATTTTCAAAAGCTAAAACACTTTAGATCTGAAGTACAAACAGCATATAGGTCTATAGAGGGTAGTGACAGTAGAAGAAAAACAACCTTAATAAATCTCTGATCTTAGAACTATAAATGCATATAAGCAATAAACCTAGATCTCAAACAGTGAAATGAAAACCCTATACAACAGTAGAGATCTCTTAACAGTGATATGCAAACCTTCTAAATAAAACAGCAGAGATCTATGCAAATACTCTTCCAAGTGTAACAGCAGGTTAGACAAGGCTTATTCAATGTCAAAGTAAACTCAGACTGAATGCAATAAAATAGGTTCAGATCATAGACATTGATAACAGTTCTATAGAAGCAA
The DNA here is from genome assembly GCA_009831015.1 of Picea engelmannii. Classification (NCBI taxonomy): domain Eukaryota; kingdom Viridiplantae; phylum Streptophyta; class Pinopsida; order Pinales; family Pinaceae; genus Picea; species Picea engelmannii. Next base: position 1,180,128 of record ML784714.1, on the reverse strand, counting down.
CTGTAGATTTATATTTCAGATCATATACTAAAACTCAGACCTTAAACAATGATAAATAACTCCTTTAAACCAACAGCAGATCTATAGATCTAGTTCTGAAACAAGACAAATAGTACTGAGCTACTTCTATATGACTGTACTCAACCAGCTACCAACTCAGATCTGAACTTTAAGGAAAAGAGGTAAGAAACACATACCTGGTACCTG
>ML784714.1:1153137-1169057 GCA_009831015.1 Picea engelmannii | reverse complement strand
GGGTCTTCAAATGCTTGGTCCCAGACCAAGACTCCCATGCCCCAGGCATGGTTACCCTGGACCCAGTCCAGGGGCCCTAGACATTCGTCTAGGGTCTTTATCAATTTGGTCCCAGACCACATACCCCAGGAGTGCACTGGGGGTCCTAGATCTGTCTAGGGTCTTAGCCATCCTCCAGGAGAATGGCTCTCGCTGCTGCATGTAAATTTAACAGATCTCAAAAAAAATGCTACAACAAGTAAATACACAAGGAACTTGATACAATCCAAGCTTCTTCTCAAGCTTGCAATGGAGTCCCTCAAACCTGTGCTTGCTAGCCTTTGAACAAAGCACCCTTTGCCTTGGTGTTCCCACTTCACTTGCTTTGCCTTTGCTTTGCCTTGCCAACTTGTAGAAATCCCCCAAGTAATAGATGCGCCCTTTCTCCCTTTGCTATGGTGCGCACTTAGCCTCAAGTGCGCCCCTACTTCTCCTTGTGCGCCTCCCTCTCTTACACAAGTGCGCCCTCTCAAGCTAGTGCCCCCAAGCTAGTTTGCGCCATTAGCTTCTCACTAATGTGCCCTCCTCCTCCATGAATCTCTCATGAACTAGTGTGCCCTCCTTGAAGCCTTGTGCCCTACTTCTTCCAAGTGTGCCTCTCTTCTCCAATCCCTCACTTCCTCTCTTCTCTTCACTTAACTCTCTCAAGTGAACAATGAATCTCCTTTTCCCTCCTTTGCCTACTTTAGCCTAATCTCAAGGTTAACCTAGAAAACTAAGGGCCCAGATTAGATATAAGCCTTTCTCCAAAATGAGTGGATGAGATTAGATCTCATAAACTCACTTAAGTTTCCATAGTTTTACTTTATGTTAATTAGTTCACATTTAAGTGAAATTAATGTCACTTTATGACTGAAGTGAATAAAGTCACTTTAGACTTAAGTGAATAAAGTCAAAGTGAAATTATAACATAAAGTACAAGAGTGAGGGTAATACTCTTCCCCTTTGTGTTTAGATTCTAGAGACTCACAAACACAAGGGGACCACTTTCCAAGGTACCCAAATATCAACACTCCCTCTTACCGAGGAAAGTGTCACTCACCCCTCCAAACTTGTCCCTGAAGTGGACATCCTTGACCCTTGGCAAGGCCTCGGTGAGTAAATCTGCAACTTGCTCATCAAAAGTGGCCTCTGACTCTGATTTGTTCGTCACCATAGCCAAGTGGGACCCAAACCTCTCTGGCGACCTGCTCTCTCTTATCAATCTCTGAGGCTCTCCAACATACTCCTTAGCCTCCTTCAGGGTCTCTTGAAACCATCTCGGTTTCCTCTTCTCTGAAGTAACCTCTAGTGGAGTAGTCTCCTCATTTCTCCGAGTCTCATGCATAGATCTTTTATTAGTATTTTGTGACCCTGAAGCACCTGCACCAACTGTCTGTATACTCGGCAACTGTGACTCTGAACCTGTCCCGGGTGGACCAGTCACCCCTAAACTCAGTGTACTCGACACCTAAGGCTGTGTCCCCTGCGAAGCATCACTCTACAACTTTGGGACCTCCTCAACTCTGTCTCTCAACTCAAGTGACCTCCTGAAGGCTCTATCCTCCTCGAATCTGATATCTCTCCTTACCACCACTCTCCTTAGTGATGAAATGTAGATCGTGTAGGCCTTTGAGACCTCTGAGTATCCAACTAGCATCCCTCTCTCTGTTTTGGGATCTAGCTTTGTCCTCTTCTCTGAGGGGACATGAAAGAACGTCGAGCACCCAAATATGCACAGGTGCTCAAGATCAGGCCTACTCCCGCTGAAGGCCTCCTAAAGAGTCTTCCTCCCCAAAGCACTATGGGGACTCATGTTCTGCAGATATACTACATTACTGCAAGCCTCTGCCCACAAGTAGAATGGCAGTGCTTGATCATGCAACATGCTCCTCGCTGCACCCACTATGGCTCTTTTCTTCCTCTCTGCAACCCCATTTTGCTGCGGGTTGTAAGGAATGATCAACTGCCATTTGATACCTTGCTTGGTACAGAACTCTGCAAACTCCATGGAGGTATACTCACCTCCATTATCTGACCACAAGACCTTGATCTTTCTTACTGTCTGGTTCTCCACAAGAGCTTTAAACTCTTGGAACCTCTTGAAGACCTCAGTCTTGTTCTTCAGGAAAAATATCGAGGTCTTCCTGAAGTGGTCATCTATGAAAGTAACATAATACTCCCAACCGAGGTCTTCCTGAAGTGGTCATCTATGAAAGTAACATAATACTCCCAACCACCCAAGGAAACTCGTGACATGGGCCCACACACATCTGTGTGTATCAAGTCTAGTACTTGTTAACCCCTAGATTTTCACCCTTGAAAATATTGAGGGTTAAGAGCCAGCATGCACTATTTTCATTGGCATTCTGAGATTCTCCCAGAGTTTAGCACTTGTGGTTAGCAGAGATTGGTTACCATCAGAGGCATGTATATGATCGGTACATGGTCGTTTGGTTCAGAGTTAGAGTTGGCTTGGTTTCCCATACATTTTGAGAGAGATGTCTACATACAACAGACATTGCTACTTTTTAGGAGACATGGTTTGAGTGGGTCTCTTGACAATTTGGAGTAGTTCCGAGCATATAGGGAGAGTCCTTGCATGATTCTAGGCCCAATAGTACTTTTCCAGGTACTATCAGGCGACATGCATGAACTTTATATTTTTAGCAGTTTGGGCTCCAGGCCCTAGATTTAGAATTCGAGCACATATCGTGGATCCTTGCGACATTTTGAGTCTTTTGGATCTTTTTCGGGATGATTTGGCACAATTTACTATTTTTAGCAGGTTGAGCACCGAGGTTCGCATGTCAATTCTGATTGCATATTTAGATCCCTTACGAAAAAACGAGTGCAATGAGTATAAAGTCAAAGGCATTCAGACAACTTTCTATTTTTATCAGTGTCTATTTTTAGACATTGACATGTGGTGGTGTTCTCCTAGTATTCCTGGATGATGTGGATATTTTCCTAAAATTCAGGAGTTGGATTCTATTTTTAGAAAGTTCTATATTAAGTAGGTACGATCATCATCCATGCAGTGCCAAGTGGCATCCTCATAGGTCGACATGTGGCAGATCTACAGAGTGATGTGGCATCCACTTAACATAGGGTGTATTTTCCCAAGACTTGAGCATATAATAAACAAATTAATCAAGATAAGAGAATCACATAATTGGGCCTAAATTTAGCCATATATTCCTCCATATAATCACCTCTCCACTTGCCATGCATCAACTCCATCAAATTCGTTTTCTGTTGAGTTTAAACCGCAATTTCCTAAAAAATAGGGAATCCCTAAAAAATAGGATGAAATTCTTCAATCAAGGCTTATTTTCTCACTAAATTTTCCTCACTCGACATAGCTTCACTTTCTGTGCATTAATTTCCTCAAATTTCTCTTAATTTGCTTTTAAACACAAATTTCCAAAAAATTAGGAAAAATCCTAAAAAATAGGATGAATTTTTCCATGGCTAAAACTCACTCATTACTTGGCCAAATTTAGCATTTAAACATGCATTTAATTCCTAATTATTTAATTACTAAATCTCAAGGGTTGTAAGCCCTTTTACTCCCTTGAGATAGCAACCCTAACAAGGTAAAGTCTAGGAGGGTGTAAACCATTTTACTCCTCCTAGCAACCTTTGCAATAGCCTTTTCAACAAAACAATAATGATAAAAATTGGTGGAGGTTGTAAATCCTTATACTCCTCCAATGATCTAGCCAATAACAAGCATGGAACAAGAAATAAACCTATCAAAGTGCAAATTTTCCTTACCAATTCCAAGAAATGCCAAGACAAAACCCTAGTTACCAAGAAATTTTCATCACCAAAGCAAAGAGAAAGAGCCTCCAAGAGTAGCACACCACTCCACTTCATTAGACAAGATAGAAACCATATCACAAAATAGAGAGAGACTGAATTTTCCCAAGAGGGGCGCAAATTTCAGCCAAGTATCCTCTCACAAGAGGGAGAATTTTGATGTAAAAATGAAATGAAATGATCTCTATTTATACAAATCCTACTACAAGTGTTTGTCCACTTAATTTTAGGGTAAACCACAAAGTAAGAGGACAACAACCCTTACTTTTCCCCTTTACAATATAAAATGCAAATTTAACCCTAAAATGCACATAAGAAACCCTAAAGAAGCACGACGTCACCCCTTTAGGGCAATGTTTTGGCACCTTTAGCAAATCTTTGAGCTTGGAGATGAAATGTTGGGCCTCCAGAGGCCTCCTTCTCAAGCGTTAGGGTCCTCAAGGTGCCCCTCTAAATCCAAAGATGCTAAGTGTCAAGCAACACCACCACCACCACAAGCCCTAGCCTTACAACAACAAATTGCTTGGATAAAATACGACACCATTAGGGCACAAAAATGCTTATAACATGTAGAAAATAATCCAACTTGAACAAATCCAATATCTCTCAAAATCATGTTTACCAATGCAAACAATTTATTTCTCCAATGCAATAAAAAATTAGTGCCTTGCCAAATGGGTTGTGGAGTCTTCTTGTATTAGGTTAGGACTACTAAATCTCAAGGGGTGTAAGCCCTTTTACTCCCTTGAGATAGAAACCCTAACAAGGTAAAGTATAGGAGGGTGTAAACCCTTTTACTCCTCCTAGCAACCTTTGCAATAGCCTTTTCAACAAAACAATAATGATAAAAATTGGTGGAGGTTGTAAATCCTTATACTTCTCCAAGGATCTAGCCAATAACAAGCATGGAACAAGAACGAAACCTAACAAAGTGCAAATTTTCCTTACCAATTCCAAGAAATGCCAAGACAAAACCCTAGTTACCAAGAAATTTTCATCACCAAAGCAAAGAGAAAGAGCCTCCAAGAGTAGCGCACCACTTCACTTCATTAGACAAGATAGAAACCATATCACAAAATAGAGAGAGACTAAATTTTCCCAAGAGGGGCACAAACTTCAGCCAAGTATCCTCTCACAAGAGAGAGAATTTTGATGTAAAAATGAAATGAAATGATCTTTATTTATACAAATCCTACTACAAGTGTTTGTCCACTTAATTTTAGGGTAAACCACAAAATAAGGGGACAATAACCCTTACTTTTCCCCTTTACAATATAAAATTCAAATTTAACCCTAAAATGCACATAAGAAACCCTAAAGAAGCACGACGTCACCCCTTTAGGGCAATGTTTTGGCACCTTTAGCAAATCTTTGAGCTTGGAGATGAAATGTTGGGCCTCCAGAGGCCTCCCTCTCAAGCACTAGGGTCCTCAAGGTGCCCCTCTCCATCCAAAGATGCCAAGTGTCAAGCAACAACACCACCACCACAAGCCCTAGCCCTAGGGCGACGCCAACCTCCTCAAAAGTGACATTTTAGCCCCAAGAGCAAATCGTTGGGCTGGCTAACGACTGGGTTATGTCCTCCATGGTATCTCCTCAGGCCTCAAAAGGCTAGCATCGTTGTCCAATGTGCGGGCCATGGTATCCAACCTGTGGGCTTCAAGCCCCAAGGAAGCCCAAGCTAGGCTTGTTCTTCCAAATTTGTCCACCAATTACGTCTTGCAAAGACAATGGATGCGCCCTCCAAGGATCTCAAGTCAAATGCATCATGATAAGTAAATCAAATCAATAAAAGAGCCATCTAAGCATGTACATCCAAACTACCTCATCAGAATAAACAAGTGCTCAAAGATCCTATGCAATTTGTCAAGTTTAGGCATGGGAGGGTTGACAAAACGACCTATTGGGTGAATCATACGCCAAGTTTAGGAATGTTTGCCAAGTGGACCCCTCTCTAAGACATGTGAACAAAGTGACATGGATGGGGAAAGACTCTTGGGCATGGGGTTCATGACATACAAGGGACTGCAGTATCTCATTTATGGGTGCCTTTGTAGAGGGTGTGTTGCACCTTCGTTTTCAATGCAACCTTTTTCCAAGCCCATTTACTGGCTTTTGTTCTTTTTTGATGTTTCTAAGTTGAAGCCAATGTGGGGCTTCTACCTAAGCATGAAAAAAAGTTCCCACCTTGACTCTGCCTTGGTCACATGATGCTTCCCCAAGTTGAAGTCATGTGTGGGGCTTCTACCTAAGCATGAAAAACAATGCCCACACATGCTCCACCTTGGTTGGCATTTTGCATTAGTTATTTTTTTGCGGGTCCCATCAGTTTCTTATGAGAGACATTTCATTGTCCTTGGGATCCTTGGGCGAGCATCTAGAAGGTTCATGATTGTCTTTTATCTTTTTCCAGCTACAAGCCTCTGGGCCTTTATGAAGTGTGGAAAGTGACAAGTATGGTTGGGAACAACACGATGACTTGTAAAGAGGACCTCCCAGTAGAAAAACTATCCCCAAGGGTGAACCACTTACTAGGGCGCAATGTCAACCACCAAAGTGAAACAGGGAAAATAGTATAATGTCCAAGGAGATGTTACATAATCAAAATCAATTTAAAATGCACAAACTCAAATACCTCAAATATTAAAATGACACTCACCATAGTACCTGACTTGTACCTCATGGAGCAAGACCCAATGTCTTCCGAAAGCAAGCTGATGTGGTGGATACCCTTATGATGAACCTGGAACTGTGGTGGTGAGGTGGGTCTTTGTTTGTGCAAGCAAACATTGCTGGTCAAGCTGTCTCTCGTTACTCCATCTCTGCAACCTAAGGGCCTTGAGACATCATCTCCTTAGTTATCCATAGGATTTGGGGATAACAGGTCCCTAACATGCCCTCCCCCTTGAAAAAGAGCCTTGTCCTTAAGGCTTAAGATGAGGAAATTGTTGCAAAATGGTAGTTGGCTCCTAGGTGACATCTTTTGGTGGAGTATCCTTCCATTGAACTAAAACTTCCTTGATGTTGCACCGACGGAGACGATGTTCACGTTGGTCCAATACGACTTGTGGCTGCAACCAAATGGAACCTTCTTCATCCAACTATGGTAGACTAGTCTGGTTTTGACACTTGGTGCCAATTACTTTCTTCAGGCATAAGACATGAAAAACAAGATGTAGCTTGGAGTGACTGGGCAAGGCTAACTGATATGCCACTGGTCCCATGTGTTTGAGAATAGTATAAGGACAATAAATTTAGGGGTAAGTTTTTGACATTGCTGGGATTTTAGTGAGGTCTGCTTGTATGGTTGTAGACCGGGAAACCCCTGGTCCCCTTCAACAAATTGGCGTTCAAAATGACCTTGATCTGCCTATTGCTTCATGTGGTTTTGAGCCATGACCAAATTTTATTTGAGAGTATGGAGAACGGTCATGTAGATTATAAGATTGCGGTCAACCCCATGAACCTTTGAGACACCTGGCATGTATGGAAGAATCGATGGTGGATTTTGTCCGTACACTGCTTCAAAGGGAGTCATGTGAGTGGTAGTATGGTAAGAGGTGTTGTACCACCATTCAGTTAGTGGTAACCACTGAACCCACTGATGTTGTATGTCGGACACAAAACACCTCAAATATGTTTCCAAACATTTGTTGACCGCTTCCATTTGGCCATCATTCTTGGGATGATAAGCTGTGTTGAGATGCAATTGGGTGCCCTGGAGCCTGAATAATTCTTGCCGGAAATTTCTGGTAAAGTTGGATCTCAGTCAGAAACAATAGAATGAGGCATTCCATGGAGTTTGAAGATTTATCCATAAAAATTTGAGCCACTGTGGATATTGTGAACAATTGTTGAAGAGCACAGAAATGAACATATTTGGAAAGACAATTTGCTACCACCATGATGGCTGACTTATTGCCTGATTTGGGTAAGCCAACAATGAAATCCATAGAAATATCTCTCCAAATAGTAGGTGGAAGTGGAAGCAGTTGGAGTGTGCTTGGAAGTTTGACAGTCTTTCCCTTATTTTTGTTGACATGTATCACATTCGGCCACAAAGGTGCGGATGTCCTGTTTCATAACGTTGCAAAAGAAAGAACATTTGATCCGCTCATAAGTTTTGGTAAAACTTGAATGGCCCACGGTAGGTGAGCATGAAACTCAGAGAGCACTGTGGATTTAAGGGCCGACTATTTGCTTAAATATAGGCGACCTTTATAGCGAAACTTGTCATTGTGCCAAGAGTACCCTGGAGCAGCTTGGGGATCATGTTGCAGTTGTTGGATTAGGCTGGAAATTTTGGGGTCTTGCAACCATTCCTAGCGAACGACCTGAAGCCAGTCGGAAACAAGGAATGAGAGGGAAAAGAGTGAGCCTTCTTCTTCATATTTCCTGGAAAGAGCATCATCCACCATATTTTCTTTACCCTTCTTGTAAATGATCTCATAATCATATCCAAACAGCTTGGTCACCCATTTTTGTTTCTCCAAGGATGAAATCCGTTGTTCCAGGAAGTACTTGAGGCTTTGATGATTCGTTTTAATTTGGAAGCGATGTCCCAATAGATAAGGGTGCCAGAGATCCACTGCATGCAAAGTAGCCAACATTTCCTTTTCATAGGTCGATTGGCCCAAATATCACTCCGACAACTGTTTGCTAGTGAAAGCCAAAGGTCCTCCATATTGCACAAGGATTTCCCCGATTCCTCTCACGGATGCATCACATTCCAGAACAAAGGTCTTGGCGAAGTCCGGTAGGGCCAGTACAGGAGTAGTCCACATAGCTTCTTTCAAGGCTTGGAAGGATTGGTCAATGGTTGGAGTCCAACTGAAAGCATTCTTTTTAAGGAGAGTTGTTAGAGGAGCCACGATTTTTCCATAATTCTGAACAAACTTATGATAATAGGCCATTAAACCCAGGAAACCATACAGACTGTTAAGAGTTTTAGGGAGAGGCCAATTCTACATAGCTTCAATTTTCTTAGAATCAACCTGTACACCATCCTTGCCAACAATATGACCCGGGTACTCAACTTCAGAGACGCTAAAAGCACATTTAGACTGTTTGAGGAAAGGTTTGTGCTTGGAGAGGAGATGGAGAACTTGATCCACATGGGTGATATGGGTTTGCCAAGTTTTACTATAGATTATAATATCATCAAAAAAGACTAACACAAAGTGACGGAGGAAAGGACGAAAGACATGATTCATGAGACTTTGAAAAGTTGAGGGGGTATTACAGAGACCAAAGGGCATGACCAAGAACTCATAGTGGCCTTCATGAGTGCGAAATGTAGTCTTGGGAATGTCTTCCTCTTTCACACGTATCTGGTGGTAGCCAGAACAGAGGTCAAGTTTGGTAAAGTATTGAGCCCCATCGAATTCATCCAGAAGGTCATCGATGAAAGGGATGGGAAATCTGTCTTTGATGGTAAGCTTGTTGAGGGTGTTATCGCACAATTTGTACTTTGATAGAAAGGAAAGGAAAATGAAGACAAATTAGCGTAACGGGAGACTATCCTATCACTGTCACCTCTATAGGATGTCTCTTTCTATTTAGGGTGGTAGGCCCAGGGGAGACGTCCCCAGTGACCTGGAGTTTTGAGAAGGCAACAGATAAAGGCCAAGTAAAAGGTTCCCTCTCACAAGTCACCACCGATCAGAAAGTCCGGTTAAACAACCAATAAATAAATAATAAACCAGAAGTGTACCTTGCCCAGAACAAAGCAACATAAAACTATATTTTGCAAGGGCACTTGCTGGTTAGTACTTCATATAATCAAAGACTTTCTCAATAAAAGAAATTGACTAATATATTGATGAAGTAAACAAAGATGTATAGAAGTAGTAATCACAAGACAATACTTCACAATTAATGCTTTAGAGAAGCTTCAAAATGAGCAAGAATGATTAATCATCAATATCATAACATCAACATTCATCAGAAGCAAATAAGGCTATGCATTAGTCAATCTTTTCAATTGCTTAGAGAAGCTTTAAATGCTACAAAGTATGGATGTAACTTCATTGAATAGTAGTAGCAATAGGGTTAGTACATCAATCTAATCTAGGGTTAGAAGGTGTTAGTAGTTTGTTCAAAGATTTGGATGTTTGGAGGTTGTGATCAAAACACTCAAGGGAGAGATCTTAGACTAGTGCTTTCATAGGGAAAAATGGAGTCAATAAGTGGTTGCAAGAATTGAAGGAGCAAGATGATAGTAATAGAGCCAAAGACAAGAGGAATTTGATGGATGAAGTGTTGGTAAGCCAAGGCTTTAGCTACCAAACCCTAGGGGAAAAAGGTTACTAAGGTGTAGGTAACCCTAGACCTTAGTAGGTTTTCCTCCTTCTTTAACTCAATGATAAGATAAAATCGGCTAGGATGAAGGAAAAATACTAGGGTGTTGCAATGGCAGGGCCCTAGCAATGGCTTCAATAAAACGACTCCTTGGCATAATCTAGTAGGTAGATAGCAAATTAGAACAAGGACAATAACATGTGCTTGATCCATCTGGTGGGATTTTTAGCCCCATGGAAGACTGAACTAATCATCTCCCCATGTGTACCTGTCCATCGAGTATGGTCCTAAAACATCAACAGATACGTCCTCCATGGGCTCATAAGTCACAGAGATCATAGCAATGTCAATGACATCTAATCATCAAGTTATTAAATATGTGCATAAAACCCCCGTTACCCGGGAAAGTGCTCAAAGATATTATACTAATCTACAAGCCAAGTTTGGAGGAAACGTTAGGACATCCTATTGGGCTAATGCTCACTGGATGTGGGATGTTTCCGGGAGAAATCAAATCTAAGCCATGTGAGTGGATGAGGTGGTAAGGGATGTCTGGGCAAGGGGTGCAATGATAGCAGGGCATGGCTTACCTGTGGGTGCCTCTGTAGAAGGTGAGCTGCACCTGTCATGGATGCAAATGTTTTCAAGCTCATTGATGCCTTTTGTATTTATTCTTATTGCTTTTTTTTTCTTTCAAGAAGCTAGTTAGGGGACATTGCCCTGGCGTGGTGACCAACTGTTGGTAGTGTCATACCGCTACATGCACATGGACCTAATAGGCTGGCTCATGATGAGACCCCCTATCCTCTAACCAGGTCTTTTTTATTATTTTTATGGGCCCCTCTATTTCTTGCTGAGAAGTTTTTTACTGCTTTCTCAGGGATTCCTGGGCGAAGCATCTCAAGGTTTCATTCTTTGGCTTCTATCTTTTGCCAACTACTTTTACCCTCTGGGCCTTTAGCCCCTTCTTCCCACAATATAAGGTACAACCCTTAAATATTTGGCCAACCCAATGCCCGGACTAGTGTAATGGGATGGATTAGCAGGAGAAAGATGGAAAGTGGTAAGTATGGTGGGAGCGAATGATGGCTTCTCATGAATTCCCCCCAGTGGAATCTCAAAACCTATGGGTACCAGCTTACTAGGGCATCCTATCATTCCCTCCAGATATGGCCAAGTGGAGAGGTATAAGATCCAAGCACCCGTTAGAAGTAAAAAGAATTGAATGCACATATTCAAAGGTTTTGAGGATCAGAGTGACACATACCATGATACCCGGACTCATTACCTCATGGAGCAAGATCCATCTCTGCTACAGGACCAGGCCGAGGTGACGGATGCTGCTGCTGCTGACAAAGTGGAGGCGCTGAAGAATGAAAATATGGGCCCTCCAAGGCCATGCTCAAGTCGATCTGGCTCTCGGTACTCCATGTCTAGGACCTGTGGGCCTTGAGACATAATCTCTGTAGTTATCCCTAAACTGGGGGATAACAGAGGGCACGAAAATCAACACACATGCACCAAGTTCCTTCCTTCTTGAGGACCATGACAACAAGGGAAGAATAGGGGTTGGTACTGAGACTGATAACACTCGCTTCTAGCAATTCTTGGACAATTTTCTCAATTTCACTTTTTTGAGAAAAGGGTTGGTGAAAAGAGCACACATTGGGAGGAAGACGACCCAAAATTAAAGGAATGGAATGGTCATGGTCGTCGCGTGAGGGTGGAAGGCCCTGGGGAGTTTGGAAAACAGTATGATGCTGGGAAAGGATAGATTGAAGGTCGGGGTGCACAAAGGGAGTCTCAATTGCTTGAATGGAATGGAGTTGGGAAATGATGCCAGAAAGACCTTTTTTGAGTAACTTTTCCATGTGGTGGGAACTAATAATCTTCGGAGAGCTTGCTGTAATGCCTTGGAATTTATATTGTTGGCCTTCCTGTTGGAATTACATAGTCAAATCCTTAAAATCCATGGTTATGGGGCCTAGAGTGCGTAGCCCTTCAACACCAAGCACATTGTCACAACCACCCATGTCAATAGAAAACATGTGAGATTTCAAGTTATACTAACCAATTTGTAGGCACACATTTTCACAACACCCCCCACATTTCATGGAACCACCATTGGCAATCATGATTTGAAAATTGTTGACATCAAGGATATAACAATTGATTTCTTGGGCAAGACGACGATGAATGAAATTATGAGTGTTTCCACTGTCAACTAAGATGATGACTTTCCTGTGCTTAATGTAACCAATAAATATGAGGGCTTGGGGAGCAAAAAAGCCAATGAGAGCATTCAACAAAATTAGTGGTTCAACTTCAAGAGGATCAGAGGGCGGCGTAAGATCCTCTACTTGGGGTAGTGGTGCCTCAGGTGAAACCTTAGCATCTTCATAAAAAACATCCTTTGAAATGGCGATAAAAAGTTTTTGTTCTTTACACTTGTGCCCTGAAAAATATTTTTCATCACAATGATAGCAAAGACCCTTGAGTTGGCATTCAACCATTTCTGCTCGAGTTAATTGTTGGATCTTGAGAGGAGTGGCATGAGGGGTAGGATTGGAAGGTCAAGTGTGAGGAATAAAGGAGGGTTTGCAGTTCTGGATGGAGACAATTTGTTGGGCTTCCTTGGCTCATTGAGTAGATTCCAACCAAGTTTGAGGGCGAGCCATTAGGACCTAGGCACGAATTTCATCCTTGAGGCCACTGATAAAGCATTCCCTGAAGAAAGCATCTGACATGCCCTCCGTTCAGAAAGCCAAGTGTTCAAAGGAAGATATAAAGTCTTCCACTGTGCCAGATTGATAGTGGGTGTTAGTGTCAAAGTGTTCATAAAGCTCTGCAACAAACCGTGTCCAAGCAACATACCCTTAGAATGTATTTCTACGCCATTGCCACCATTGTCAGTGTTCAGGATCTAGATAGAGGACACCATAATGAAATTTGGCTAGCTCATCAGTAATTCCATGCAAAGAGAAATAATGTTCCATTTGAGTGACCCTGCCTATGGGATCTGAGCCATCAAATTTGTTCACCTCAACTCTAGAAAGATAGGGGTCACGATGAAGGGAGTTGGAATGAAAGGCCATATTATGGGAAGAGTCCTCACCTTCATAGTGTGAAGGTTGTTCAGCGGAAGGTTCCATTTTGACAGGCACAATTGGGAAGGTCACTGAAGCAAGTCAAGGCAAGTTCCCAAAATGATTTGAAATGACTTGAAGAAAGGATATCATTTTGTAGATTAACTTGAAGAGTTTTGATTATTCTTTTCCAATGTTTGATCAACGGTACTTGCTTTAGCTCTGTTTGGAGTAATTCTTTGATTTTGCGTCATCATGTGGCTGCACTTGGTTTTAGTAACCAAGGGTGTAGTCCACTTTTATCTTGTCATTCTTCAGTTCTGTGTCGACCATCATGTTGTACAAATGATATTGGTCTTACCGAAAGGAGGCTTAATCAGTGTTGCAGGAAGCTCCCCCACTCTAAGCGGGTGCGTAGAGGAAGCTCCCCTGGAAGTGCGCTTCAAAATTCTAAAGCACGCTTAAGAGCAAATTTGGATGCTTCCTGGTCTTTTGGAAGCTCCATGCTTCGAAGTGCACTTCAGAATTTTGAAGCACGCTTCCAAGGGTGCTCCGTACGCTTCCTAGGGTGCTCTGTACGCTTCCTAGGATGCTTCTTGAGTGCTTTCATATGCTTTGTAGGATGCTTCCGTACGCTTCCCATACGCTTCCTAGGAAGCTTCTGAGGTTCGATATGTTTTGCAATTCACCAAGCCAATTTATCACATGATCAAGTTTGCAGATTCAAATCGGCCAATCATTTGAGAGATGTATGAGAAAATGGATAGCATGCTAAGGTAGATTAAAGACATTGTTGAGCCTAGAGATGTCAATCTCTATAATCATATTCGTGTAGAGGTGGAAAAATGGTGGGAAATGCTAAATATTCCACTACATGCCTTAGCATATGTGCTAACACCTAAATACTATCATGTATCATGGATTTCATCACCAACACCCGGTGGTGGGTCCAAGAAAAGACCACACCAAGATCAAGAGGTTCAAGTTGGCTATTTGAAAGAATTAGAAAAATTGATCCTGAACGAGGAAGAGTGTGACAACATAAGGAGACAATTGAGCCATTACATTATTACAATGGTGCCTTTGGGACCAACCATGCAATTAGATATTGAGGGAATCTGAGTTCTCTCAAGTGGTAGAACATGTATGGTGGTGCTACCCCACAGCTACAACGTTTGGCAACACTGGTGCTTTCACAGGTGGTGAACACTTCTTTTGTAGAGAAGTGTTGGAGCACCTACAATTTCATCCATAGCATAAAAAAGGAATAGGTTGAAAGTAGGTCGGGAAGAGAGCTTGGTCTATGTTCATTACAACTTGCGATTGTTGTCCCATTACTATGAGGCACAGACGGATAAAAACTTGAGGTGTTGGGACAACAACCCGGAGGAGGATGATTTGGAGGATGGAGTATTTCTTTTAGAGGAATTGGAGAGTGTTCTTTTGGATGATGATGATCATGTTGAGATGCCACCCCCATCCACTGCTGTGGTCCCCATGTTCAAGATTCCAGCTATAACACTAGGGCCATCTGCATCTACTGTTGCACTACCACCATGTGGAGGCCCACACAATAGTTGTGGTGGTGGAAGGAGGATGAAATAGTTGTTTGATGATTCTTCTTTTTCATTACTTTAAATGTCATAGTCTATCGATGATAGATTCATAGTATTTAGCAACTAGCTCAGTTTAAACTTTAAACTTTATTGTTTTGGACCTTTTGGTCTTCATACTTCAGTGTAGATGGCCTATTTTGTAAACATAACTATTTGGTCAAGACTCATGTTATTGTTGATAGTTGTTGGATATCTGATTTTGTTTCATAAGTTTATGGTCTACTTTCTATTATATCAATATGGATTAAAAATTTGTATGTTGGTTTGTAAATTTGTAACTACTAGAATCAAGATGGTTGATGCTCGAATGATTAATCATTGATGTACTATGGATGCCCTTTCTATCTATATTGATGTACAAATATGCATGTTTTCATATATTTTGCAGCTAATTTGTCTTTCTGCATGTTTTTTAAAATATAAATGCAATATATATATATATATATATAACAAACACTTCGCTTCCAAGGATTTTTTGAAAATGACACTTCCCACCATAGTTACCAGAATCGGTAAAACCGACCGGTCCGATCGGTTCTCAGCCCCCACCTATCCGAACCGCCCCTGATCAATTCCGTACGGAACCAGTTTTTTTGCCCGAACCGGCCGGTTCCGTGAAGATGACCCGCGGCTGGAAAAGGTAGGGGGAAATTAGTTTTTTTTTTAAATTTACGGTTGGGGGCATGCATGGGAAGCTTCTAGAATTGTCTAGAGCCCCTAATAAAGCTATAAAGACAACCCCACCCCCTCTCTTTCACTCACACTACTCATTTGGCTTCTCTTGAGTTTGCGAACTAAGGGATTTTCTTGAGTTTAGAGAGCTGATTGCAGGGCTGATTTGGAGAGGTTGCTAGGATGATTTGGAGAGGTGATTGATAGGCTCATCTGGAGAGTTCTTTTGCTGAGTTTCTTGGAGCTGATTTGGAGCATATTTGGAGCTTATTGTTGGGTATGTGTTATATTCTTTGCACGAGTAGTAGTGTCTGAGCGTATGCACCGGGCGCACAGGGGGGTTAGAGGGGCAGAGCCCCCCGCGCGAGGGTCCAAGGGCAGCGCCCTCGTAAATTTTTTTTCT
>ML784714.1:1095304-1113146 GCA_009831015.1 Picea engelmannii | reverse complement strand
TATTTTTTAAATTAAAAAATTTAATAATAATACAATTTTTTTCCAAAATTAAAATTAATTTTTAAATTAATATTTTTATATGTATAAGTTATTTTCAAAAATCCAACAAATAATATAAAAGGACAAAAAAAATTATATAACTCTTGAATAAACATATCATCATAACCATGTAGTGAGAACATTTCACCAAAAAATGATGATGACTTATATTAACAATAACATCAATACTTTACTAACACAATTCATTTTCCCAATAGATTTTACTCATTAAACAAGAAAACAAAACAGTCATTAATGCTTTTAAAAAAACTCCCATAATCACTGACCTCTCTCTTGAAAGGTTTCATACACATACAAGCTATGATACCATATTAAAAAAGGGAAAATATTACAGCTACAACAAACATAACCCCACATTTATACATGAATAAAAATTACCCTCTGTGTTAGAGATAATGTTTACATTAGTGTTGTGTACTAAGTTTGGGATTAGTTTGAGATTGTTGGAGGTTGTTGAGAGATTCTCTCAACCTCTCTCTCTAAGATTAGAATAAGTTGGATTTGACAACACTTATTTAAGTGTGATGTATCTCAGTGCAATAGTGGAAAATGAAATATTATTTTCTGTGTGTTTTTGTGTGTCTCTCTGCAATCTCCAATTCTATGTTGGTATCAGAGCGAAGTCTTAGCTGAACTTCTTCACACGATAGCCAAGAAAAATGATAGAAAATATAGTATGTTGTTGTGTGTTATTTTTACCGTGAGTTATTTGTTTGGTCTTGAAAACCTGCATAGAAGAGAGATCGTTGTCAAAGGTTACATATATCCTTTAAACATGTGTTGGAAAGAAGCCACGATGAAGGATTGATTGCTCCAAAGGTCTAGATTGTGGATGCAAATATGTTATAGTAAAAGGCATGCACAAGGAGGTAGCTTGCTACGATTTAATTGAAAGTCGATCTGCTGAGGTTGGATTCACTGCCCAAGAAAAGACTTCTGTGTAATCTTCCTCGATTATCATGAGGGTGCTACTAGTGTAGGCAGTATGCATTACCGGTTGAACAAGATACTAATGACTCTAAGAGGGGTGACTGGTAGGCCCGGTTGCATATTCTTCCTTCAACTTCTGTGAAAGAAAACCAGAGTCGATCTGTGACAGGTGTCTACATGAGAGGAGAATTAAACACGTCGATCTATGACTATTGTAGAATTTGATCTACTGTGCAAGAGGAGATGCTATCATATTTCACTTGTATCTTCGGAGCAAATGGCCATCAGAAATGTTTTCCATGATGAATCAACATTTGGTATCCCACTGTGGATCGATATGAAGGAGGAGGCACCATAGATGTACTACCTGTTTTTTCTACTGCTTTCTACTGATATATATATATATGTGTGTGTGTGTGTGTGTGTGTGTGTGTTGTGCAAGTATGTGTTGTAATGACAACAAAGTAATTAATAGTTTTATTAGTGTGAGTTACAATTTAGCGAGTTTGAGAGATTGTGAATTCAATGAATGTGTATTGAATATTGTATGAGATATTAGAATTTGAAACATATTGAGTCTAGTCAACTCAATGTGTAATAGCAAAGATTATTAGAAATGACTACTCTAACAAGTTGCAGGTGTAGAACGAAGATCCAAGATGATGGATTCAGATCTTGTGTGTGGGTGTGCTATTTATGTGTTAAGGAAAAATGAAGTCTTGTTTCTCGATATAAGCTGGCGGCCTTGGTTTCAAGAACAATTGTTCTTATGTTTGTTAAGAAGTCACCTTGTATGATTGAATGTTGAGGACATTTTGTATCTAGACTTCCTTTCTAGAAACTAACGGATAGCAGAAAGCAAAATATCTGACAGATGGAGGTATGTCCATAGGATGCTTCATTACTTGACAACTTTTCTCATGGAAGCCCCGTTGAGCCGAGTTTGTCAATATTGTCTATTGTACAAGTTCATCAAAGATGGCCAGAAGCGTTTGTACTTTAAATGTGTCTACTGGGAAGCTCAAAGCTGAGGTGAAGAAAGAGCGGAAACTGTGAGATTGCAGAGTGGGTTAAAGTGTTGATGAAGACCAGTCAGAGAATGATAAATATTGTAATTTGTGATTGTAAGTTTTTGAATGTAAGCATTAAATGAGGGTGTTAGAGATAATGCTTACATTAGTGTTGTGTACTAAGTTTAGGATTGGTTTGAGATTGTTGGAGGCTCTTGAGAGATTCTCTCAACCTCTCTCTCTAAGATTAGAATAAGTTGTGTGTCTCTCTACAATCTCCAATTCTATGTCTCTATATAAATAAGCTCACCAACTCTTAAGTTTAGGAAGCAAAGATTTATAATTAAACTACTAGTATACAACTCACCTCAACTTACACAAAATGATTCCCCATAAATAAATCAAGCCCTTAAGATCTATAATACTATGTAAAAAATAAAAAATAAAAAATACATCACAATAAACAAAACAATATAATATCATATTAAAAATAAAAAATATTACAACTATAATAAAACAATAATATCATATTAAAAATGAAAAATAATATAATTACAAAATACAAATTAATAAAATTACAAGATACAAAATAATTGTTTGTATTTGTTATAAACAAATCAAAATAACTACTACCAGTTGTTTTGTTTGTTGGTGGTCCAACGATCTTAATTTATTGATTTAAATTAAAAAAATTATATAATTTTTTTTGTTGGTGGTTAAACCATCTTAATTTTAAGATGTATCATAGATTTAAATTAAAAAATTATATAATTTTATTTTCAATGTAAAACTTAAAAAATGAAGGTTTTGGAATTTTTATTTGGAAAATTGGTGAAAAAGGATTTAGATTAAAAAATTACATGTAAAACTTAAAAAATGAAGGTTTTGGAATTTTTATTTGGAAAATTGGTGACAAAGGATTTAGATTAAAAAATTACATGAAGTTTGTCTTTTTACATTTAAAATTTGAAAAAGATTTGTCATTTTTTTAAACTTGTATTATTTTATTATTATGATCACACAAATTTGTTTTTAACAAAATTATTTTTATGAAAGATTTTGGTTGCTTTAGTTTTTTAACTAAGTTTTTTTTTGTTTGTTAACTTGTTTATGACTGAAAAAAGTAACCTAGAAACATCTAATCCATACCCACATTTTTACTCCATTATAATAAGATAGATATATGAGTAAGTTTTGCTTCAATTATTCTTTCAATGTAAAAGATGATAATAATTTTAAGCCCACCAATTTCACAATACTAAGCTCCAAACTATATTATTTTCTATAATTATTAAAAAAATTGAGTAAAAATCCATGAAATGTGACGTTGTGAGAATCCATGTCATGCAACACCAATCTCCAAGCGCATTTTGAATCATGCAAAAGAATCTCATTCATACCAGTTATGTGATTAGTTGAAATTTGTTTAAGATCCACATTCTTTAGTTTCTAGTCGAGCATATATGAACACACATGTGGGGTTGCTATGGGATCCCCCCTCTTTCCTATYATAGCCAATTTATTCATGGATGATTTGGAAAACAAAGCCCTTATTTCCTCACCCTTTCAACCCAAATACTGGAATAGGTTTGTCGATGATACTTTTGTTATTTGGCCCCATGGTTATGACAAATTAAATGAATTTGCAAATCACCTCAATAAACAATCCAGTCACATCAAATTCACTATGGAGGTTGAAGATAAAGGAAATCTTCATTTCCTAGATGTCAAGGTCACAAAAAAACTCGATGAATCCTTAGCCCACCAAGTTTATAGGAAGAAAACTCACACCGAACAATACCTTCATGTTGAATCTCATCATCACCCTGCCCAAAAATTAGGGGTTATCAACACCCTAGCTACTAGGGCTTTCAGAATCTCTGATGATGAACACCTTGATGAAGAGAAAACCACCTCCTCAAGGTTTTCAGGGATAATGGCTTTAAAAAACATCAAGTGTTTAGAGCCTTTCAAAATGTCTCTAAAAGACCTAGAAGTAAGGCACAAACAAATAATGACGTGTCCAAAGTTTTCTTACCATACATACAAGGAACAACAGACAAGCTTGCTAGGATTTTGAAGAAGAAAAATATTGGGGCAATTTTCAAACCCATAAACACTATTATGAATTTCCTTAGGTTGGTCAAATACCTTTTTGATCCCATTGAACATAAGGGTGTCTATATGATCCCTTGCTCGTGTGGTAAACAATACATAGGAGAAACATGTCGGTCTTTTAGAATTAGAATTCAAGAACATGCCGTTGATATCAAGCACAATCACACTCGTCCCTCGGCGCTAGCAGGACATTCGGATAAAACAAAACATCATATTTGTATTGAAGAGGCCAAAATTCTTGCTAAGGTAGATCACTATCACAATAAAAAATTTAGGGAAACCATCGAAATTGAAAAACAACCTAACAATCTAAACAAAGATGATGTCTGGAAGATCAGTCAAAATTGGATTCCAACACTAACCACAAGGACAGATCATAGAAATTAATAAGTAATATTTTTAGGTCTTATATATTTTTAATAAGTCGCCTCTTTACTAAAAATTTTTTCATATTTATACACCTGATGATTTTTCAGATTTCCCTCATATCTTTAAAATCTTCCAGATGATGGACCACATTTGTTTGGTCCGAAACATCGAATAAAAAACTGATACGATGAATCCGAAAACCACCTTATCATAACATGAGTCGCAAAAGTCTCATAACTGAAATAGATTTAACAATCTACGGTTGGTGTAGGATTTGGTGAGGTGTTTGATGAGGTGTTGACTAGATTGCAAATTTTATCCATCTAATCAACATATAGCAAAGTGAGCAGTTGACTTCCGTAGACTTTGATCCATACCAGTTGACTTTGATCCATACCCATAGTTGACTTGCATTGACTTTGATCCATGCCAGGACGGAATCTGGCAATCTACATAAAAATGGCCTAACAAAGCATGTAGAGACTTTGGTTGCCGTGGAATGTTTGTATGTTTGAAATGTGCCATTATTTTCCATAGTTGATCAGGTGCCATATAGAAGTGGACGGCACTCACTCGGCTTCCGTTTCGGGGGCAATTCACGAAGGATGAAGAACACCAGCCCCGGGGGAAGAATATCAACCAGGATATAGTAAAAGAGATTAAGAATCGGGTGCTTCATCACCTTATCTAAAAGCATGTGAAGCAGATAACTACCACGCAACAAATCTCATGAAGCATTTTCATGTAGCCGTAGAACTGCCTCAACGTTACAAAAAACTTTCCTCCATATATCAGGAAAACCATTGCTGCAGAAACTGATATAAAAGCAACAAACAGCTTTGTCATTCCCTCTACAACACTCTTGTCATTTATCCACATGGATATCCAGATGCACACCTGAATAAAATAAATCGCACCATTTATGACACAGTAGGCTGGCCGAAGAATTTCAGTGCATGAGCTGCCTTGTGCCTGATGGTATATCTGTGCCCAGAATAGCACAAACAATGTATATGTCGACAAAAATAGCATTCCAGGAAGATCCAGCAGTACATGAACTGCTAAAACCCTTGACTTGAAGGCACACAGGTATTTGTGAAATCCAAAGATAATAGCACGTAGTACGCCCACAATCAAGTTCATGAGATGGAAAACCTTTTGTGAAGTCCACCCATATTCTGGAACTCGTGATTGAATGCGTATAATTTGCATGAGAGCCACAGCAGCGACAAGGGCGTATGCAGCACACAGTGTATAGAATATCCCATCCTGACATTTGATGGACTCGTTGATCTCATGCCATAATTGTAAATCCCTCTGCTCTGAACCGATAGTTTCTTGTATGAATAACGTCGGTCGTTCTAACAGCCTCCCCATATGCTGGTATGAGTTGACTTTCCTGAGTTTATCCGGGTTGTGGGATGAGTTTGAGCGTATTGTGTCGATATCTGTACGAAAGAGCCTCAACCTGGCGCAACAAAATTGAGATTGAAACTGAAATTGATTTGAAGATATGAAGATAATCATTGACAAATTCATAAATTTATGTTGATGTTTGAACAACATCGAAATCGAAAGACATTCTTTTATAATAAAGTAAATGATAATAATAAATAGTTATTGATTATTCAAAAAACTCATCCTTTCATGGTCACTATATATTTTTTATATATAGAACACTCATCATTATAATAATCTATTGATTATATCTCATATTAAGAAAAAAGACAATTCCAGAAAAAAAAAAAATTGTAATAATCTATTGATTATATCTCATATGAAGAAAAACGACAATTCCAGAAAAAAATGTAATCGTTTTTCGAATCACGATGACAATGACCTTCCATCCATGATTCCCACAAAAATTATATAGATTTGTATATGTTGTGCGACGGTTCAGTGTAGAGCCTACACATGAGAGTCCCAATATGGCTTGTCTAATGCATATTTTGACCAGACTTAGGCACTTATCTGATAACTCAGGGAAGACAACCTGCCCCTAGAGAACTGCTGCCATGAACACAAACACTAATAAGGATGCAAATACCAGGTAAAAACAAAAGTTAAAAAAATATCTGCACATTCCAGATAACAAGTTAAAAAAACATCTGTACATTACAATTTACAAGTAAGTTTTGAAGAAGACAAAAGGGCATAAGGATGCTGTCCTTTCTCCATTTGTGGCCATAATAGCATTGTAAGCTAGATGGTAAGAGAATATATAGAAATTAGAGTCTAGACTCAGTAAAATCAAGATGGTAAAAGTAAAGTCAAGATGGTAAGAGAAGATATAGAAATTAGACTCACATTCAAATCAAATGTATTCATAAGGTAATATGCAATTATAATAAGATAGTGTAAACGCTGACACTAGACAAATGAGTGAACTTTTAATTATTCAAGAACAATGTGTGGAGGAATTTGTAATTTGATGGAGAAAATATATTTTTTTTCCTTAATCATTAAGGTTAGATTAATTGATTTCATGTTTGGAATAATCTTTTTTCACTTTTAAATATGTGAGATTGTTGTTTTTTTTTTAATTTTAATTGGGTTATTAGGAGCAAACATGTTACAAAGAAGATTTAAACTTAGGTAAAGAAGATAATAACAACTCTTAATTAAAGCTAAATTTAATTGAATTTTTTTTTTTCCTGAACTGCACTTCCTCCTATTTTGAGAGTGGGATATTTTAAACCATTGAACTGCTAAATTATTTGATATTATAATTAGAGATAATTAAAATACAATTCTAAGCATAGTATAAATAAAAATATTAAATATTAAATTATTAATTATTTATAGACATGTAAATATGGATTATATTTTGTAAATTTGGATATTGAAAGAAAATTTCTTTAACAAGAGTGTTGCAAAACAAGTCCCTATCATAATAATGTGATGATCTGATTCAATATAGGATTTTATTCTAGAAAGACATGAAATGTCACAATGTTATTTCTCCTAGTGCTTTTCCATGAATTTGTTTTATTTTTTTTACATACTCAACAATGGTTTCATATAGTTTCTTAGCTAGGAGTTACTTAGTTTTTAGTTTTTCATATAGGTATTACTTAAGAATGAAAGGTCACTCACACACAATGTCAATGAGAAAGGATATGTGGGTGCAAGCAGGCCAGGGAATCACCCATTCTTGTTATGGATGTATCAGTAACTCAAGCTATGTCAGGTAGCTAGGTGGTTGGGTACTGTGAATCACATCACTAGGTGAGAAGGAAAGTTTGGTCCCCAACAAGCCACTACTAAAGAATAGGGGGTGTGACTCATTCATTATAGGGAATAGGGTACATGTGATCATGAATACTAGTTTCCCCTGATGCAATATCACTATATTCTATTTCTACTTGTGTTATAGCAATCTCTTTGCGAAAACTTCAATCACTTAACCTTACTATGTTAGGGACCTAACCTTCCTAACCCCTCACGTAGGTAAAATACTATATTTCCATGTAATAAAGGCCAATATTAATAAGACCTAGCAATAAGGTAGAATAATTCAAATGTAAGAAGACCTAATAGAATCTTCCGCTTCTAGAAGGATCTTCCTCTAGATTGTTCTTTTGGATAGACATATTTAGTATAAGTAGGAGTAGAGGGTATGAGAAGTTTTGTCTTGGATATTATTGTAATAGAGCTCTGCTCTGCTGGAGGTTGCCCCCTCGAAGAGGCAAGTAAATATTGCTATCACTAATCAAGGTGCTCTTTCTAGTGTTATTCTAGTATTGTTCTGGTTATATCATTATTGTTCTGTCATTTCTAGTTAAAATATTTATCTTATGCATACTATTTTATATCTGGAATACTACAAGTGGTATCAGAGAACTTTCCTTGGCATAAAATTGTGGGTTAATTTTTTCAGGGTAGAGACGTATTCGGTCATCTTAAAGCTACATAGATCTGTCATTACGCGCATAAACCCGAGGGTCGAGGAGTCATACACGCATGAAATACTAGTGGTACTTAAGCACACATTTTTTGGCCACCCTTGTAACCCATGTTGGTACCCCTTCGAGTGGTAGCACATCAGACAACACATGTACACTGATTGACCTAGATCTCCTGAAGCCCTCCATAGATAAACCGATCGGGCACCTGACTGTTATAGTTCCACCGAGAACAACACTCAGGAAGATACTCTTTAGTACCTAGGTAGTCGGGTAGTACGACTAAGGGCAGGGTCTAGCCTCCTTAGTTGGTGCCCTGATATATTGGGTCGATTACTGTTGTTGTATCCCGCACGTATATCAGAGAGCTATAGCTCAAGGAAAACCCTTGTTTGTAGACACCCTGCATACCCTAACCCTTGGGATGAAAACAAAAGCAGAACATACAATATCTATTGCCGCACAATTGTGCCTCCTGCATTCGGGTTGCAAAATTACTACACATTTCTTCCTGTTAAGAATTTGGGCATTTCAACACTGTAGTATTTTTCAGATCGGAAAAAAAAAGTCTGGATTGTGTTGGCACCATTATTTGAGCCCTATCCCGTTGGATTCCTCTCTTCGCCCTTATCGCATTCATACCTATCATTTTTCAGCAAAAACAATTTTTCCCATGGACCCAACCCCCTTCCAGCACCCTTATTTGGGCCTTACCCCATTGGATTCCCCTCGTCACCCTGATCTTCGTGATACACTTCACCCATAACCCATTTTCTGTGTGGTCCCACCAGTCCCTTTTTGTTTTCCCTCTTCATCATGGCCCAAACCCGTAGCCAAGACTTGGAAGCTCGCTTCAATTCCTTGTCCTCTAATTTCACAGAGACCCAACAAGAAGTGAGGCAACTCAGTGCCAAATTTTCCACCATCAATAAAAACATGCATTCCTCCATCGACGCCAAAATGGAAACCATCAAATAGGACCTCACTACCCAGTTGAATCTTTCGCTACCCAGCTTGCATCCTTCACTACAATGATCTACGTCAAGCTGAATATCCCTGCAGATCTTCCTTCTTCTGACCCACCTTTTCACTCCGAAGGTGAAACTTCCTCTAATTCCCAAGATTTTTAGCCCCATCACTTTCAGCGTGACCTACACCTTCCGCGTGTGGATGGGAAAAAATTTGATGGCTCAGATCCCACTGGCTGGGTAACTCAAATGGAACATTATTTCTCTTTGTATGGCATTACAGATGAGTTGGACAAACTCCGTATGGTGTTCTCCATCTAAATCAAGAACGTTGGCATGGGATGGGGCATCAAAATTTTTCTTTTCTCAATTATCTCGAATCCTCTTCTCGAGATATCCATCCTCTTCTGCTCGTCAAGAAATTTCCGACGACAGTTATCATGCTCAAATCTGAGCTCTGGATTAGAAGTTACGCCCTTTCGAAGCTCTTCAAGCGTCATTGGTCAAAGGCCCTATGGCACCCACGTGGGTTCACCTCATTCATACCATCCCACCTGGCACGAACTTGACCAAGGTTGTCATCCTTTAGCAATGACATGGCCACTAGAGGGGCGGTTACGGGGATGTTCCCCGTGTCTTCGCGATTACCAGGCTTTCACCACTTCGTCCTTCTTGTCCATGTATGAAATATTTTTGGAGTCCCGAAGTCCCGGAGTTCCCTATCACTCCTGCATCTATGGTGGAGATCAATCCACCATTAAATTCAATGACAAAGATTCTCCCTCGTTCAATGCATAGGCTTAAGGGATTTCGATGTTTGACACTTCGGTCTGAATGCCCTTTGCTCTACTCGCATATCCTCCGAAGTTCCAAACTCCCAGTGCCCTGGATATTCCACCAGCTACTAGGCCAAGCAAGCATGTGCCAGGGGTTGACATGCGACAAAGGACAAGGATGACATGCGGCCCTATCAATGAGAGACACGTGTCACGTTCCAATTGGCATATAAGGTATGTAAAAAGCACGAATCAAGGTGACATGTGGCATGCCTAACATGGGTCCACATCACCCTAGGTGGTGTCAGCGTGCCACGTCACTACGGACTGATAGCCTCCAGGAGTCTCTAGCCTCTCTTACTTGCGAAATCGCCTGGAGCTCAAAAGTCTGAACTCCTTCCAACAACCTCCCCATACCTTTTATCCCACGGTCGAGACAGATCCACGTAGATCCCCAGATCTACGACCTCCATTTCTTCACGACTTCGTTGTTCGAGGGTTTGGCTGTGTAATTTCCTTTTTACTCCTGGAGTGGTCAGCGCCAGACTGACGATGGTCTAGATCGAACGGTCAAGAGAGATCTCGAAGCATCCTCAGATCGATGGTCCTTGTTGCTTCGCAACTTTGACGTCCAGGGTTTGGTTGTGTAATTTCCTTTTTACTCCTAGAGTGGTCAGCGTCGGACTGACCACGGTCTATATCAAACAGTCAAGAGAGATCTCGAAGCATCCTTGAATTGATGGTCCTCGTCGCTTCGTGACTTTGACGTTCAGGGGTTCCGCCCGTTTAACACTTTTGTTCTCCCAGAGTGGTCAACGTCGGATTGACCACAACGTAGATCCAACGGAAGAATTTTGGCAGAAGACAAGGGTGACATGTGGCCCAATCAATTGGTGACAAGTGCCAATCCCTATTTGACACCTAAGGTCTGTGAAACTCACGAATCAGGGTGACATGTGGCACACCTACTATGGGTCCACGTCACCCTAGGTGACATCAGCATGCCACGTCACTTTGGCCTTTGGCGCTCCAGTGATATTCTCATTCACTAACATGTCGAACCTCCTGGAGTATGACTTTGCCAGAGTACTTTATGCTATCCCTTTCACTAGGCTCGATCTAACAGTCGAGAAGGGTCCCGAAGGATCCTTAGATCCACGGTCCACGTTACTTTGTGAATTCGGTGTTCGGAGGTTCTGACTATTTAACACCTTTTCTCTCCCAGAGTAGGTCAACGTCGAATGACCACTACGTATATCCAATGGTTAGGGGGGATCTTGAATAGCCTCAGATCTACATCTTGCGTTACTTTAGGACCGAGAAGCGGATCAGGGATTAGCAAGGGAATGAATCCCACGATAACGGGTAAATGACCGCCAAGTGTCGGTCAACCATCAAGTTACCAGTCCGACAGGTCACCTTCGACGCATTTAGGACTTCACAGGGTTCATTCACCCTAGAGCTCCGGACTGCCAGACTCCCGAATAACTTAGCTCCTCTTTTAGTGTACCGAAGGGTTCCATGGTCCCGGTCCTATGGAACTTTGTCAAGCTCTAGAGGCTACACTTCTAACTCTTAACCGAAATATGGTTAAGGTCGTGGGCATGACCCCGTGGTCTCTTAGACTACTGGTTTGAAGGAAGCGCCTTCCATTCACAAAAATCAAGTTCTATAATAGGGAAAGGTGTCTTCGAGGGATCAATAGGACTTTAGTAGTCCCGTGGAGTTTGTCCCGACTCTAGAACCATGAAGTTGATCCTTGGGGAAACACCTTGAGGGTTTTTCCAACCAGCGTAGAAACCATAGTCTTATTCCTAATTTCATTTGAAGACCCATGTCTAATGGTTCTCTTGCTGCTAAGAAGAGGCAAACAAAAACCATTCAAATGCGGGGTTCATAGAGGAACAACAAGCATTACTAATATTAATCATGCAATGCAAATTTTAGTCATAGACACAGACATCCAACCACTCATTTCAATTCAAGTACACAGGGTATATGAAATACTTATTTGTTACAGTGGATCACCGACCAAGTGATTGTGGGTGAACGCCTTTCCACCCAACCGTAGGCTCAAAGGCATTAATTCTTAGCGCTCAGGCCACCCCCGTGCCAAGCCATGATATCACCAAGGAACTTTTGCAATTTCTCATAGATCCTTTCTCTGTCCTAGCCTCTGCGAGGTTTATCAGATTCTCCCTCAACATCAATCTTGTGACCTTCTGCTCAGGTCATTTTTTCTGCAAACTCTCAGAGATTCTTTCTCTTGTTCTCTCTAGTAACCAAAACTACTTAATCTTCCAGTTCTTCTTATGAGCTGGAGAGCCTCACACGCTCCTCTCCCTCTCTGAATGGTATCTCTCTCTCTCTCTCTCTCTCTCTCTCTCTCTCTCTCCGCAGAGTTCTCGACCTGTCCTCTTCCTTTTGTTAGAAGGAACTCGGGTCAATCTGGGCCTGCAGGAAATTGGGCTCTGTGTTACTTCGGGTTGACAGTTTTCTGTTTCTTCAGTCAAACCCTCCATGCTCCCATTCATTGGGGTAGTTTATTGTTCAACCACTAGACCTTTTCCCATTAACTGATTTTTCCTTGGGATTAGGATGAGGCTTATTATTTTAGCAAAGAGAAATTTGGGTCATTTTGACATAATGAACCCTCTCCATAGTTTCCTCACTCTTTCTTCTAGTGATATCATGGCCAATATTTCAAGGCTTCACCCCCACGGTTAGTTGTTGGCAATCTAAACAATAATACATTTACATTGTTCACATGCATGGTAATCATAAATAATGATTAATTACAAGCTGGGGGAAACAAGGGTATTACACCCCCCTATAACCCTAGTCATTGTTCATCTTGCAATCAGTGATATATTTTATTATTTGCAATTATGTTCAAAGTATTACATTTCCTAGGAACTCTGGCCCCTTTTAATTGTTCAAGCACTCCGCCTTTCATCAAATAAAAAAAATACATTATTAATATGGGGATTCAAAACCGAGGTATTACACCCAATTACCATAAAGGCTTGAATATGCTAAGTGTTTATATTATCTATACTCTTATGTTTAATTATAAGAAGTTTTTTCCTTGTTATAATATGTTTTTTTTTTCTTTATATTTTATATATGTATAAAATGTTATCACTTTCCTTATATATTGATCCGAATTATTTTCAACGTGAAATGAGAGTGGAGATATAATAAAGAAATGCACAGAGATATCGCAAATATTCAATAATATAACAGAAATGTATCAGAGATGAAACCATAAACACAGATATACAGTAATGCATGATTTCTATTAATGAAAGAAATGTACAGAGACTGTAAAAATACAAAGTGAAAGACTCGCTAGAATGGTGGCAGCTTATATCTGAAAAGAGATGTGACAGCTACTCGTATTCGCAAGAAGATGATTACAATGAGGCTCTGAAGGCCTTTTTACAGTAAACAGGAATGCAAAAACCCTAGACATCCAAAAACCTAACCCTAGGAGATGAAGCGCCAAAAGTCATGTGGACCCCGTTTGGGTAAGTTAGTACATCAATTTCCCAGGGTCATAACTTTTGCATACGATCTCTGTTTTAGGCACATGATAGCCCGTTGGAAAGGTATCGTCGAGGAGATTCGTTTTGGGGGCTATTTGGAAAGAACCTCCGTATTCCCCATTTTCCCAAAAATGCCATTTAGGGCCTCAAAATGGCCCCAGAAGTTAAAAACTACTAAAAATAGTAAATTACCAAAATTGCCAGAAAATTGTTTTGAGCTAGTTGGAAAAGGTGGGTGGCCACCGATATCCACCTGGATCATATATATATATATATATATATATGACTGATAAGATAACATGATAAGATGATGAGGTAGGTGGGAAACTAGTTTTCTTGAAACCTGCAACTGTTTCCTAGCAAAAATGGTGATTTTCTTAGCTTTGGCGGAGGTCTAGTGGTGATGACGAGGTTTCTTATTGTGTGTGGCAACTACTAAGATGGGACACCAAAGTATTTAATTGCCTTAATGATGATTTACACTTTGATCTCTTGGGTGGGATGGGCATTTACGAGTATGTCTTATCGGTCAGGTGTTATTATTGATCACGGGAGTTGTGCCTTCCCTCGACGACAGTTTTAATGTTTTTTCTTGGCTTGTGGAGCCCTTAGTGGAGATTAGATGTCCTATTTCTATGGTCACTGGGAGCTTCCATGACGAAAGCCGCTGTTAGCGCACTTATGAGCGCAACTGTCGAAGAGGCCTGGAGGATGGCAAGAATATTTAACTTACCTATTGAGAAACCCACCACCTTAACTCCCTCAGCAACTTTTTTTAATGCTTCGACGCTTGCACCAACCTCGGATTTGACTGGAACGGGTGTTCACTTAGATACCCCTCCTTGGAAGCTTGTTGCTAACCCCATTGTTGTTTTCTCTAGGTCGAGTGTTGTTGATACACAAGGTAGGAAGGATTTTAACAGTGGTTGTCAACAGACTAAGTTTTTTAAACCTTCCTCTGCTGCAAAGTTTGTTCCTTGGAGGAAGACTGCTACAAAATCTTGGATTCCCAACTGCTCACATTGCAGGATGGTTTTGGAGGATGACTTGGGCTTAGAGGAGGTGGTTAGCCTATCACTAAGCACTTTGGTGGGTCTCCTGTCTTACCACTCCCGATACACTACGCCTATGTTGGAGTGGGTTCGACGGTTCTGGGTTCCGTTACTGGGATATGAACCAGAGGTTTTGTTTCTCCCAAGAGGTTGGTTTGGCTTTAAGTTTTCTTTGCTGAAGGACTCTTCAAAAATCCTGGAAACACTCTGGATTTTTTATGAAAGGAGATTGATGCTCAAGCGCTGGAGGTTTAGTTTTGATCCTGTTCACGACTATTTTCAACACAAGCATCTTTGGGTTCTGCTCCTTGGTTTACCCTTAAATATTTGGAACAAGAAGGCTTTCTCTACTATTGGTAATGCACTTGGCCAGTTTATAAAAGTTGATGAACATGCATTGAAGGCTCTTGAAAGAAGGCTGGGGAAGATCCTGGTTGCAGTGGACATACACTTGGGTCTCTTGGAGTCATTAGACATACTGTGGCGTGGTCACACTATCCACCAAAAGATGGATTACTTGGGATTACCTTTTAGATGTACTTTGGGTCGTAAAACTGGCCACATGCGAAACGACTATCATGGTTTTTCGAAGGAGGAGGAATCTAAAAAATATCTACTTAGGAAGGATTACTGTTGTGATTCGTCGGGTTTTGACTTCTTTTCTCATGCGGTTGACAGTAATGGTGTTGTGGAACCTTCAAGTCTTGCGGCTCAGGAATCGGTTACTCGTAAGTTAAAAGTTCTTTGTCCTTCCTTTTATTTTATGCTTTCGGCTTGGGAAAGGGACTCTTTGGACTCCTCCACTCCCTTGGTGGTTGGTTTAGCTCCTCCTTAGCCTCCTTCGAATTATAGAGAAGGCTCCTCCTCATGTGAGACTATTCCTCTACCTACGGTGAGGGATAAGTCAATTTCCAGTTTTGAGTTGGTGAACTCTTCCCCTTTAGTGGAAAGACACATTGTTGTCTCGCCTTCGGGAAACTTGTCTCCCTCGTGGGGTTTACGGAATGAGGTTGTGGAAAACTAACTGGGTACCAGGGATGGGTCTAGTGAGGAGGAGAGGGACTGTTCCCTACTTCCGGGATACAGAGAATCAGAGCCTGGTGAATGCTCCTTGGGGGAGACACTGGAGTCCTTTTTGCCGCTGCACCGTGAGGTTGATATCCCACGCTCACTTCCCATCTTTCAAGGGCGGAATTCTGGTGGTTCAGGACACTCTGGGAAGTTACATAAGCCTGGGGGGGATCCGAGATTAGATTTCTCCTGGTCAAAAGGCTTTGGATTTGGAACCTCACCCATCAAAACACAGAGTGCGTGTAAGAAAACATCTGGTTCTCTCCCTGCTATTGTCTCCTTACCTACTTCTGTGACTGACATTGGGGCGCTTAGAGGCATGAAATCCCTTGCTAGGGATAAACCATGATCTTACTTACCTTAAATCTTAGAGGGGTGGGGGGCAACCTAAAAGCCGCCTCCATGCGCAGATTACTGCGTAAGACTCATCCTGACATTATATTCTTACAAGAAACTCTTGTTGATGAACAGAAAGAACGGTTGTTTATGTTATCTTTTTGTCCTAGCTAGTTATCGTGTGCGGTTAGTTCTGTTGGAACTTCCATAGGGTTATTGGTTACGTGGGATCCAAATAAGCTTGTTTTGAATCCTTTTATATGCCGTGGAGGTATTGTGTTGTCCGATTTTTTATTGGAAATAAAAATAAGATTAACTTTCTCAATGTTTATGGGCCAGCGAAAGGAAAGCTTTTTGGGAGCAAGTGGCCAATCGTGGTTTGTTGGCTTCTAATAATTTAATTGTTGCAAGCAATTTAAATCTCACTACTAGAGCGGATGAGATATGGGGAGCCTTGACACATTTGGACTAATTGGCGAGGTTCTTCAAAGACTTGTTCCAGGCACATCATTTAGTGGATATGTTCCCAGATGTCCTGGTCCCAACTTGGAGAAATGGTAGAGTAGGGGGTGACTACATTGCCAAAAGATTGGATCGTATTTTAGCCACGGAGAATATTTTATGTCACTTGGGCCGCTTCAGATCTTGGGTGGAGTACCCATACATTTCGGATCACGCTCCAGTGGTTGCTCAATTTGAATTTCAACATTTCCCCATGGCATACCCTTTTAAATTTAATTCATCCTAGTTGAAGGAGGCATAGTTTATGAATTTTGTTAAAGACTTTTGGTTGGATCAAGGATTTTTAATGGAATCTGATATTCAGCTTAGATTTGTGTGGAAGCTAAAAGAGCTAAAAAATCGAACTAAAACATGGGCTCGAATTCAGAGAAGTGAAAAACTCCTTATATTAGAGAAGTTGGAGGAGGAGTTGAGCTCAGTCCTCCATTCGATCCCACGGGATGGGAGGGACACGATTTCAGACTGTCTTATTGAAAATTTGGAAGCAGAACGTAATTCTTTACTTCTCCTTGATGAAGAACTATGGAGACAAAGGAGCAGAGAAACCTGGTTGAAAAGAGGTGATCAAAATACAAGGTATTTTCATAATTATGCTACTGCCCATAGAAACAAGAAACATATATGGGAGATTCTAGACAAAGATGGACATTCTCACAGGGGACAAGAAGTTCTAAAAAGTGAAGCTATCAGACATTTTAAAAGTTTCTTTGAAATTGGCGTTCCTCCCTCCCCTGTGGACCAAGCATACACAACTAGTCTCTTTCCACGCTTTGTAGATGAGGAGGATACTACTCTCCTTGATCGGCTATGAACTAAGTCATAGATTTGGGAGGTACTAAGACTATTTGCCAAAGACAAGAGTCCAGGCCCTGATGGCTGGACAGTGGAATTGTAATGTCCCCAAGGCCGAGCCCTTTATAAACCTGATGTATGAAACAAATTGTACATATGTGTTATAGGCTGGTGAGCCGAGTTCCTATAAGCTGTAGGCTTATGTGTTTGTTAGGCCGGGGAGCCTAAGTGTTGAAGGCCAGGAGCTTGCTGTTGTACTTGTATGTATGCAGAATATTTAATAAAATATAAACACCGCCAGGTGCAGACCGACCACGATGAATGAGTGAAGGGGGACTGAGCGTCCACAGAGTGGGCAAGGAACTAGGGGCTGGAAGGTGGGAAA
>ML784714.1:1022183-1067950 GCA_009831015.1 Picea engelmannii | reverse complement strand
CCCCCCCGACTGTTCTTCTTTTAACGATTGGGAGGGCGGTCTGGAATGAAATGGTTTTCTAGCAGGCCCCTTGCTCTAACGTGGCATGAATCTATTGCACTAGAACTCCCCCACTCCAAAACCATTTACCATTTACCACCCTTTTGACATTCCACCACTGCCTAGTGACATCACACCCCATTACCTCCCTTGCATGTCTCGTCTCATAACTTTGTTAGCTCACTCCCTCTGGTCACCTGTTACAAGTCACCTCACACTTACTTTTCACCCAATCAACGTCCCCCACATCACCCTGTCGTACCCATCATCTGTCCTTTACCTTCCATCTCACACTTCAAATGACCCGTTTTCCATTTACTACAGGCTAACATATCCATTAGTATGCGGACCTGTCACCCGCGCTCAAACATATACTCGTTCACTCAAAACTATACCCATTTCCACCATTTACACACCGCTCATTTTCTCTGCACACCAGACAAATTCTTTCCACTTCATTGATCCAGTATTTGATCCAACCACAACCATTACCCGCTAACATTTCATGTTTAAATTACAGGTATTTTCGCAGTAATGGCGCCAAAGTCTAAAAGAGCAGAAGCCGAGGAAAATCCGTTCCTCCCACTTCCTGTCGACCTCGACAGGAACCCATTAGCCGACAAGGATTACTTAATCTCAGAGACAAAGTGCGAATTTGATTTCATGGATTTACATTCATGGTTTAAGGACACATTCATAGACCAAAGCGATGAAATCGGGCTCTAGGAGTCCAACCTTCCTCTTTATCTGTTTCCCCAAGTCCACCACTTCCCTGAATTGTCTCTAAAATGTCAAGCTCATTACCTCCCTGACCAGAGAACCATAGTTTCTTCATCTGGAGAAAATCTTTTCTCTATCATGCCAGACGCCATTGATCAGATGCTACAGATATCGAGAGCCGAATCCCCCTCCCCTTTCAACCTTGAAATCCTAACAGAGTTGTACCAAAACCTATCTTTTCCCCAAAGAGCCCAATTTTTTTTAGCTTTTCCTCCCTCAGGATGCCCAGCTCCCCAGGACAAACCCCCCATACCCTTCTTCCCTATTCTTAGAAAGGGGAAACCAAGTGATTTCATCACTTTGTTCTCTACTTGGCTATTTTTTGGACGAATGAGTAGACGAACCTATATTGGGTTTCCTATCTATTTTTTCAGCCGAGGAAAAAGCTACCATCCAGTTCGACTACAACACTTTCCTGGCAGAGAACATCCATGATCAACTTTCAAGATTCGCCACAAAGGGCATGTTCTAGTATTCCTCGATACTGGCTTACATGTTCATCTTCTTTCAGGCAGAAAGGTTCTCCTTCTCGATGCAGAAAATGGACAAGGACAACAAACCATAGGTAGTAACATCTTGCACCTCATTTCTCAGAAGGAATTCGACAAAGTTCATCTTCAAACAGTTCATTGAGTAGTTCTACCATCCTGTGGTGAGCATGGTCAGTGGTAGGCCCAAGCCCAGGATAAATGAAGAGATCCAAAGAATTTTACACCTCTCACACCTTGCAAAAATGGGAGATTGGTACCTGTATCAGAACTACACAGAAATCAGAGTATACGGGTGCGAGCTAGCTCCATTTAAGCTGCCCAAATATTTTCCAGTGAGGATATTTGATCTTGAGTATATAAGACATATGATAAATTCAGATGACATACATTTTGTGTCTCTGAAGAAGAATCAACAACTGAGGATCAAGGGGAAGATAGGGTCCTTTATCTGCAATAGACGAGTTGTTGTGGAAGAGGCAGATAAACTTTTGAGGGAAATGAAATTTGACACAAGCTTCCTCTGGCACTATGATCCTTGGGGAACCATTACAGACATGAGAGTGAAGAACAAAAATATCTCATATGTTCATGCACCCAAGCCAGAGATAGAGAAATTTGTGAATCAAACAGAGTGGGAGGCGAACACTCTGGAAGAGGTAGAGCTGCAGTCTCCTCAAATTATTATCTCTCAAACAAATACACCATAGATCCCTAAAGAGAAAAGACCCAAAAAGGATACTTCTTCTCCTGTCACCGAAGTCTTAGCTGAGGAGTTTTGGATATACACCAAAAAGCAGAAATCCAGTCATACGGCTAAGACGACTGGTGAAAAGGAAACATCGCCCATCATATCTACGAAGGATGATGAAGAACCTCTTATCATAAGCAATCAATAGATCATGTCTACTTCTTCATCCAAGAAGCAGACTAATATTTCATTGGTCAATCCGCCAAGTCAAGGAGGTGCAAAACTGAGTGTTTTCAAGAAATATGATATGATAAAAAAGAAGAATCAGATGTTGACAAACAACACCTATGCTCATTTCTTGAAGCAAACGTCCATGGCACAACACAAACTTTTTTCTGCGTTTGATACAGAGAAAGGCATGATGCATATGGATTTCTTACAAGGACAAGTTACCAACCGTAAGGTGACCACTGATTACAAGAGAGAAACTTTTGAACTCAACACCAGAGATGTACACCTAGCTGATCAAATGGACCTACATCGACAGAATGGGGAAATGGTATTCTACACTTTGGAAAATGTTTCTACTACTACTGTTAAATTACAAGTTTCTCTGAACAATGTTCAGACACAATTGAAGCTGGAGAAGATATCATCCTTTGCTAAGGACAACAGAATTAAATCTTTGGAAGAGTCGGTGCTCAAGATTGGATATTACCCATCAAACGTAAAAGCGGCGGAGGAGATGGTCAAGAAGAAGAATGTTGACATAGCATCCCTGAGAAATCAATTGAAACTTCCACCTACAAAAGACTCGCAGGAAAAGGAGATAGACAGAATGGAAGGTGAAAAGGATGAAATGCTCAAGCTGATTATGGAACAGAATGTGCAATTAAAAGAAATGGAAGCAGAGTTGGAACGACTGGTGAAAGAGAAAGAACAATCAACACCCATGGAAGTAATTCCATTGTGTGTGGTTCCACTTGCAGGAGTTAGTACTGCAACTATAGCAGCAACCTCCACAACATAGATTCCGTCAGACGCTCCACTGTCAGCTCTGGAAAAGACAATAGAAATATAAAAGTCCATGGAGGAAATGAACTTACAGGAAATGGAAATCAACAGACCAAAAAGGGAGGTTGAAAGTATTCAGGATCTCAAGAGCTCTTACCAGACGAGTTTCCAAATCGAAAAGAAAACAACGGAAAAAATCAAACAGGAACTACAGCAGATGCAAAAGTAGACAGTGGCGGGCAAAACACTTGTTGAAGCTAAGGAGAAGATTTGGATGGATATCTCCGAGTCCATAAAGGAGATTTGGCCTATGGTGCAAATCATGCTCGAACAAAATGAACTAGTGTTGAGGAGCAGATAGGCCATTGATAAGATAAAAAGAGAGCTGGGGGACATGCCCACTGAAGCAAATGAAATCATTCGATTTCTGAATTCAAAGACCAAAGAAGAGCTAGAAGACCTGCAAATCGAAGACAGGACCGAAATCATCCTCGAAGTCAAGAGAATTCTGACCAAAAGGGGGTTGATGCTGCAGCTGGAGGAGAAAGTCCAGAACATGGATGTCGGAGTTCAGAAATTTTTCGGCAAACTTGATGCCTTGCAGAAGAAAGGTTTTCCCGGTTGGCTGGTTTTGAACAATAAGCTAATGACCTTATCTGACTACAAGAAGAAGATTTCCATGGTGGTGAAGGATAGTTCCAAGTTCTCAGGAATACAGGGCAGTATTACAGGCAAGGAGTTCTTAGAGACTTTGTAGCCAGACCTTAGCATACAACATGATATCAAGTATATTTTTACTGTCAAGCCGACATTTTCCGAGTATACAGAGGTGGATGAGATCTACCGGAGAATGCTCAAAGTCACCACACCGAGTCCTCAAAGGTGGGAGGAGCTGTGCAACTTAATCGAATGATAGATGACATGTATCACCTAAGTCATCATGCGCAACATCCAAAGTCATGTTAATGACTCACCAACGGTCGTCCCAGAAACATTAGCATGAAGTTTTGACACATCATCATAAGTTGTTATATTTTTGTATTTCGTTATTTAGTTGGTTAGATTTAACATCTTTCACGACCTGATAATTTATGACAGGATCGTTGTAACTTTTGATTATAAATACTTCAAGCTTCGAAGTATTGAGGGTTGATCTCACGCCCAAGCAAGCTGAAGCATTGTAATTTTTATCAAGGGATCTACTAGTAATAAAAGAGATATTTTCACAGGATTCATGCGTGTTAACTATTGGTGATGTGTTCTTTTCATTGTTAATGGTTTTTCTATTTTCGTAATCACATATATTTTCTTCTTTGATCATTTAGAAGCAGTCTAGTTGCATAACTTATTTCATATACTCTGTTTACGACTTTTAAAAGATCTTACTCGTTATCTTCTAACAAAATGATAAAGAAATTCTTAAATGCTTCTTTATTCTTAGTGTTTATCTCATCTTTCTGCTATCCATCTTTTTATTCCTAAAGAATCCAGTAGCTTTCATTATCCCTCCCTGTGAAAGTATTCTTTAACAAGTTGTTCTTTGATCTCGAGTTTTATAATACAGACCCCATAGCCCAATGGTTGCGTGATTTATATTTCAGCCATCTTTAAAAAAAAAAAAAAAAACGACACTGTCTATTCATTTAATTAGCCAAAAATCTGAAACCTGAAACAAAGATAAATCTTACAGAGAGATCCCTCTCTGAAATTGGAAGGGATAGATCCCAGTTTCGAATTGGTAGGATAATTTTACCTCTGATAAATTCTTTCTACCTCTTAACAACCTCTAGAGAATTTACAGGGTGATAACATGACTCATTTGTCTCCTCCTTATCTCCTTCATCATAAAGTAGAGCATCATCACAATCTTGGGGAGGAGGGTAACTTATTGTTTCTTCTTGTGCAAGAGCTTTGAGGACTTGGGTGTCTTCAACATGCGTTATTCTTTCATCCTCATGAACTTCCTCTTCATCTTCAATTGCAGAGCAGGGAAGATCTACTTCTTTCAGGGATTCCATTTCTCCTTCACTCTCTGAATCATGGAACAAGGTATCATCAACATCCTGAAAAGGAAAGAAACTAACCTCATCGTATTGTTGTTGTGCATTGAGGAAATGTTCATGGATGGCTTTATAAAAGGGAGGAGCACATGTTGATACTTCATCAATTTGCTCAGGTTCCATCTCCTCAACCATGTCTTCATTCTGCTGGTTAGGAACTTGTTCCCTTCTTTCTTGTGAATCAACAGTAAAGGTTTCAAGGGAAACTAGTTTTTTCAAATTGAGAGTGTCTGAGGTATCATCATTGATTTTGGTCCATAGAGAGGAAAAGTGTTTACCTTTGGACAAGGAGAGATTTACCTCAATTCGCATGGCCATGTTGTGGGATTCCGTGAGTGTTTTTGGACCCGTTTTATTTAGGAGGAAGCTCAAATTCCCTAGGAGTGCATTGGTATAGAGATACATGAGGTACTTTTCTTTAGGATAATGGTTTTTAGGAATCTGGTATAGCAACATTTGAACCTAACCCAGAAAGCCCTGACAGTCTCATTCTTAGTTTGTCTTATGTATTCAAGTCCTTTAAGTAATAATTGGATACCTTCCAATTTCATGCCCCAACTCATGAGAAAGGTTTCTTCTAACCGGTCCATAGATGTGATGCTAGCGGCTGGAAGATTATCATACCATCTTCTACCATTTCCATGCAGAGTGGCAGAGAAGAGTTTCATTACCAAGTCTTCAGCATCGTCACTGACAGGGTGGAGCTGAAAGAAAGCCCAAAAATTGCTCATGTTATATTCAAGTCTTTCTCCATCAATGCTAGTGAATCTAGGGAGCCATTTTTCATACTTTGGGGGCATTTGTCTAGGGTATCCTGGGATTTTTCTCATGTCTAAGGCCTTGTAGTTTCCCGGATCCCATTGTGAAGTCATAGTTGGCTTTGTCATCAGTGGAGTTGCCAGATAATTTTCGTTGAAACTATCAAAAGATAAGGGAAAACACCCTAAGTGTAGTCTCCAGGTAAGCTTGTAAGATAGAAACTCTAGAGGCAAGGCTTACCGAAAAGTGTTTTCTTAAGGAGAATTGACTCAGTGTCCATGGCAACGATGCCAACATGTTATTTCACAGTTTGTATTTAGGCTAATAGATGGATGAAAATAGGTCAAACTGGTGTAATTGAACCAATCCCACCCACTGTCACCTCAATGGGAAGGTTCTTTCTGTTTAGGGAGGTAAGGCCCAGGGGAGACGTCCCCGGTGACCTGGGGTTTTGAGAAGGCAAAAGGATTAAGAGATAAAAGGATAATTTCCCCCCTCACAAGTCACCACCTGATCAAAAATTCTGGCTTATAGCCAATAAAGGTAACCAGAAGTATAACCAAGAGGTATCCCTACCCAAGAACAAAGAAATAATGAAACTACATGTGTGAGTTTTCTTGTTGGTTAGTACTTCATGTAATTAATGACATTCTGATAGTAAGCAATTGATAGAAAATAGTATTGATGAATCAAATCAGATTCGTACAATAGCAATGATTACAATATCACTTCACAATAAACGCTAATGGTATTCAATGCAACAATACCAACACTTTAGGAACAATGCCTTAGCTAACCATTCAATTACTTTAAAGATAAAGTAAATGATGCATATAGGTGTTTATAGCATAGAAAGATGACGACAACAATAGGGTTAGTAGAATTAGTCTAGGCTAGTGTTAGAATGGTTAGGGTTTGTTCAAAATTATTGGAAGTTTATAGGATCAAGTTACTCAACACAAAAGGCCTTAGATCAATGCGCTCCTAGGGTTTATGTAGTCAAAAGGAGGATGAAAAAGATGAAGGATCAAGTGAAAGTGGTAAAACTAAGGACAAGAGAGTTAAACCTTGAGGTGTTGCTATGGCAAGGCCTCAAGGATGAAACCCTAGGGGAGAGAGTCTCACTTTGGTGTTGCTATGGCAAGGCCTCAATGCTTTCTCCTCCTTCCTTAGATTAATGGAAACAACTAGCTTGAATAATGGTTGATAAGAGGTAAGAAAAGAGGGTTTGTAAGCAACATGTTGCTAAAACAAGGCTTTACTAAGAAAACTCTAGGAAAAATCAGCTCACCTAGGTGTAGGGGAACTAGGCCTTGGTGCGTTTTCTCCTTCTTAGATCAACAAATAAGAAAAATGGCTAGCAAGGAAGAATATGGATGGAGTGTTTCTATGGCAAGGCTCTATCCTCTACAACAATTCAAAGGCTAGAAATAAAGAATAGAGTGTTTCTAAGGAAAGGATCTATCTCACTTCAAAAAATAAAATGGCTTAAAACCTTGGTAGGGACATGAGACAAGGAACTTCAATGTGTGCTTGTCACCTAGGGTTTGATTCGACAAATTATAATAAAAAATGAATTAAAATAACACTACAATCATTCAATCAATATTTTTTGCAGAAATTCACTTACATTTAACCAAGAAATCACATAGCAAAACCCTAGTTGTAATACCTTCCACGAAGAGAAATGCCAAAATGCTAAGAAAAAGTCTTCCTTCAACAAGTGCGCCTCACAATTTCAGCCAATCACCCCAAAAATGGCGCAAATTTTAGACTTTACTAATGAGTGAGTGAAAGATGATGAAAAAATGAAGGTGGAAACCCTCAATTTATACAGTACAATGACCTAAATTTACTTTTTAGGTCATGAAAAGGCCGACAAGGGCAAAATAAAAAAATCATATTGTTTTACATTAAATGTTTGAAAATTAAACCCTAATCAAGCAATAGAGAGATGTCATCCCCTTTCTAGGGTGACGTTAGCCCCTTCCAGGGCAAATGCAACCTCCTGGACCAAAATGTTAGCCCTCCTTGGGATTATCCAAGCTGCCACACGTGCTAATACTTCCATATCTGTCTTCCAAGACATCCATACTGCTGGGTGACATCATGGGATTCTTGGGAGACGTCACGGGCCTTCTAAGGCCAACGTTCCTGTGGAGAGGGCTCAAGCCCCCTAGGTACAGGTCTGCTCAGCTGCCTTTGATGGATTCTTCTGCTCTTCCCTGGTACAAACGCTCTGCCTTGTCTCTTCCACCTGTTGGGGTCTCAACATCCATCGAGTGGGCTCTTCAACCCCATGGAGGTTCGAACTGATCATCTCCCCATCTGTACCTGTCCATCGGGCATGATCCTACACATCAATAATTACGCCCTTTATGGGATCACAATTCACGGGGATCATAGAAATGTCAATCACATCTAATCATCAATATTTATTAAACATGTGCATAAAATCCATTTACCCCAGTCTAGTGCTCAATGAGATTATACAAGTCTGCAATAAAAGTTTGGGGAAAGTGATAGGACGTCCTATTGGGATAGTGTATACTGGTAGAGGGATTTTTTTGGAAAATATTAAATCCAAGTCATGCAGGTGAGTGAGGTGGATGGGATGCCTGGGAAAAAGGTGCAGTGATAGTAGGGATGGCTTACCAGTGGGTGCCTATGTGGATGGTGTAATATCTCTCGGTCGAACCCAATTGTAAATGTAATATAAGTGTACTTAAGTTGGTGAGTTGTTTTGACATCATTTTGTAATGAACCTCCCATGGCATAGTGCGTGCATGAACTGCGCAGTAAAATGATGTAGTATGCACATTCTCGGATACCGCGTGCAATAACTAAAGTGCACGTAGTATGGAGGACAACGAGCCTCGTGTATATGATATGTGTTATAGGCTGGTGAGCCAGTTATTATAAGTTGGGATTCTTATGTTTTCATATTAGGCTGGAGCGCCTAGATGCTAAAGGCCAGTGCACCTATTTTGTACATGTCTCATGATTAATATAAAATACATCGTTGCACATAGACCGACCATGATAAAAGATATGGGGGACTGAACTTCACCAGTTAGGGAAAGGGAGGGCCAAAAGTCAAGGGAAAGGGCTAAGCTAG
Source organism: Picea engelmannii (assembly GCA_009831015.1). Classification (NCBI taxonomy): domain Eukaryota; kingdom Viridiplantae; phylum Streptophyta; class Pinopsida; order Pinales; family Pinaceae; genus Picea; species Picea engelmannii. The sequence continues at coordinate 1,059,001 of ML784714.1, read as the reverse complement.
AGAGCTTAAGCCAAAAAGGGAATATTATATTAATATTTCTTAAAGCCTAAAGTATGGATAATTATTTTATCCTAAGCTCTAAAGTTGGGGACAAGTGGACCAAAGTAGATTCCGATATGACAAGTGTCAAGTTGGGGACATGCATTCATATCGTGGGGACTTAGCTCTTTTAGTCACTTTTCACGAGGATTCCAACCAACAACTTGACCATCATTCTCACCATCACTACCATGATTAGTTGGGACGATGATTCCTTCCATCACTCAGTTATCCAGTCAATGATTCCATGACCATTTTCACTCACGCAATCCGCTATCCTTGAGACATCCATTTCACCATATCTGAACCTGTTTCGATAGCCTTTTCTGGCTGGTGTACCTGGTTAAATTGGAGTGGGATTGAAGAAGTGGGTTGTTAGGCCCGTGAGAAATTCTCCGAGTGAGAGAATTGTTGGGGATTGATTCCCGAAGGTGCTAAACTGTAGCTACAGTGCTCTGAGACTTCTGGTCCGGCCTGTTGCTGAAGCCCTAGAAGGGAAGTGGGGCAGTCAAGGGACTGTTGAGCAGAGAAGGGACACACTTCCTTGGGTGGGACAGGCATGTGGGGAATGAGAGGCTGTAGGTTGTTAGTTGAGTGAGCACCTGAGACACAGTCTTTCCTGTTGTCCATGAGCCTTAGCCTGGTTATGAACCCTTTACCTGGGTGGAGTTTAGTCCCAGCTTGGGGGTGACTCACTGTTGAGAGTGATGAACAGTGTAGTCTAAGGCTGGGAGGTTCGTGGACAGTCTGTACATAGTTGGTGGCAATCTTTCCAAGATAAGTATCAATCGTATGATAAAATTATATGTTGCATTGTTAATTATGTGCTTATGTTATAGGTTATCATATATGTGATTATAATTTCTTGTATGTTATGGGTATTTCCCTGTATATGATGCATATCTATGGTTACTGTTATTTCAATATAAAGTCGTATATTACAAAATGTAATTGTTTGTTTATGTTTATATGTAAAGCTTCCGCAAGAGTGTTGTATGTATATGTTTAAGTTGCATGCAGTTTGAAGAGAAAATTTATGTGGCATAGCTCAATTGATTACTGAGTATGTTACCGTATGTTCCACAGTAAGAGAATGAAATCATTCCCTAGAGTAGCATGGCCCAACCTGTTTAAGGCTAGGGATGTTACCAACTGGTGTCAAAGCATGAGAGATTGCTCTGGAGTGGCATTCCCCGGCCTATGGCTGGCCGGGGGACGTTACAAATTGGTATCAGAGCTTCAGTTTCAATACTGAGCCTGGATGGGCTAGAGGGGTTCCATTGAAGCGAATATTGACATAAGAGTAACTTCAAAGTGACCAAAATTCAAGTCACGGAGCGTCCAAGGAAAATGTTGGCGTGCAGGCGTGTGCGGTAAATTTTGGCACCGTGCGGAAAACATTGGCGTGCAAGTGTGCGTGGTAAATTGTGGCGCCGCATGGAAGATTATTATGTGCAGATGCACGTGATGAATTTAGTCTTGCATGGTGATCACACACATAGTAATGTGCACATGGGGTGCACAAGTATTGTATAACACAGAGGAGTTTTGTTGGTACGCGCATAATATGAGTATAAGTTGTCTCGCGACAATGTATTCAATGGTGCGCGCAGATATTTGTGCGTGATGGAACATATTGAAATTTGACATGGTGCAATGCATAGGGAGAAATGCATGTGGAGTATCGGTGCGCGATAACAAAACTGTGCGCAGTGGATATTGGCGCACAACGCAAAAGTAGTGTGCACAAGTTGTTGGCGTGACGAAGAAGAAATTCATAGTGGATATAGGTGTGCGAAAAAGCGTTTTACCTTGTGATGTTGCTATGCACGATAAATATGAATGTGCAGGTCGAAGTTTAGTGCGCGCGAAGTTATTTGGAAGGAGATGAGTCTGATTTTAATTTTCATAATATTAGAAGAAAAAGAAACACACAACCGCATCAAAGCATTAATTAAAAGGAATTCTGAGTTTTATATTCCTCTGATTCAGACAGATAGAAGTGAAATATAAGCTTACAAGAAAAGAATACTATAAAAGAAAGTAAGACTCATAACACCACCAGATAGAATTTTGTAATAAACTGTCCTAAATCCACTTCTGTATTTATATAATCGTATTAATCACAAAATTACAAAAGGGGGATGATAGCAGTTATCCTGTTGTAAAAAGGGTCGTTTAAGAACAAGCCTATCATCTCTGGTGCTCCTTACCTTCGCTATCAGCTGTTCAAAAATTTGTTGAAACATACTTAGTTTTAGTTGAAGACTCATTTCAGCTTAGCGATCTCCTCCTTTAAAGAATCTAACCAGACCGGTTGTCTCTCCAACACTTTCGGTCATTTCAGCTGTGGATTCCTCCTTCTTCTGTCACTTGCTCCTTTTCTTCTTAGCAACTGGCCTGTTGATGACTAAATCCTTCATAGTGGGATTCAGCCTGACTTCCAACTGTGAGTCTATAGCTGGCTCTGTGTGGAATTCTAGAATGTGCGCAAGGACCCTTTCCTCCTTATTCACACGAAAGTCTAGCATGTTGCCCGAATAACCAGTCTCACTGGATTTAGCCTTGTCCATGTATCTCAGGTTGTGGATACCAAAATGCTTTTACAAAGAGAAGAAAGTCGAGCTATTTGGAGATTACTTTGGTTATGGATACGCAGATACCTTCATACTTGAGGATTGGTAGTTATAGAATTCCAATTATGAAGTGCAGATGGATTACGTACAAGAGCGTTGGGTCTCCATGCTTGGCTAATCCATTTTGAATGATTAGATTTTGAGTTCATTACATGGCGGCGTTCAGTTGATATCACATGGTTGTGAAGTACTGAAAAAGTGAAATGGGGTGATCTGACTAGCCGTTGCCCGCTCCACTAGTGGTGGATTTGACATGTTGAGACACGTGATATCGCATCTTAGCGAAAGTGGTTTCGGAAAAACACATTCTTGCAAAGATGTATCTCTGAAGGCACCGCATGTCTATGTTTTTAAGACTTGGGTCTTATCTAGAATTGTCATGGTGATAACACCAGGAAATCGAGAGAAATAATTCTGATGTATATATTGAACCAAAATGGTTCATATTTTTCATGAATTATTGAACTATTAGCCTAATAAGTTTCGATGGCTACATGTTTTGCATAATTAGCAACAACTAGATCAGATCAGACCAATGCAGATTCCATAGGAATGGAAGAAGCACAGGGGAATTACAATCAGCAAGATGAGAGCAGAGGGGTGGATGTCCATTTGGGCATTGAAGAAACGAACTCCAATGGACATGGAGAAGAAAGGAATGAAAACATGAATATGGATGAGACCATTAAGAATTTGCAGAAGGATGTCCAAAGCCATAAAGTTGATAATGAAAGGCTTATGAGAGACAAAGAGCAACAAGATGACTTCAACATCAAGTTATTGGAGGGCTTGAACATAATAGAAAAGAAATTGGTTAAGGAGAGTGGCTCAAGTAAATCTGGAAGTCACAAACCTTCGGATGAGAAAAGAAAAGAAAGAAGTGTTAGTAGACATCACCATCATTCCCCAAGGCATTCCAATAAGAGAGAAGGCAACAACTCAAGTCTATCCCTTGTCAGAAGGTATAAGATATCTGGAGTGGATGAGTTGCAGGGAGAAATGAACAAAATCAAACCTCCTACATTTGATGGTGAGCACAAGAAGGATGAAGATGCAGAAACATGGTTGTTGGGCATGAGAAAGTATTTTCAATTGCATAATTATTCTTCTCATGCAGAAGGAAAAATTGCTATCTATCAACTCAAAGGAAAGGCCTCAATGTGGTGGGATCAACTTGTGCAGGTACAACACATTGAAGAGAAAAGTGTTACTTGTAGGGAATTCAAGAAGTATTTTGAGAAGAAGTACTTGAATAAGAGATACATTGACAAGAAAATGAAAGATTTCTTTGAACTCAAGCTTGGAAGTATGACCATAGATGAATATGAGAGAAGGTTTTTGGAACTGTTGAAGTATGTCTCTTTCATCAAGGATGAGATAGTCAAAATTCAAAGGTATTTGAGTGGATTTCTATTGTTCATCAGTGACAAAATAAAGTATGATGATCCCAAGACATTATAAGAGACCATAAGGAGAGATAAATTCCTATATGATCAGCAGAAAGCAAGGCTAGCTTTCCAAAAGGCTTGGGAAGACAATAAGGAATTCAAGACGAATCAGAGGAAGAAGGGAGCTAAGCCACCATTCTTCAAAAATAATCCACAAGAACAAAAAATTCCTAAAGGACCTAGAACGATTGACACAGGGAGTTAAGGGCCAAGGCAACCACCTATGCAATGTTGGGGTTGTAAAGGAGATCATAGGTTCAAAGATTGTCCTCACAGAGGTGAAAAAGGTAGGGTTGTTCACAATGTATAACAAGCTGAAATAGTGGAGGACATGGGAAGATATGTGCCAAGGGTTTATGCAGCCCTGGACAACAAGAAAGCGGAGTATCAGTTCCACATGATTGAAGTGGAAGGTATGATCAACAACCAAACCATTACTATTTTAATTGATTCAGGAGCTAGTCATAGTTATATAGACCCTAAGATGGTGGAAAGTTTGAAATTGCCAAGAAGCAAGCATGGGAAATCCTAGTTGGTGCAACTGGCTATAGGAGCCACAAGAAAAGTTAATAATATGGTTAAGTCATGCCTCATAGACATGAATGGACTGAACACCAAGTCATATTTAAATATCTTTCCTTTAGGTTCCTATGATTGTCTAATTGGGATGGATTGGTTGGACCAACATCACACTCTCCTAGACTGTCACAAAAAAGAATTTACTTTCTTGGATGAGGAAGGGAAACTAAGGAAAGTATAGGGAATTCTGAGGGCAGTAACCATTAGAGACATTTCAGCATTGCAGCCGAAGAAATGTTACAGAAAAGGGTGTCAAATAATTGCAGCTCATTTGGCGGAGACACCTAGAGATAAGGTGCCAAATTTGGAAGATTATGCAGTCCTGGAAGATTTTGAAGATGTGTTCAAGGAGGTACCCAGACTACCCCCAAGGAGAGACATTGATTTCTCTATAATTTTAATGACTGGAGTAGCGCTAGTATCAAAGACACCTTACAGAATGAGTACACCAGAATTGAAGGAGTTGCAAATGCAGCTTGAAGAACTTCTGAAGAAGGGGTATATACACCCAAGTGTGTCACCTTGGGGTGCCCCAGTCTTGTTTGTGAGAAAGAAAGATGGAACACTAAGGTTGTGCATTTACTTCAGAAAGTTGAATAAAGTGACTGTTAAGAACAATTATCCTCTACCAAGGATTGATGACCTCTTTGATCAATTGAAGGATGCAAAGATATTTTCAAAGATAGATCTCAGATCAAGATACCATTAGGTAAGGATTAAAGAAGAAGATATTACCAAGACTACCTTCAGGACAAGGTATGGTCATTATGAGTTCACAGTGGTGCCATTTGGGTTGTCAAATGCACCAACTATTTTCATGTGCTTAATGAATGGTGTTTTCCGAGAGTATTTGGACAGGTTTGTCATTGTCTTTTTGGTTGACATTCTTATATATTCCAAGTCAGAGGAAGAGCATGAACATCATTTGAGGATGGTGTTGCAAGTATTAAGGGAGCATCCGTTGTATGCCAAATTGAGCAAGTGCTCAATTTATCAAAAAAAAATTCATTATTTGGGGCATATCATTTCAAAGGATGGGACAGCAGTGGATCCTGAGAAGATAGAGGCCATTAGAGAATGGTCAACACCGAAGAATGTGACAAAGGTGAGCTCATTCGTGGATCTTCCAGGCTACTACAGAAGATTTATTGAAGGATTCTCAAAGATTGTACACCCAATCACTTCTTTGCAAAGAAAGGGAGTGAATTTTCAGTGGACACTGAATTGCGAGAAGAGTTTCCAACACTTGAAACAATTATTGACAAGTACTCCAATATTAAGGATCATAGACCGAGATGAAGACTTCATCGTATGCACTGATGCATGTAATGAAGGACTTGGTGGAGTCCTCAGTCAAAATGGGTTTGTCATATGTTATGAATCAAGGAAGTTGAAGGATCATGAAAGAAACTATGCCACTCATGATTTGGAGTTGGCAGCCATAGTGCATGCCTTGAGGAAATTGAGACACTACCTCATGGTAAAGAGGTTTGAGCTAAGAATAGACCACAATGGTCTGAAATATTTATTTGATCAGACAAATCTAAATGCTAGGCAAAGCAGATGGTTAGAATTTCTAAGAGAATATGACTTTGATATAAATCATATCAAGGGGAAAGAGAATAAAGTGGTTGATGCACTCAATAGAAAGGTGCATGCATTACATGCTATAACAATTAGCATGTATCGAACTGATATTAAAAGCAAAATTCTGGAGGATGCAAATGCAGATCTGCAATACAGAGAATTGGTAGCAATGCTACAACAGGGTAAGATGCCACAAAAGGTGGATAATTATAATTTGGGAATAGATGGAATACTATTGCACAAGAAAAAAAAAATTGTTCCAAATGTCCAGGACATGAAACATATGATTTTGCATGAAATTAATAATGTTCCTTATGAAGGGCACCCTGGATATCAAAAAATCGTGGCAGCGATCAAGAGCCATTACTTTTGGCCAGGTATGAAGAGAGAGATCACTGAATACATCGCTAGATGTATGGAATGCCAGAAAGTTAAAGCTGAGAATAGGTACCCAGCATGGTTTTTGCAACCTTTACCCATTCCTGAATGGAAGTGGGAAGTGGTGACAATGGATTTTATTACGGGATTTCCTAGAACAAGAAAGTTGCATGATTCGATCATGGTGGTGGTGGACAAGCTTACGAAAGCAACCCATTTTATTCCACTGAAAACTACTTACAAGGAAAAAAATGTTGTTGATATTTTTTATGAAGGAAGTGGCACGATTGCATAGAATTCCTAAAACAATTGTGTCCGACAGAGACTCGAAATTCACCTCGAATTTTTGTAAAGGATTGTTCAAAGGATTCGAAACAAATCTAAACTTTAGTACATCTTATCATCCTGATTCTGATGGATAGATAGAGAGGGTCAACAGAGTGATAGAAGATATACTGAGAATGTATGTGATGGACAAACCATCGAAATGGGAAGACTACCTACACTTGGTAGAATTCGCTTACAACAATGGGTATCAAGCATCATTGAAGATGAGCCCATTTGAAGCACTTTACGACAGAAAGTGCAGTACTCCAGTGAGTTGGGATAATCCAGCTGATAGGACAATAGTAGGGCCTGAGTTGCTCAAGGAGATGGAGGACCAAATGATAAAAATTAAGCAGAATTTAAACGTTGCCCAAGATAGACAGAAAAGTTATGCCGATAAGAACATAAACCACATAGAATTCAAAGTGGGTGATCGTGTTTTCCTGAAACTAAAAGCTAACAGGAGTTCCCTGAACCTAAGAAGTTGCACCAAGTTGGAAGCCAGATTTTGTGGGCCATTTGAAATCCTAGAGAGGATTGGTCTAGTTGCTTATATGATTGCATTGCTTGCATCTATGTCTGTTCATAATGTCTTCCATGTATAATTTCTAAAGAAATATATACTTGATGTTAATCATGTTATTGATTGGAATGTGATTCAGGTGGAGCAAGAAGTCGCTTTTCAAGTGCATCCGGTGCGCATTTTGGACCAAAAAGTCAAGTAGCTCCAGAACCGAGCCATAGGGATTGTAAAAGTTCAATGGAACTAGTACGGTCCTAAGGACACTACTTGGGAGCATGAGGATGCAATGCGAACAGAATACCCGCATATTTTTGAAGATTTTTGAAAACTCTGTTGTATATGGGTGTATGATGTACTGAGGACAGTGCATAAATAAGGGGAGGGGATTGTAATATCCCTCGGCCGAACCCAATTGTAAATGTAATATAAGTGTACTTAAGCCAGTGAGAGTTTTTGACATCATTTTGTAATGCACCTCCCATGGCATAGTGCATGCATGAACTACACAGTAAAATGATGTAGTATTCACATTCCCGGATACTGTGCGCAGTATGGAGGACAACGAGCCTCATGTATATGCTATGTGTTATAGGATGGTGAGCTAGTTATTATAAGCTAAGATGCTTATGTTTTGGTATTATGCTGGAGAGCCTAGATGTTAAAGGCTAGTGCACCTATTTTGTACATGTCTCATGATTAATATAAAATACATTGTTGCACGTAGACCGACCACAATAAAAGAGATGGGGGACTGAAATTCACCAGTTAGGGAAAGGGAGGGCCAAAAGTCAAGGGAAAGGGCTAAGCTAGAGAGCTTAAGCCAAAAAGGGTATACTATATTAATATTTCCTAAAGCGTAAAGTATGGATAATTATTTTATCCTAAGTTCTAAAGTTGGGGACAAGTGGACCAAAGTAGCTTCCAATATGACAAGTGTCAAGTTGGTGACATGCATTCATATAATGGGGACTTATCTCTTTTGGTCACTTTTCACGGGGATTTTGACCATCAACTTGACCATCATTCTCACCATCACTACCATGATCAGTTGGGATGATGATTCCTTCCATCACTCAGTTATCCAGTCAATGATTCCATGACCATTTTCACTCACGCAGTTCATTATCCTTGAGACATCCATTTCACCATATCTGAGGCTATTCCCATAGCCTTTTCCGGTTGGTGTACCTGGTTAGCTTGGAGCGGGATTGAAGAAGCGGGTTGTCAGGCCTGTGAGCAATTCTTCGAGCAAGATAATTGTTGGGGATTGATTCATGATGGTGCTAAATTGCAGCTACAATGCTCTAAGACTCCTGGTCTGGCCTGTTTCTCAAGCCTTGGAAGGGAAGTGGGGCAGCCGAGGGACTGTTGAGCAAAGAAGGGGCACACTTCCTTGGATGGGACAAGCATGTGGGGAATGAGAGGTTGTAGGCTGTTAGTTGAGTGAGTGCCTGAGACAGAGTCTTTCCTATTGTCCATGAGCCTTAGCCTGGTTAGGAACCCTTTACCCGGGTGGAGTTCAGTCCCAGATCGAGGGTGACTCACCGTTGAGAGTGATGAACAATGTAGTCTAAGGCTGGGAGGTTCATGGATGGTCTGTACGTAGTTGGTGGCAATATTTCCAAGATAAATACCAATCGTATGATAAAATTATATGTTGCATTGTTAATTGCGTGCTTATGTTACGGGTTATCATATATGTGATTATAATTGCCTGTATGTTATGGGTATTTCCATGTATATGTTGCATATCTGTGGTTACTGTTATTTCAGTATAAAGTCGTATATTACAGAATGTAATTGTTTGTTTATGTTTATATGTAAAGATTCCGCAAGAGTGTTGTATGTATATGTTTAAGTTGCATGCAATTTGAAGAGAAAATTTATGTGGCATAGCTCAGTTGATTACTAGGTATGTTACCGTATGTTCCACAGTAAGAGAATGAAAGCGTTCCCTAGAGCAGCATGGCTCGGCCTGTTTAAGGTTGGGGATGTTATCAACTAGTGTCAGAGCATGAGAGATTGCTCTGTTACAGAGGGTGAGATGCACTTGTCATGGATGCAAATATTTCCAAGCCCATTCATGCCTTTTAATCTTCATTTTTTCTAAGATGCTAATCAAAGGACACTGCCCTGGCTTGGTGACCAATGGTGGCAATGTTAGCCACAAAAATTTCACGGAAATTAGAAGGTTAGCTTGTGATGAGACCCCCTTTCTCTTGGCTATGCCACCAAGAGCCACTACCTTAGCGTGGTGACCAGATCCTGGTAGTGTCATACCACTTGATGCTCATGGACCTAATAGGTCGACTCATGATGAGACCTCCTATCCTCTAACCAGGTCTTGTATTTATCTTTTTATTTCTTTTTTCTCTCAAGAATCTAGTCAAGGGGCATTGCCCTGGCTTGGTGACCAGAGGTGGAAATGTTACCCACAAGTACTTTCACAGAAATGAGAACGTTGGCTCGTGATGAGACCCCCTTTATTTTTGCCATGTAACCAAAAGACACTACCCTAGCGTGGTGACCAGATGCTAGTAGTGTCATACCGTTAGGCACCCATGGACCTAATGAGTTGGCTCTTGATGAGACCCCCCCATCCCTCAACTAGGTCTTGATTTATTTTTCTATGGGTCCCTCTATTTCTTGCTGAGAAGCCTTTTATTTCTTTCTCGGGGATCCCTGAGCGAAGCATATCGAGATTTTATTCTTAGTATTTTATTGTCAGCTACTTTTACCCCCCAAGCCTTTAGCCCATTCTTCCCACAAGGTAAGGTACAACCCCTAAATGATCAACCCTATGCCCAGACCAAGGTAACGGGATGGGTGAGAAGGAAATAAGATGGAAAGTGGTATGTGTGACAGGAATGGATGATGGCTCTTTAGAAATCCCCCTAGTGTCAACTCAAAGCCCATGCACACAAGCTTGCTAGGGCACCTTGTCATTCCCCCCAGACATGGTCAAGTGGACAAGCATAAGATCCAAGCACCCGTTAGAAACAAAGGAATCAAATGCACATATTCAAAGGTCTTGAGGATCAGAGTGACACATACCATGATACTCGGACTCATTACCTCATGGAGAAAGAACCATCTCTAATGCAGGACCAAGCTGGAGGTGATGGATGTTGTTGTTGTTGCTGACAAAGTGGAGGCGTTGAAAGGGAGAAAAGATGGGCCCTCCAGGGCCATGCTCAAGTCGATTTGGCTTTTGGTACTTCATGTCTAGGACCTGTGTGCCTCAAGACATAATCTCCTAGTTATCCCTGAAAGTGGGGGATAACAGGTACCTCAACACATGTTTCGTTGTTATCCAATGTACATGTCTAGGTTCAACCATGTACTGACTCAAAGAATTCACTACAAAATATATGTTCGGTCTGGTGTTAACCAAGTACATCAAGAATCCAATCAATTATCTGTACATTGTGGGGTCCACCAAATATGAAGATGAATAACTGAAGAGCTTCAAATTTGTCATCATAGGAATGGCCATGGACTTGCTGTCCATCATCCCGAATCGCTACAGGATCTCAATGGTATACTTTCCTTGGATAAGGAAAATATCATCTGGCCTATGCCACACCTCCAATCCCAAGAAATAGTGCATCGAACCTAGATTTTTCATCTATAAATCTGAGGTGAGCTCCCTCTTGTAACCAACTATGAGCTTCTCATCTCCTGTTACAAACAGGTCATCCACATATAGTACCAAGATCAATGGGAAACCATTCTCAACCTTGTAGCAAAGGTTGGGATCTGAATCACTCTTGGTAAACCCCAAGGTCATCAGATAGTTGTCTATTATGGCATACCATGCCCTGGGTGCCTACTTGATCCCGTATAAAGCCTTCTTCAAATTGAACACATGGGACTCTTTCCCATGAATTACAAATCCTTGTGGTTTCTCTATGTACACTTCTTCTTCAATCACACCATTCAAGAATGTTTTCTTGACGTCCATCTATTGTAATTTCCATCCCATAAAGGAAGAAATTGCAATAATCGATCTGATGGAAGTGTACTTTTCTACCGGAGGAAAGGTCTCGTCATAATATTCTCCCTCTTTCTGGGAGAATCCTTTATCCACAAATATATCTTTGTACTTCTCTATGATGACATTTGCAACATGCTTGATCTTGTAGATCCACTTGGAAGTTACTACTGACATCCCTTCTGGTCTCAGGACCACTTGCCACACATCATTTTTCATGATGGACTGATACTCTCCATCATGGAATCCTTCCATTCTTTATTCTTGGTAGCCTCATCAAAAGTTGAAGGTTCTGCATCAATGATTTTTCTCATCAATGCCACATAGCTGAAAAACCTGTGTGGTCTCTTTCTCTCTATGAAAGAGCCTTTAGGAGTTGCATGTATTTCAACTTCCTCCAAGGTGTCCCATATCCAAGATGGTCTCTCTTTGGTAACAACAGTTTCTCTGGGTGGATCTACCGGTTTTTCTGACTCTTCCACTTCATTCTGAACTCTGGAATAGGTTCACTTGAATTAGAGTCAACCATGACATCATCTCTTGGAGTTTCTTGCTCCTCTCTGTCCTCATCTTAGCGAGACTCCCTAGATCTTTTAAAGGCTTCATTATTAAATGTCACATCCCGACCGACCTCAATATGTCTCTGTCCGGGAACATATATTCTGTAAGCCTTCAAAGTCTCATTGTATCCAACAAATATGCCCTTTCTTCCTAAAGGGTCCAACTTCGTTCTCTTCTCCTTGGGAACATGCATATACACTGGGAAACCCAATATCCTCAAGTGACTGACTTCTAGTTTCTTTCAAGTGAATACTTCTTCAGGTGTCTTGTTCCCTAATATCCTGTGAGGACTTATATTCAGAATGTACAAGGTTGTACTGGATGCTTCTACCCATAAATGCATGGGTAGGTTTTGTTCATGGATAATCGCTTTGGCAACTTCCATAATAGATCTGTTCTTCCTTTCTGCAACCCCATTTTTCTGGGGATTGTAGGGATTTGTTGGCTCCCTCTCAATCCATGCTTCTTTGCAGAAGTCCTTGAACTCATTTGAGGTATACTCACCTCCATTATCAAATCTCAAGATTTTAATATTTCTTCTAGATAAATTCTCAACCAAATCCTTGAATTCTTGAAACTTACTGAAGACTTCATCCTTTTCTTTCAAGAAGTAGATCCATGTCTTCCATGAGTAGTCATTTATGAAAATGACATAGTATACAAAATTTCATAGGGAGGGAGCCATCATTTGTCTGCATACATATGAATGTATGATGTCCACGATCCCTTGGGATCTACTGTCACTATTTGCAAAACTTTTCTTGGCATTCTTTCCAAGTGTGCATCCTTTGAAAACCCCATCATGTTCTACCCACATGTCTAGTAGACCTGTAACCATATTGCTCAATATTGGTAGTGCTCTGTAGTTTAGGTGAACAAGTCTCTGGTTCCATCTCTCACTACTGCTAACATAATTTTGTACAAGGGCTTGTTCTTGGTGTCCCTTCAATTTATATAGTCCTCCCTCTCAAACACCAATCACGGTAGTTGAATCTATGTTTGAATTCTTTGGCCACAGTAGAACTTGTCCAGCCACAAATTCTACCCTAAAACCTTTATCTAATTATAAAGAACAAATGGAAAGAAGATTCCTCTTCAAGCCTTGTACAAACAACACATCCTTAATTGAAATAGGATTACCTGAGTCAAGTTGAAGTGAGGCTTCTCCTACTCCTTTGACTGCATGTATCGAATCATACCCAAATCCACTTGAAGGGATGAGCTATTTTTTGAAGTTTGTAAGGGAAATTATGAATCTGGTCATGTGCTTGGAAGCACTATTATCCATGAGCCAAGTATCACTCCCCTGAGTGATATTACATGTGAGTGATGAGACAAATACATATTCTTCATCTTTTAACTCCTTTGTCTTTGTGTCTGTTGCATGTGCATGATGCTTTCATGTCTCCTTCCTATGAGGACATTAAAAGGCATAATGTCTCAACTTATGGAACTGTAGTATCTGACATTTGACGCATCCTTCTTGTAATGTGGTCTTTTAGCTCTCTTCAGACTAGCTTCTCTTCTATCCTTCCTTTTCTTCACATGGGCAGAAAGAGCTTGATTTTGGTCATCATTTGTATTTTGTGTTTTGGATATCAACCTAAACTCTTCTTGGGTACAGTCTATCCATAGCTTGTCAAATTTTGGCAACTTACTCCTTGCACAAATCCCTTGAAAAAATGGGTCCCAAGAGGAGGGAAATCCATTGAGTGTAGCGGTCACAAGCTCTACATCATCTACTGAGTCTCCAATAGTTGTTAACTGGTCCTTAATCTGCGAGATTTTCATGAAATAGTTGAATATTGTTTCTAACTTGTTCATTGCCGAGTTTTTGAGTTGATGCCTTAGAGTAAGATTCCGGCTGGTATTCTTGCTTTCATAAATTCCAGTTAGGGAATCAAACATTTCTTTTAGTGTCTTCAGTTTCGATACATTTGGTATCATATGATCCTTAATCAAGTCTGTCAAGATCCTTTTAGCCTTAACTCCATTCTTCATGAACTTTGTTTTGGCTTCGTCTTCTTTTGGTTTTGGAAGTACCTTCTTGATATGATCCAATAACTCATTCTCTTCTAGAATTAAGAGTGCTCTATTCTTCTAGGATTTGAAGTTATTTTCTCCATCTAGTCTATCTTCAACTCTCATACGTGTACTCATTCTTGTCGATAGAAACCCTATATCTAAGAAATTCCAAATTTTTGGACTTCACCAACCTGCAAACTGAAGGTTGCAGGGGGTGTTCTAGGGTAGGGGAAACTTCCCAGTGAAGGAATTAACCCCAATGGTATTAGGATAGTTCTCAACGATCTTGGAAGCGACAAGTTACTGTGGTAAATATGATCTTCCTTCTAGTGGTTAGATTGTTCTGAAGGTAACCAACTCTGATACCATGTTAGATTTTATTCAATTTTACAGAGCAATTAGGTTTACCAGTATATTTAGATATTATTTCACATTAGAATTTATATCATGTACTGAAAATAAGAGCAGCTGTATAAAGCACAAGAAGACACAAAAGTTTGTCCTGGGAAAACCCCAAATGGGAGAAAATCTCATCCAACCTTTCTTAGAGAAATTTTGTCCAAACAATTCCAACCATGAACCAACATATAAACCATAACACAATGGCTAGCTAAATATACAACCAAAAATATCACTCCAACTACAACAACAACACCATACAAGAGTATCACACCTCCACTGAGGGTAGCGCATAAGAGAGAGTTACCACAAAGACCGAACAATAAGAACCTTCTGCTACTGCAGCTGCTACACCACCTTCCTTAGAATTGCACCTTCCTTTTCTATGGATGAGAGAGTGTGTGTGAGTGTATCAAATGAGCCAAGGCACCTTGTATTTATAGTCTTCTTTTCCTCCTTACTGGGCCGACTTCTCCTCTAGGATGGTGTCACTTCATTATTCTTTATTCTTTTGGGTCGACTTCTCTTCTGGGGTATTTCCACATTTGTTCAATGGTTCTCTTTCTTCTGTAATATTCTTCTTGTATAATAAAGGTCATGTAGGAGGGAAAGTACCTCCTGCAGCTACCAAACATCAACACTTTACAGTTGGGGAAATTTTTTCTTCATAGTCAACCCCTTCCACCTTTTCATATCCTTTGGCAACAAGACAAGTTTTGTATTTATCCAAAGAACCATCTATATTATACTTGACTTTAAAAATCCATTTATAACCAATGGATTTCTTTCCTGGAGGCAATGTTGATAGCACCCAAGTTGCATTTTTCAAGGCATCGTATTCTGCCTTCATGGAATCTTCCCATTTGGGTTTTCATTTGGCTTCTTCAAATGTGCTAATTTCAAATCCCTGCAAAATAGAAAAAGTCAAAGAAAAATTTACATGCTCACCACCTTTCAAAATTTTCTTTCCCAATCGTGTTGATTGGCCTTCCATTTCCTTGAGAAATTCATCTTCCCTAACATCATACATCATGTTATAGTACCACTTCAGTCTCTTGTGTTGGCCTTCTTGATTTAGTTGTGAATGATGAGAATCCTTCACTTCTTCACTAAACCCCTTCCTGAAACTTGACTCCTCTGATGCTTCCGGATCTTATCCATGTTTGATTTAAACACCGAAACTTGTTCCTAGATTAGTGACAATTTCCCATACACTATTATCTGTAGATGTACCATTATCAGAGAGTAATGTTATTTTTTCATTTACAACATCTTAATTAATCACAATTTTTTTGTAGAGACATCTAGTAGTCGGTACACTTTAGATTTCTCAATGTAGCTAACAAAAATATATATGTTTCTTTTTGCATCCAAGTTACTTTTGTTTTCCTTAGGAATATGGGAAAAAGAAATTCAAATGAAAACATGAAAATTTCTTAAAGAATGTTTTATGTCAGACTATGATTCATCGGGATTTATATTTTGCAAAGCTTTATAAGGACTTCTATTAAGGATGTAAACTTCAATATTTATTTCTTTTTCCCAATACGGTATGATACATTCTAGATGAGCACTATGCATCTTTCCATCTCATAACTATCATATTCCTCATTTCCATAATTCCATTTTGTTGTGTAGTGTATGGAGTGCTATACTTCCTATGTATACCTTCCTTTTGCAGAATGCCTTAAACCGAGTTGAAACAAGCTCACATCCATTCTCATATCTTATAACTTTGATAAGATTTCATGTTTATTTCTCTACCAAATATTTCCATGGTACAAACTTTGAAAAACAATACGAATTTTTATTCAGAAAGTAAACCCACATTTTCCTTGAGAAGTCATCAACCGGTTGTAGGAAATACTTTGCTCAAGACATTCTAGGTGTCTTCATTGGACCATGCAAATCTTCATGTTCTAGGTCCAAAACTCCCTTGGATCACCATAATTTATTAGTATCAAATGATTATTGATGTTGTTTTCCCATCTGACATATTGTACATACATTTTGACATTCTTGAATGGATGGAAGCCTATCCACCATATTAGTTAGTTAGGATTTTATCAGAAGAATGAAATGAATACATAATATTATTATTCTTAACACAGAAACACAAGAATAACAGAGACACAATAACATAGATACAGTAAAATTGGTTTCTATTCAATAATAAAATGTGTTGAAACTTTAAAATGCAATGAAAAACAAGCTTGCTAGAATGGTGGCGGCTTATCTCTAAGAAGAGATGTGATGGTTGCACTCATTCGCAAGAAGATGGTTACAATGAGGCTCTCCAAGAATTTTTACAATAAACAGGAATTCCAAAACCCTAGACATCCAAAAACCTAACCCTAGGAGATGAAGTGCCAAAATTCATGTGGGCCGCGTTGGGGTAAGTTAGTACATCAACTTCTCGAGGTCGTAACTTTTGCACACGATCTTTGTTTTAGATGCACGATAGCCCATTAGAAAGGTCTACCTGAGGAATACACATGTGGTCGTGAGAATCTAATTTTTTCTATAGTTTGACTGTGGCGAGCCCTAAAAACGTTGTTTAGGGCCTCAAAACGATCCTGAAAGTCGGGGACCCAAAAACTAGAAAAAAACTACCAAACTGGAAAACTGCCAAAATTGGCCAGTCGGAATAGGTGGGAGGCCACATAAATCCATTTGGATACATCCTCCCACATTAGGAAGAAATGGTCTCCATTGCGTTGAGTTCCCCCATCAGATGAGGAAATTTCTGCTAAATTTGGCCTCGGGTGAGCCACTTGACTTGGTGCAGGAGCTTCCCTGCTTTGACAACTCAAAAAAGTTGGATCCTTTGTTGGCAGGTGCCCTTGACCTATGTGTCCACAATATAATCACTAGATTCATCTTGCATGTAGTCAAGGTTGAGCTCTATGGGTTTCAATTGTTCTACTATCTCCAAGGTGTCCAATAATGGTGGGAAATATGGCCGAAGGAGATCCACGTTGAACATTGGGCGTAGGCCAAGGAAAGGGGGAATGTTGATCTCAAAATAATTGTCACCCACAACCTTGGTGGTAGTGTAAGGTCCATAATGGAGTGGGTGAAGATTTTGATGGGGCCCTGCAGGGCGTTCTTTATAAAAGTGGAACCACACTTTGTCTACCACCTGAAACTTATGTGGTACCCGGTATTGATCATGGCGTTGCTTGTACTTGGCATTGGAATTCTATAAAATATCATGAACCTGTTGGAGGATGTGTTGGATCTACTCAATGAACCGGGAGGCTTTTCAACTTCAGTTGGAGCAGGAGATGAGTCGATCGGGGTGGCTGCAAGAGGTAGTGCAACATCCATGGGACCCAATGGTTGGAATCCCAACCTGACCTGAAAGGGGATGTGGTCGATTGAGCTATGTAGGGCTCATTTGTAGCTATGTTGAACATGGGGAAGAATCTCATCCCATGTGTGGGGGTGCTTGGAATTGTACATGCACAGGATATGCACGAACATCCGATTTACGACCTCAGTTTGGCCATCTGTCTGGGGGTGGAAGGTAGTGGATTTGGTGAGCTTGGTGTCCAATAGTCATGAGAGGCTCGACCAGAATGTGTTGAGGAACTGACTGTCTCGATCTTGTTAGAAAAACAGGACCACGGAGAAATAAAATAAAACAAATGCGGAAACAAAACACAGAAGATACACTATACAATAGAGACATAGATTTATGTGGTTCACCCAATGTGGGCTATGTCCACTAGAGAAATTGCCAGGTCCTTCCTTTATTATTATCTAGCAAATGAAGGGATACAACCTACAACAAACCCGTTGTAACTTCCTCTTCTTTCTCTCATAGTCTCCTATCTCAGAATACAATATTCGCCATCAACCATAGCTACAATACATTTCCCTCATAAAAGAGGGTTGCCTTCTAGGGAAAAAAACCCTAACATAATCTCTACCGTTAGATCCGCGACCTTATAATGAACGGTCCAGATTTACAATGAAATTACAATATACATTTACAAGGAAATTTTTCCTTCGGGGGCTTCGCCCCCAAACCCCCACTAGGGGCCCGCTTGCCCCCAGACCCTCCAGCCGCGGGGATAGCCCCCTCGGACCCCACAAAGGGGGTACCCCCCCTCTGCACTCCCCCGCGTGGAAGAGTGTACATACTTTTGGGGTGTAAATACTTCATGGGGTATAAACACGGATGAAAGCAAGGACCTCTGAATCATGAAGATAATCAGGCTCCACAACCAACAGATCTGAGACAATGGTTTGTGGAATTCCAAAGTGTACCCATACTTGTTCAAAGAATATCTTGGCAGTGGCCTCTATTGTGATGCTTTTCTTGCAAGCGGTCAGGATCGCCATCTTCGAAAAGCAATAAAAAACCACAAAACACAGTCATTTACCATCTTGGTGGACAGAAGGCCCAACATGTAGTCCATTGAGATGGATTCCCATGGCCTGTCAGGAGTAGGCAGGGGGGTGTACATGACCTATTTCTTTGTGGTCAGTTTGGAAATAGTGCAGGAAGTGGAGGACCTAATGTACTTGCTGACATCCTATCGAAGTTTCGACCAGTAGAAATGTTTATACAAGACTACCATTTTCTTTTCGACACCAAAGTTTCCTTCCGCCCGACTATAGTGGGCTTCCCAAATCATCTTCGCTCACTCGCTTGATGGAACGCAAAGATGGCCCAGTCGTCACAATATCCCATTCTCAAGATGGAAATTAGTGACAATTGAGTTTGTGCCCAACATTTGGTATGTGGTGGTGAAGTCAGGGTTTGTCTCATAGAGGTTGGGCCATCTAGAGGTCTCATGGCTGCAAGATTCTAGCACCGTGGTGAGTGTCATGATTGGAGGTCAGTTGAGGAAATCAGGGACTCGGTTGGTACTGCTTATTTTATACTTGATGTTGAGGTGGAACTGTTGCAAGTATGTGGACCACTTCTGATGACGGTCATTCTGCAATTTTCCTTGTGTCTGCATGAACTGCAGTGGCTTATGATCCGTGTGGATGACAGTCTCCTTCCCGAGAATGTAATGTCTCCACTGTCAACAGGATTTCACAATGGAGTACATTTCTTTGTCGTAATTAGGGTACTTACAGACAACATATGATAGTGTCTCACTATGGTAGGCCATAGGGAGGCCGTGTTGAGTAAGAATTGTGCCCACAACATAGTCTGAAGCATTTGTCTCGATATCAAAGGGTTGTTGTAGGTCCGGTAATGAAAGTATTGGGGATGAGCACAAGCGTTGTTTTAAATCATCAAATTATTGTTATTGGGACAGGCCCCACAAAATGTTTTCCTTACCACCACCCCTGGTTACTTGGCTGAGGACCCATGCAATATTTGAGAATCCCAACACGAACCCGGGATTAAAATTGGCAAGGCCTAAGAAGCTTTGAATCTCAGTGAGTGTGGTTGGGGCTGGCCAGTCACATATGACCTAGATCTTGGCTGGATCCACATGCACACCATGTTGCTTCATGATGTAGCCTAGGTACTGGACCCTGTCCATACCAAAGGAGCATTTTTCCAAGTTGGCATATATGTTGTGTTTCCGCAGGGTGTGCAAAACCTGTTGAATATGTTGCAAGTGTTTCGCCCAAGTCTTGTTGTAGATGAGGATGTCATCCAGATACACCACTACAAAATTATTGGTGAAATGTCACAAGATATCGGTCATCATCCTCATGAAATTTTCTAGAGCATTTTTCAAACCAAAGGGCATGACCAACCATTCAAAGAGACCTTCTTTTGAATTGAAGGTGGTATTCCATACATCTGTCTGTTCTATGGGGACCTAGTGGTAGCCAGACTTCGGATCAATCTTAATGAAGTATTTGTCCCCCTTGAGCTGATCAAGGAGATCGTTGATTGGGGAATCGAGTATCAGTTCCTGACTGTGATTTTATTAAGGGCATGATAATCAATGGAGAGTTGTTTGGTCTCATCTTTCTTCTACACTAGCACACATGGGCTCCCACAAGGCAAGGATCTGGGATGGATGTGCCCCTTGTGGAGCATTTATTGGATTTGTCACTTGATCTCCTCATTCTCTAATAGAGAGAGGCGATAGACTGGCCCATTGGGAAGCGATGCTCCATGTGTTAAATCAATGGGATGCTTGACCTGACAGTGCAGAAGTACCCCTGTAGGTCAAGAGAATATATCTTTGTATTCTTCCGCGACCTTGCCCACTTGCTTCTGCTATGTGGAGAGGTCGACCATGGAGGCCCTGGATGTGGCTGCAATATTTTTCTTTCTCTGAGAGAAAATTACAAAGAAGAAAAAATTCCTGGTCTAAGAGATGAACTTCCTACATTGCTTGGCAGAGATCAAGGAAATAACACTAGGTGGGACTGCTTCGGGTATCCTGTACAATTTCCCGTTCAAAGTGAAAATAACACTGTGATGCCTAGACTCATATACAACATGACGTTTCCATAAACAAAGTTTTCCCAAAATAACATTACAAACTTCGAGAGGAGAAACATCACACAATACCTCATCTTTGAAGGGCTTTATGTCGTATGACAGGCGACACTGTTGGTTGATGTGGATATCACTTCCTTAGTAGAGCTATCCAATGGTGTAGGGTTGTGAGTGAGGCGTTGTCGGTAGGGATAGCCGCTTGACGACCTCTTATGATATGAGATTCTTCTGGCTACCACTATCAACGATAAAGTGCAGTGGGGTGCCTTTTACCCACATCTGTGAATGAAAGAGGCGCTCGCCTTCTTCTGGCTCATCTGGTTCACCGGGCTGGACCTTGGTGGTAGCAACGGTGGCACTGGGTTCTGCGTCAATGATCTATCTCCCCCTTCTTGGTTCTGACTCAGATTCAGAACCCACATCTAATTCAAAGGCTTTCACCTCAGTCACCAACAATTTCTTTGAGCAGTAATTAGCAGTGTTATGCTAGGGGCTCTTATGGAAGTCACACCACTTCCCAGTATCTTTCTTTTTCTTTCCGGTGTCCTTTTTTTCTTGCGGCCTAGACTGGTTGTCCTGAGGTTTTTTGTCTTTTCTCTATCCTTTGTTTTGTGGGTTGGGGCTTCCCTTTACTTGCTTTTTATGTGAGGGGTTCCTAGGCCCAAATTGCCGCGTCTTTTGTTTAATATTTTTCTCAATTTTGACAACATATCGATAGGTCGCGCCCAAGGATGAAATGTCAAAAAACTCCATTTCATCTTGGATGTATCTATGTAGACCTTCGTGATAATTGAGCACCAGATGTCGCTCAGAATATTTGATACCCATATTGGTGAACAAGGTTTGGAATATATTTGTGAACTCTGGCACTGCTTGGTCTCTTTCATGCGGCAATGTGTTCCATTTTGTATAGAGGTCATCATAACTTTTGACAGGGTAGTATTGTTCCTTGATAACATCCCTGAAGGACTCCCAGGTGACCATGACTGTAAATAATGAGGATTCCTTTGCTTCCTTTTTCTCACAGAAAGTCTCCCACCAATTTTTGACATGGGGAACGACTTTGAGGAGCGCAAATGTAATATTTTCTTTGTTCGAAAAGTTATGGACAAAAAAATACCCTTCTAGCAGATTCAACCATTTGTCTACAACATTTGCGTCTATCTGACCTTAAAATATGGGAATATCAAATTTTATTTGTACCTTGAAGGGGGCGTCCCCTCAGCTTGAGGAATATGTGTCACCTATTGGTAGTCGCCGAAGGATTTGTGTAAAACTATCCATCATTTCATTCCTCTATTGCATAAGGGATTCCTCGAGCAACATTTTGAAAGGATCTCCTGTCCCATTGTCTTTCTTTCCTCCCACCATGAGACATCGCTTGGGTGTGCAAGAGATTTTGTCCTCAAGAGAAACAAGCTTGACACCCAATTCTTTGTACCTTGACCTCGTCGGGGACATGCATTAAGAACGATAAGGAACATACCGCTCTGATACCACTGATCCAGATTTTATGAGCAGAACGAAATGAATATAGATTATTATTATTCTTAACACAGAAACACAAGAATAAAAAAGATACAATAACATAGATACACTAAAACTGGTTTCTATTCAATAAGAAAATGTGTTGAAACTATAAAATACAATGGAAAACAAGCTTGCTAGAAAGGTGGCGGCTTATCATTGAGAAGAGATGTAACGACTGCGATCATTCGCAAGAAGATGGTTACAATGAGGCTCTCCAAGTATTTTTACAATAAACAGGAATTCCAAAACCATAGACATCCAAAAACCTAACCCTATGAGATGAAGCGCCAAAAGTCATGTGGGCCCCGTTGGGGTAAGTTGGTACATCAACTTCACGGGGTCGTAACTTTTTCATACGATCTTCGTTTTAGGCGCACGATAGCCCATTGGAAAGGTCTATCCGAGGAATACACATGTTTTCATCGAAATTTAAATTTGTGAACAATTTGATTGCGGAGAGCCCTAAAAACGTTATTTAGGGCCTCAAAATGGCCTTGAAAGTCTGGGACCCGAAAACTAGAAAAAACTGCCAAAATGAGCCAGTTGGAATAGGTGGGAGGCCACCGACACCCATCTAGATCATTAGTTTTACTACGTATAGATGAATACTATAAATTAGATGTCCATACCTTTCATGCCAAAGTACATTGCTATTCTCTACTGCGGCTAGTGCATGTGTTTTTTTTGTATTTAGATCAAAAAGTTTACACAACCCTTTCTTACCAATACCAATAGCAATTACCTTGTTATCGTGAATAGAAGAAAACATACATTTGTTTTTAGTATGAATAAATTTTCGGAGATAGTGAATCCATTTTTAAATCAACGTTTCAGACCAAACTATTGTGGTCCATCCTTAGAGATAATTTTGTGAAGAGAATATAATCCATAATGTGAATTAATATTAATTGAATTGAATTAAAAATGTCCATTGAAAACTAGTATATTGGTCAGGTTATATTCAGGGATAATTTTAAGGATGTAAATTTAATTTCATAATGTAGAAACCTTGGCGAATCTTACTAGTCATTAATATGCAAACTATAAAATGTTTAGCGATATTTTTGTTAAAATATTCAAATTTCTAAGGATGTTATATATTTTCTATAAAATTTGGGCTATTTTTAAGATAAAACAATTTTATTTTATAGAATTTGGGGAAAAATGGAAATTTATGAATCTTTTTTGGAAAAAGCATGGAAGATTAGCCCATTAGGGATATATAGCCTCTAAAATTTTCCCTCATCATATTTAATCCACTAGTTGGCTATATGTGTGTGTGTGTGTTCTCATAAGGAAAATTTTGAATGTTATGTTTTCTTGAAAGTTCACACAAAGATTAGGATTTTTTATTATCTCACTAATAGACAAAATATTTTTGTTCATGTCAGGAAGATATCGATCATTCTTGAAGGTACAACTTAAATTATTGTTCAATGTGAAAAAAAATCCCCACTTCCTCTAATATAGTATTCCAGTCACCACATGAAGAAACATATTCTCTATGGCTCTTATCTTCATTGAAATTTACATATCAGTCCTTGTGACATGTGTAATGGTGAGATGCACCTGAATCGAAATACCATGTTGTAGATTTTGCTAATAGATGTTGTGATGACACAAATGAAAACTCACATGTTGCTTCTTCGTTTCCTTTAGCAACATTCACATGTTTTGATTTCCTTTTACCTCTTTCCAATTCATATTATCTTTTCTGACAATCTCTCTTGAAGTGTCCAATCTTATCATAGTAATAACATCTGAATTTAGGTTTCTTGGCTATATTGATAGAATTGTTATGTTTCCCTTTGCATTTGTCCTATGCAGTAAATGTACTCTCTGTAACTATGGATGAAGTTGATGTTTCAGTTTGATCTAGTCTCATTTCCTTCTGCAAAAGTAATGTTGATAGCTTCTCAAACATTAGTGTTTGAGTCTCCCTAAATAAATGAATTGACTCAACAAATGAATCAAATGAGGGTGGAAAGCTTCACATCACCAAAGAAACCATATCCTCATCATCTAGTGGCTTCCCAATATTAGACAAATGATTACTGAGATCCTTTAACTAAAACAAATATTCAGAGATTAATCCTCCTTTCAACTTCATGGAAGACAAACAATTTTTCAAATACAATGCTTGATGCTTATTCTTGAGATTTGTCCATAAAATATATGTTATAGTGACATTTCTTACCTATGGAACTAATGTATCTACAACTGACAATTTGAGAAGAAATAAAAATTATTTATGTCTTTATCACAATCTTCATGATCAATTGTTGGCCTCTCTTCTTTCTCTAAGATGATTTGATCAAAATCTCGGAACTCACTAATGGTCAATATCTTATGACTCCATAAATTTCAATTCTTTATGGTAAATTTTTCATATTCTTGAAAGACTAAATAATGTGAACCGACCATTCTTAACATGTAACCAAATTTGAATACTAGCAATAAATTTCAATAGCACTTCAAAATTACTTACAGTCATTAAAGCTTATCAAGTGTGGAAATGACAGCTTTAACATGGACTTATAGTGCTTAAGTGACACTCATAATGGAACTTGACCTCTCTTATGACTCTCTTGGTTTCACTTCTCTCAACTTAGGAGAAGGAAGATCGGTTGACCCCACAATCGCAATCCACACAAGAAATGCGCAATTGTGACACAAGGATAATTCCAAAACACCCCCACAACCCGATCTCTAAAATTGATCATATTCTTCCTTTGTATATCTACGTTTCCTCATTCTTACCAAAGTGTGGAGCAAATTCATAATACCAAATTGACACATGAGAGTGAAGTCTCTTGTGCGATCAATTGAGAGATGAATATAATATTCCTCACAATGTTATCCTTTGTGGGAAGGTTAGAGGTTTCCCATGCTCCCCTTAGTATAGATTTCAAGAATCTCCAAGTCAGTCTGCAGGTTATTTTTAAATGGAGTGAATTTGGAAGGAAATGAAGGCAAATAAAGAAGGCCAAATTTTCCCTTGTACAATAGTGAAATGAACTTAGATAATGGTTGAGAATCTTTTCTATATTGTGGCTACCCCATAGAAAATCAATGTGAGCAAATCCTCACACAAAGAACTCTGAAGACTATTGCCTATCGATGTGCCTCCCAAGTGGACAAGATTTCAGTGGATGTTCAAATATGTACTCTTGATCTGAAAATCCTTAGATGTGAAATTATTTCTTAAATACACATAAACATCTGACCAGATTTGGGAAATAAATATCGTCTTTGACTATTTCCAAATAACATGTGAATGTCTTACTTATCCATAAACTTCAATAACTGAGATGAATAACTTGGGGAAATAAAATGTTGAATATGAGAGAAATAAGAACAACACAAAAATCAAATGGAACATACACAATTTGTTAACGGAGTTCACCCATCTTAGGCTACGTCTCTCGGTCCCTTTTTAATCAGTGAGACCTATTTTTAAGGCTTAAATGCCAATATTACAATGAATGGACTTACAAATACAATTTTGTTTAAGACACTCTTCAATTATGTTTCTTAATCCCATAAACAAAGGTCATTATTGAATTCCTCACAAAATTCTAAGAAAAATGAGTATAAACTTGACTATGTTTTGAACAAGTGCTTAAAGATGCCTTTTTGCATGCATAACGAGACTATGTGTCTCATACATGGAAAATTGGACTAATACTTTTCATAAAAAAAAAAAAAATTAGACAAAATAAACATCACCATTAGATTCCTCTCGAAATTTTGAGAAAAATGAGTACAAACACTATATTTCCCTCAAAGAACTCTATGGCACGAAAAACGAGGCAAGCCAAAACTATGAACACCTTTTGCATGCAAAATGAGACAAATATGAACTTGGTACAAAATTCTATGTTGGAAAATTTTGGCACGAATCCCCATGTACGATATTATCCCCATCGTACCCTTTGCATTGGTTTTCATGCCCATTAAATAGGACTAGGTCGACCAAACCGCCAATTGGAATCCATGTTGCAACTTAAATATATTGTTGTTGGTTGTTGTAACCAACACATAAACATAGCACAATGGTCGGACCTTTAAGTTAGTTCATTGGGCATGTGGGGTAGAGGTCACGGGCTCAAACCCCATGGCCTCCCCTTTTGGTATATTAGTTACAACAACTTTAAAAATAGAAAGTTTGATGGTATATTCGATGAAACTGGTAGCTCAATTGGTTAAAATTGTTAGTTTGTTGAATGGAGGTTTTGGGTTCGATTGCACCAACCCTCAAAACAATTTTATTCCCTTAGCCAATATTAGTCAATTGGAGAATGTCATGTGGCACTCTTTGATTGGTCCACCTATTGCATGGTCAACTATTCTCATCATCATCTTGCCACGTCATGGCCCAGTCATTTCCACATGAGCGTATGGATGTTGACTGTACCTGCCACCTTCCACATCACTTCCAATTGTACCTTCCACGTCATCATACAGATGACATGTGACACTTTTTTATTGGTCCACATGGGTGCCTAGAAATGCCAAAAATGAGTGACACATGGTAGCCTTACGTGCTACCATGTCATCTTGTTGACATCAGCATGATGTCATCTTGACAGTGGTATGAATTGTGTGGATAGGCCACGTGGCAGCCTGTGGTCCTGCCACATGGCACCCTTGCTTTGACTTTTGCTATGTTTGACCAAAACTTTCACTGACCATAACTTTCTCATACGAACTCCGTTTGAGGTAATTTTTGCACCATTGGAAATATATCGTTGAGCTCTACGCAATGAAGTGATTTTCAAGATCATTTGAGAAAATCAAGTTTTGAGCATTTTGGATCCTCCTGGATCATTTTTTTAGTGTTTCAGATCCTCCTAGATCACACCTCCCCACTGAAGAACTTTTGGACCTCCAAAAGTATGGATAATTCAGAAATGAAGTGAACACTTATGCCTCACTTTTCCAATATCATCCATCCATTATGATTGGATAACGAGCACCTGACTCATCACAACAATAACGAATATTGAAACAACACTATTGACCAATTTAACCATTCCTTTAAATTCACAAACTCTGCCTTTCATTGTTGCAGTAGCTAACCATGCTTCATATATTAGTAATAAACTAAACAACAAAACTGGATATACAGATGCAAAAGAGAACTAAATATACTGATGCAAAAGAGAATGAACTATCAACATATTTGCACTTCTTAACAGGAACAACATCAACCAAATGACTTGTTTTACTTTCAACCATAGGATTTAAATCTGAATCATGGATACTAGCATTAACTAGCATTTTCACGTTCCCTGTAGTGACAACTGTCAAATTAGTCTTTATCTGATGAGCTCTCACATTGAACTCAATCCCATCCTTGAAAAAATGATACTTGTTCTGTTTCCTATAGAAAATGGTCTTCCTATCATACAAGTATGGACTTCCCAAAACCATCTTGCAAATGTCAAGTGGAACCATGTCTAACTCTACATCATCAATGAAATTGGATGTGATCGCAAATTGTAACTTGCATTTCTTAGTTACATGTACCTGAGCATTACCACAAATCCAACCCACAGGATATGATCTTGGATGAGGTCTAGTTTCCAATCCCAAATTCTGAACAACTTGCTCTAAAATAAAATTTACTTGTGATCCAATATCAACAAGTGTATCAATCTTAGTGTGCTTTTAGATAAATTGTAAATGAAACAGGTAATTTCTTTACCTTCCATCAGGGATTAGTTTAGACTTTGCAGAAGAAGTATGGGAACTGAAACTTGCAACAAAAGATTTACCTTTGATGCTCATACCTGTAACCTTAGTTTCATCCTTAGAATCTGATTTGAGATCCTGAACTATGGTCATGGTATTCTTATTACCCTTCCTAGGCTGAGCCCACTTTGGTTTCAATTCTGAATGCAACTTCCAACAATGCTTCTCATTATGTCCTTTCTTCTCGTAGTGAGAACATGTAGGTTTCTTCTCTTCATTCTTCTTCATTGTAGTTGTCTTTTTACTCTTTCCTTTTCCCTTCAAATGCTCCTTGAATTCATGTGGCTCCCCTGATATATCCTCAAAAACATGTTTTCCTTTGTTGGTTTCAAGATGAGTAACTTGTATTGATACTTCGTCAATATTAGTAGGATTAAACATCAATATAGTATGTTGAAGATATGAGTGCATACCACCAATATACTTTAGAAGAGTCTCAGGAGTATGTTATGGAATTCCCAAAGATAATGCCTTCCTCTTAAATTCTTGTGTATAATCTTGAACATTTTTCCCTTTTCCTTGTATTAAATGTTGTCAAGAAATCATTGATGTTTTCATATAAGCTAATGGATAAAATTGCTTTCTTAATGCAACAATAAATTCAATCTAGGAAGAAATAATTTTACCATGTTGAATAAGATCAACTTCTATCCAAATCTCCCACCATATCAAGGTTGTGCCGCTTAGGTGAAGAGTAGCCAACTGTATCCTTGAAGTGTCATTTATGATTTTATGTATCCTGCAATATACTTCAATCCGTTTGACCCAATTATCCAACTTCTATGCATTCAAATCTCCATCATAAGTAGACAAGTCAAACTTTACATCTAGCTTTAACAAAGGAAAATCATGAGAATGAGAAGACTTCTTAGAATGTTTTTTCCTCTTATGAGAAGCATGTTCACTTTCATCGGAAGAAGATGATGATGATGGGGACGAAGGAGGCTTTGGAGGTTCTTCACCTTCTCCTTCTTATTTAACTGCTTCAGTTTTTACCAATGTACTTTCTCTCTTGGCGTTATTTGTATCCTCGTACATTTCTTCCACCATGGCCTCATTAAATTAAATGCCATGAAGAAATAATCTTCGGAGTCGTAAGGACCTAACCTTCTTGGTAAAACCATCTTTCATTTTTTTATTGAAGCTCCTTGCACCAATTTTAGGATTATAACTTGCAAGCTTGCATTCACCTTGCTTAGATTTGGACCTCATAAGCATTCACTTGCAAATACACGTCAAAACCAGCCCTGATACCAACTTGATCTGAAAATACTTAGATGTAAAATTGTTTCTTAAATACACATAAACATCCAATCCAATTCGGGAAATGAAGATCGTCTTTGACTATTTGCAAATAACATGCGAATGTCTTACTTATCCATAAATTTCAATAACTAAGATGAATAACTTGGAGAAATAAAATGTTGAATAGGAGAGAAATAAGAATAACAACAAAATCAAATGGCACATACACAATTTGTTAACAGAGTTCATCCATCTTGGGCTACGTCTCTGGATCCCTTTTCAATAAGTGAGACTGCCCTTTAATGCTCAAATGCCAAAATCACAATGAATGTACTTACAAATACCAAGTTTTTTAAGACACCCTTCAATTCTACTACTCAATCCTAGAAACAAAGGTCATTATTGAATTCCTCACGAAATTTTGAGAAAAATGAGTATAAAATCGACTATGTTCTGAACTGGTGCTTAAAGACCCCTTTTTGTACACATAATGAGACTATGTGTCTCATACATTACAAATTGGGCTAATACTTTTCATAAACAACAATTTTACACATAATAAACATCACCATCTGATACCTCTCAACATTTTGAGAAAAATGAGTATAAACACTCTATACTTCCCTCAAAGAACTCTATGGCATGCAAAAAGAGGCAAGCCAAAACTATGAACACCTCATGCACGCAAAACGAGACAAATCTAATCTTGGCATGAAATTCTATGTTGGGAACTCTTGGCACGAGTCCCCATGTACCATATTGTACTCACCATATTCTCTGCATTTGTTTTCGTGCCCATTAAATAGGCCTAGGTCAACGAAACCGCCAACCAGAATCCACGTTGCAACTTAAATATATTGTTGTTGATTGTTGTAACCAACACATACACATGGGGCAATGGTCGAACATTTATGTTAAATCATTGGGCATGTGGGGAGGAGGTCACGGGTTCAAGCCATGCGGCCTCCCCTTTTGGTATATTAGTTACAACAACTTTAAAAATAGAAATTCCGATGGTATATTCAACGAAACCAGTAGCTTGATTGGTTAAAATTGTTGGTTTGTTGAACAGAGGTCTCGAGTTCGATTCCATTGAGCCTTAAACTAATTTTATTCCCTTAGCCAATATTGGCCAATCAGAGAGTGCCATCGAACCCGAGACCTCCATTCAACAAACCAACATCATCAACTGCCCAGTCAACTACTTTGAATCATCATCCTGCCACGTCACTGTCCAATCAATTCCACATCAGTATACGGATGTTGATTGTACCTTCCACCTATCACCTGCCATGTCATCGTATGGATGCCACATCATTTCCAACTGTACCTGCCACGCCATCATACATATGACACATGAAACTTTTTTATTGGTCCACATGGGTGCCTAAAATGCCAAAAATGAATGACACATGGAAGCTTCTCGTGCTGCCATGTGAGTTTGCTGACATCAACATGACATCATTCTATCAGTTGTACACCTGTATGGATAGGACACGTGGCATCATGTGGGCTTTCCATGTGGCACCCTTGCTTTGACTTTTGCCATGTTTAACAAAAACTTTGAATAGCCATAACTTTATCATACGAACTCTGTTTGAGGCGAATTTGCATCGTTGGAAAGCTATCATCGAGCTCTACTCAATGGAGTGATTTTCAAGAGCATTTGACAAAATCAAGTTCTAAGCATTTTGGATCCTCCTAGGTCATTTTTTTAGCATTCTGGATCCTCCCGGATCAACTCTCCAAGATAATGAGCTCAATTGCACTTTAACAATTGGAAATCATGATTTCATAACTGAGCTACCATGCTAGATGGAAAAAATAGAGATCATGCCCAACATAGAATAGAAATCGGCGAGGTGCAAATCCAATTTCTTTCGATTGCACTATCAATCAATGGAGTCATGCAATCCCACCATAAGCTCAATCGCTCAAGCAAGAATTTAACAGGAAATGGTTGTGTTGCTTGGAGCTTGCATCCGATAATGTGATATGTTGTGCTTCGATCCATATGCAGTAACATACTATACACAATAATCATTCATCTCGTTGATAGCACGCTCTGCTCGTTCCTAGCGGCTCCTCCTTGAGCAACAAATTCCTTCATCAAGAGGACAATAACCATGGAGAACAGGTCTCTTTATTCATAGTGTGACTCTGATACCATAAAAGATAAGACAATAACCAAAAATATAACAATTAAATCACCAACTCCTAAGATTACATTGCAATTGGCTTCAATATATAGCCGAATGAATTTGGACACAATACTCTATCAAAAAATTTGTTGTTGAAGTTATTTAGCTTGTTATCTTTATTAATTTAATGCACAATAATATATATATAAACATAGTCAAACATGATGTTCCTATCTATATAAAAGAAGCCATTCTATATAAAAGATATCATATTTTGGACAATGAAATAATATTTTTTATTATTGTTCAATAACTACACCGTTTCATTAACTATCAATTGGTATTAGAGCGGGCTTTTGATTCCCCATTGACTTATGAGATGAGATTGTGGCCAAACTTTTCAATATACTATCCACATTGTGGAAATAAACACAAAGCACTAATTTGGTATCAGAGCATGGAGGAGGACTCCAATTGCGCACCTGCTTGGAGGGCCATAGAGTTGAATTGCTTGGAGGACCATAGAGCCGAATCGCTGTGAGAGAGAAGTGTTGTCATTGATCATTGAGATATTGTTGTTGTTGATTGCACAGACACTCTTGTCTGTAGTAACAGACGTTGCCTTGACTGCTGCATGTGGAAACAAGACTGTGATTTTTCTTGAAGTGTTGGGCGGAACGTAGTAGGATAGGTTTTGGAGGGATTGCAGTGTCTCCCAATGCCAAAGGAAAAGAGGTCTGTCAGAGCCTCTTGATTTGTTGATTTGTTGAGCGCTTGCTCGTTGTTCGACTGTGTCAACTTGTCTGATATTAGAGCGAGAGTGTACGGTTGGAGCACAGAATTATCTGACTGTCACCTGTATGCACAGCACATGAAAGTTCTCGATCGTCTTCGGCACCATGTTGGCGTAGAGCTCCATCACGATCTGACCGACTGGGGTGTCGTCGACCTGCATGTCAAAGAAAACCTTTGGGTTCAACATCTTAAGTTCGAATTAGATGTTGCTTAAAATCGCTACAGAGGTATGCAATTAATGCCCAGATCTGACGATAGGCTCACGGATTAGTTGACAGATCTAAGCAAGGTGAAATTATTGAATTGTAAAAGGTGCCATCTCCAAAATTGAATTTTCTTGAGAACTGCCTGTTGCTGCTCATGATTGGTGAGACTCTTTGATGGACTCTCTTGAGCTTTAGAAGCGGACGACGTATGCGATTGTTCAATTTCGCATACTGACGATGAATGCATCTAGTTCCTCTGTATAGTGGACCATCAATCCCATCCATTCCTTTCAATTGGATCCACGGGTGAAGATTTCCAGAGCTGACATCTCTAATGAGCCGCCACTGCCACAGACATCGTTACCAGGTGATTTCCGTCGCTGCTAGTGAATAGTGCTTTCTACACTGCAGTGATTTCTAAATTTGAATCCATTGGTCGTGCCCTTGATCGTTGTTTTATTGCAAGTATGGTGTGAGCGCTTTGGCTCACTCTTTGGTGTCACCAATCTCGAGGTCTCTGATCCCTTCCACTGTCAGTTAAAGTGTAGAGGTGGAGATCATTGCTCGTGGAATTGAAATTGTGGTGTGAGAGCAACACCATTGTCAATTGAATTGTTGCTCAGCTTAGAATTGCTAAGGCAGAGGTGTGAAGACAATATTTGATGGAAGCAGAGCCATGAATGAATCCAGTAGAGAGTGAAGTTGTCATGGGTCAACAAAGGAGGTTGAAACAACTCTGGGAAAGTTGAAACAGATGAAGATGAAGAATCGGCATGAAGAATTAGTACATTTTCCAGATCAGTATGATGTGTTTCCAGTTGTAGAACCTGTGTTTGTCGAGCAGAATGCTAAGTTAGATATGAATGAAGAATTTGATGAATTATATGAAATAGTGATGCCAAATCTGCCATTCTTCTCAGGTATAGATTATGAACCTTGGGCAACTAAAATAAAAAAATTGCTATGGTTAGTAGATTTACTGCATTATGATCAGGAAGATAGTGTCAATTTCTATGATAAGAGAAGAGGTGAAATAGCATTACAACTTATTATATCAGCAGTGGATGAAAACATATTGTCTAGTATTTTGCTTGAATTTGATGAAGTAAGTAGCCCAAAAATATTTTGGGATATTCTTGAAATGAAGAAGTGGAGCGAGGATGTTGAAGTTCATGAAGATATTGATGTTGAAAATGATGATTGTGTTGAAAACTTTGTCGCTGAAATAGAGACTGAAAATGATAACATTGAAATTGCAATGATTGATGATGAAAGTGTGTTTGTAGTTGATAAAGACAAGTGTAAAACAACCCATGAGAATGAAAATCTTATGAAAGAAAGTCTCTTTGAAACAAAGACATATGAAGTCAAATTTGATGAAAACTATTCGTCTCATGAAGAGTGGTCAAATATATTGCATGATAAACATCTTATTAATGAGCTATTGTTTTGGGGTAATGGCAAATCTTAACATGCTTGCTCCCTCAATGTTGGGCCTTTGCAGCCCCAACAACACAATATTATTTCAAGGCTCCCATAACCTTTTTCATTTTGAGGAGTGGTCATTTTCAATACACACCAGCTCAACATTTCTAGAAAAACCCTTATTATGTAAACAATGTAACTATGGCAATGATATTGTCATATGAATTTCATGTTGTTTAATGTCTTTCCTAAACTAGGAGAAAAGAAATGATGCTTTCCATCTAAACTTGGAGGAAATGGTATGAAAACCCGGAGGATAGTAAATAGTAAGACTTAGTTAATGATTATGTAGTTAACTATAATATATATTAAAATAAAAAAGAAGACAATGTTAAACATGATTTCCCTATTCTGTATGCCTATGTAAAGAAGGCCATTCTATATAAAAATATGTCATATTTTGAACAATGAAATAATAATTTTTATTATCGTTTAGCTACTATGTTGTTTCATTACTCAGTCCAAAATTCAAATACACTATCCTTGAAGTTAGGAATCAAGAACCCATGCAATTGGTGGAAATATTGAATTGCAATTGCGAAAAAAACATTGTCAAATAACAGTCGATTGTTGCTTCCAAATGGCTCAACCAAAACTAAAATCCTCTCATGGACATTAGCTTAATAAGAGATGGAAATTAAAGTATAAGTTGTCAACTTGGCTTTTTAGAATCACGACTATCTATAAAGCTCCCCTCCAGCCAAAAACAATTATGTTCACGTCGTCCCTTTTGCACTTGTGGCCTACACATTGGTTGGTGCCTAGTTTAGTTAAGATTCACCCTCCTTGGCTGCCTTTTGTGGAAGGCCAAAAACATTAAAACATCTTTTTTGGTAGAGGCCAAAGTGAATCGGAGCCAGGTCGATTCTTTCTATTATCAATACTCCTTGCCCCTAGAAATCAACCATCCATGGAAGCAATCAACCCTATATAGATAATTCAATAATGCATGGTGTTAACACTATATTTTCCTTCATAAATCTGAGTGTTACTTCTCAATGTATGTTCGTGGATATCATTTAGGGTGAGTTCAATGTCTCAGAGTTCACCATTCATCATTAATGGTTCATTACAAAGTTCGTCAATCGACATTGACGTCTTGTGAGTACCTTAACCATATATGTACTTGGTTGCAGAGCTTGTTCCATCCTTACCTTATTCCAATGTTGTATTGTATGATTTTTCAGGAGTTACATTCAAATCAGTATTTCAAGGTGATAGCACATCTTGTGCTATTATTATTAGATTTTTCAATTCAAGATTCCAACTTTCTATTTTATCCATTTTCCCCTGCATCAAATTCACATGTAGATTGAGGAGCAAGCAAGGAGGTTGGAGGACAGTGAGATGGGCACTTTCAGATACTTGATTGAACATTTTTTTGTAGTTTCTATTTTAAAAAACTTGGTATTTCTTAGTCACAGATGATGGTATATTTGGATACCCAATGGAGAAATTGGGTTATGGTTTGAATTTAAAGCCAATTGGACAACCTGCTATTTTGGAGAATTTATATTTTTAGAAATTGTTATTTTTAGAAAGTGGTGGTCCAATTAACAGGATGATTACATATATGGGCAACCTTTTGTAGCAGTAAAACATGTCTGGGCCCTGAAATTTTGAAGTTCTCGGAATGGACTGAAAATCTATCTTATTACTCCCTCTTATCTTATGTGCCCTCTATGGAGGAGTTATCTTTGGTATATTGAATCTCTTATGTCTATTCTTAGGTAGGATAATTTGGTACACTCCAATGCCTATTCTATAAAAGCGAAAGAGGTTGGGTGAAGCAAGGTCTGATCTTATTTATTCAAAGAGTGATTTTTCTCGAGTCCTTTCCTTTTACTCTTTTTCGATTAGAGTGATTTTAGAGTGCATAGTTATCAGTGAGAGGTAGAGCTTGCTTACATTGTGTGCACATGATTGCATCCCTGGGCACTAGTGTGAGAAGGCGTCTCAGAAGTTGTTGGACAGCCCCTGGAGTTCTTGTAGGTGCAGCTAATATTCCCCCGAACTCTGTACCTACAACTTTGGAAATAAAGGCAATACTTATTTGGTGGCTATATCTCATTGATTCATTGTGTCTCTTACTGTTCTTTGATCTCTTGAATTGGTGAATAGTGTGAAGTACTCACCCTTAGTCAATTTTATATTTTATTCACTCTGTAGCCCATAGGCTTTAGGGCACTGAAGTCATTATTTATAATTTTGTTATTAAAACTTGTTGTTTTTCACTTTTCAATACAGGAATCTGCTTTTTTAGGGCCAAGTTTTCATGTTCTTACAACGGATTTACATGTTTACCAAGGCAAAAAAATCATCCTTAGGTGTAACTCTGCATTTTTGTTTGTTGTTTAGTGTGTTTAATTGCAGATTACAGCTCTAATATTTTGAATTACAGCGAACATTTATTGCAATTTGGCAGCATTGTTTGATCTTTAGAGTTCACACTTTTCATACAAGATGCATATGGATTCCCCCTATGTGGTTAGCAAGCACTAACATGAGGTGATAGTATACACTCTCCCTTATTTACTTATGCTTGTATCTATAATGACAAATTACCAGTGTTCCACGGGGACGCGTCCCACAGGGTGGGGGACGCAGGGGACGCGTTCCCCACGTCCCCGGGACGGGGGGACTCCAGGGGGGACGTTTCCCTAAAACCTAAGTAAGAAGTTGGAGTTGTAAGGTGTTTTGGTGTGCAGCTGAGGGTAGTAATTAATGGTAATG
>ML784714.1:1011116-1022083 GCA_009831015.1 Picea engelmannii | reverse complement strand
TCCGAATATAACACCTGTGACTGGAGTGACCTCTAGTAACCCTGTTTACCCCTCTTTGGCCCTGGCTATAGTCTAACGGGGTGGTTTAGACCATTAAGCCTCCTCTTCTGGAGCTCCTATTTGGAAAGGGACATTACATAAATACTTGGATTGATAAAGTGGAAATGATCATAAGTTTGTCATTATGGATACAAGCACAAGTAAATAAGGTGGTGATCGATTTAGACCACCTCTGCCAATTACAGGAGTTCTAAGGATACAAGCACAAGTAAATAAGGTGGTGATTGATTTAGACCACCTCTGCCAATTAAAGGTGTTCTAGGGAGCCCTGTAGTATGAGTTGGGTACCACCATACCCCTCTCTAGCTTGGTCTATTTGGTCAAGACAGATTGGGCCA
Organism: Picea engelmannii; assembly: GCA_009831015.1. Lineage (NCBI taxonomy): Eukaryota > Viridiplantae > Streptophyta > Pinopsida > Pinales > Pinaceae > Picea > Picea engelmannii. The sequence continues at coordinate 1,021,685 of ML784714.1, read as the reverse complement.
ATCACCTAGACACCAATTGGACCAAGCTATTGGGAAAAGGAGACAAAGTTAACCATGTTATCATTGAGATGATCTGCCATGTTTTCCCAATAATAACAAGATCTATTAGATACCTCTAGCAATAAGCGGTCGTAACAAGATCCAGACACACGATGGGAGCCCTTGATCCAAGATTAGCATAAGCAAGAGATGGTTGACCTTAAAGTATAATGATGATAAACCACCACTTTATACTTCTATGTTGGCTTTAGGTGCTTGAGATGGATGGTGGTTGTGCTGAAGTTATTTAATGTTGGTTGTTGTTGTTATGGTTATCCCCTTGGCATTAATCTTTGGACTTTCTAATCTCTATAGTGCATATGGCAGTGGATCAGTTATGTTTGATTAGTGGGGATCTTTGACATACCCCAATTTTGCCTCATGGTAGCCTCCTGTTATATACATATTTTTTAAATATGTTTTGTACATTATGGTTTCATTAATAATAGGTTTATAAGCATATTTCACGGAAAATAAATTGGGAATAAAACATGACCAACGTAGACTACGCCCTACCAAATATAAAAGCCCTAAATTTTGAATTTTTATTTTTAACTTAAAAACATTTTTTCTGTTTGAAATGCTTCCATCAAGACAAATGGGAATTGCAGATGGCCGACTTGTGAAGGAAAGTCTATAACTGACCCCATCCACATGAAATGGCTCCTTGCAGATGAAATTACCCCACAAGGAGCAAACGAGTTAACTTTTGTGGGGAATAACAACACCCTGCTTTAACCACCCAAAAACTAGACCCCATTGAGGTTTTCTATTTTAGAATGAAAAATATGACCGATGTATATTCTTAGTCATGAAATGTTTTATGTATATGATAAACTCATGAGTATATTTAATGGGTGACAATAAAATACAAGATTGATACTTAAACATGCTTGGATATTCATTCCAATGTATTTGAAGTATATAAAAGAATCAAAAAAAAAATATGAAGCCCTCCAACCCTCTTAATATTACAAGGTTGATAATATGCCCGTATTTGTTATAATGCAAAGTTTTGGTTTTTGCTTGCTTAATCTATCATCACCAATAATCCTGACAAGAACACTGTCCATCCTTGATATGATGATAACGATTTGGATCTCTCAACACAATTTCCCGTGCAACCATTTTTGAGATAAACTTGGTTGCAGAGTGGCAGTCACCACACACTCGAAGGTTCTTGATGATTCGGATAGTTGTTCCAGGTGGTGTGTTTATTAGCCCAAATACAATTGCTAGCTTCTCACTATGGTGGAGAAGAATTTGTTCCTTCTCCTCCTCCTTCACGTCATTCAACACAAACTTTGTATCAGGCACATACCCTGCCACCTTCATCTCTTGATACAATCTCTTCAACTCTGCATAGATTTTGTGTGTTTGTGGGTGTGACTTATCACCTACAAGGAAGGCATGCACCTGCTTCTTGATCTCAATCCAGCTACATCCCGGGGTCTTCTTAATGCCTCTATTTTTCATCAATTTCCTAACCTTTTCAATATCACCCCACCTACCAGCTGCGGCATAAATGTTTGAGAGAAGTACAAAGGGTGCAGGATTTGTAGGGTCCAAATTAAAAATATGCTTTGCTGTGCATTCTCCTATCTCTACATTGTTATGCATTCTACAAGCAGCAAGCAAACAACTCCAGACAACCGCATCAGGTTTTATTGGCATTTTGTTGATGAAGTTTTGTGCTTCCTCTAGACGCCCAGCACGGCCTAGAAGGTCGACCATGCAGCCATAGTGGTCCATTGTAGGTGTGATGTGATAGTATTCCTTCATGCAATTGAAGTTCTTATAGCCCTCATCCACTAGACCTGCATGGCTGCAGGCAGACAAAACACGAACAAATGTTATATGGTCCGGCTTCACACCACAATGTTTCATTTTTTCAAAGAGTTCAAGGGCTTCCTTGCCACAGCCATGGATGGCATATCCTGCAATCATTGTTGTCCACGAGGCGACATCCCGTTGATTCATTTTGTTAAACAGCTCACATGCCTTCCATATAATCCCACATTTTGCATACATATCTATAACAGCATTCATGACAATGGTATAAGATTGAAATCCGCATCTAATTATGTTTTCATGGATCTCCATACCCTGTTCCAGTGCAGCAAAGTTGGCACACACTGGCAGAATACTGGTAAAGGTTTTCAAGTCTGGCCTAACTCCTGCCCATTGCATTCTTTGAAAAAGCTTCAGGGCTTCCTCACCATGTCCATTCTTGGCATATCCTGCAATCATTGAGGCCCATGAAACCACATTTTGTCGAGGCATGTCATCAAAGACTTTCAGAGCCTCATCAACAAGACCGTTCTGTGCAAATCCAGCAATCATCCCATTCCAGGAGGTTATGTTTCGCTGAGGCATTTCCTTAAAAAGATTGAGGGCCTCATCAATGAACCCATTCTGCGCCAATCCTGCAATCATCCCATTCCATGAGACAACATTTCGTTGGGGTATTTCCTTAAATAATTTCAGGGCATCATCAACGAGGCCATTCTGTGCAAGTCCTGCAATCATCCCATTCCATGAGTCCACGTTCCGTTGAGGCATATCCTTAAAGAGTTTAAAAGCCTCGTCAATAAGACCGTTCTGTGCAAATCCTGCAATCATTGCATTCCACGAGAGCACATTCGGCTGAGGCATTTCCCTAAAGAGTTTCCGGGCTTCATCAACGACCCCATTCTGCATATATCCTGCAATCATAGCTGTCCAGGAGTCCACAACTGGTTTGGAGATTTTGTCAAACACATGACGTGCAGTATCTATCCTGCAACATTTTGCATACATATCGACGAGGGCATTGGATACAACGATATCGGATTGAAACCCGTTTCTGATTATTTCTTCATGGATTTCCATACCCTTTTCCAGAGATGCCAGGTTGGCACATGCTGAAAGAACACTTGCAAAGGTGAAATGATTAGGTTGAGCACCTATTTGTTGCATTTGGTGAAAGAGTACCAATGCCTCTTCAGTAGATCCATATTTTTCATAAGCTGCGATTACCGTTGTCCATGACACAACATCTCGTTGATGCATTTTGTCAAACACGTTGCGTGCCTTCTCCATACTTCCACATTTTGCATACATATCTATTAAGGCATTTTCCACAACAACATCAGATTGAAATCCACCTTTCAAGATCTCTTTGTGAATCTCCACCCCATATTGCAGAGATGCCAAAGTGGCACAAACAGGAAGAACACTGGCAAAAGTGAATTGATTGGGTTGGATACCCATTCGTTGCATTTGGTGAAAAAGTACCAATGCTTCCTCTGGAACTCCATGTCTTGCATAAGATGCAATCATGACAGTCCAAGAACATACGTCTCGTTCAGGCATTTGCTCGAAAACTCTGCGACCGTCCACTAAACTCCCGCACTTGACATACATGTTGACAAGCGTGTTCCCTAAAGCTATTTCCTCCATGGATGGTTTCGTCTGCATGATGTGGGCATGGATCAGTTTTCCCTCACTTAAGGACTTCCGCTGAATGCAGCTCTGCAAGAGAGAGACATAAATAGAAAAGTGTAGAGGGTTCTGTGTGCTTTCGTACAAAATGTTTATTGCCTCCTTCAAATGGCCCTGTTTACATAAAGACTTGATATGGTGGAGAGATGCAGTATTTGTTGCATCGGCTTCAGTTTTAGCGGAGGACAGAAAATGGGAAATGGGACTCACAAACAACTCTTTCAGTTTCCATTTCTCATTTCTTGAGTGCTGTAGCATGTCGTTTGATAACACTGCAATGTGCGGTATATTTTATAAAATGAAGGAAAAACCAGCAAAATCGGCGGGGATAAGAGGACTACTTTGCCCTGTGAAAGAGCTATAAATCATGTCATAAGTGCTTACACTCATTTCGATCAGTCGCCCGTCTTCGTTGAAGGTAAATATTTTTCACTTTGGCGCTTCGTCAATTGAATCTTTCTCTGCCCATACCTCTCTCCTTTCCCGCTGTAGCAAATCCACCTTTAACATTATCCACTAAACCAAATCCAGCTTCTGTTACTAACATTATCCCTGGGATAACGCGCATTCAAACCATTCTCTTTTACCCTGGCTTTTTAGATACGAGAACGGGATTGTTTGGCGTTGCATATTGCGTTATTTAAACATTATAGGTTTTGGTTTATAATCTCAAATACTGTTATATAATTTTTGAAGAAATTGTCATTTTTTTGTTGTTTAAATTGTATTTTTGAATATATAAATAGATTTAGTGTGTTGAAATTTTTTTAGGTGATATGGATTATATAAATTTAGCCACTCAAATATGAAGATCCAACAATTTATAGTAGGATTTGGGGGCAAAAGTAAACAGAAAATATCATGGAAAAATGACCAAAATTCACTCAAATAGTATCATTATTAGAAGGTGACTTTTTTACTGTCAAAGTTTTCTATATAAGGCAGTAATCTAAAAGTGTCACATTTTTTCTCTTTTTGGGGCATATTTTCTAGAGATATTTAGAATAAATCAATTGAATATTATGAGATCTGCAGATTTGAGTGGTTAAATTTGTATAATAAAAATGTTCTAGGAATTTTTCAACACCCTAAATCCATTTATGTATTAGACAATGCCCTACATCCCTTATCTCACTCCCTCTGTAATGACACTGACAATCTCAATAATAATTTATTGTGATTTATAAATAATAATAAAAATAATTATTTGGAAAACATATGAATCAATTTAAAAAAAATTGATTTGCACCAAAACATTTAATCATAATCTAGTAATGAATCAATCAATTTAAAAAAAATAAATGAATAGACTTTTAGTTCATTTATCGTGTTTCAATTTGTGCGCTCACACTTATCAAATGTGGTGTTTTTATTTTTTTTGAAAATTTTATTTAGAAATCCAAGTGTTTCCTAAATTTATGGAAGTTTATTTTTAATAAACTTTTCAACCTAGATTAGTGCGTTCACTTAGGGGATTCGAATCTGCTATTGACGCATAATACATAATAGCTAAAATACTCAATGACACACAAATAGTAAGTGACATTGAAAACAATCAATGAAACTATCCTCTTATACATTTCTTCTTTTATATTAAATTTGGGATAACAATTTTTTTTTAATAGAGGGGAATTGATAACATAACTTCCTCAGCCAGCCATGTATATATAAAGAGTTCAACTATTATTACCAGTATTAAATCCTCTTTAAATTCACTTAGAGTTTGCATGAAGAAGTAGATTAATACAACCTCGTAAAAATCAAAATGAGGGAAATAGATTAATACAATCTCATAAGAATAGAAATAAGGTCTCCAAACTTACTAGCACTCAACAAAAAAAAAATACATAACCAATTTTAATTTAATATTCAGATATTACATGCATTTCTTCCGCATAATTGTAACCACACTTTGACTTTCCTCTCCATGCAAGAATCACCTTTTAAATATTGTCATTTTTTTAATTGTTTTGTTTATATTTATATTCAACATGAATGATGTCCACCTTTAATGCTTTTTAAGTATCACATCCTTTAGGGTTCATAATTCTTTCGTATGTATGGAATTATGGTACATTGGAATTATGGAATTAGACTCAGTTTCGTTTGGTGTAGCGTTTCCGACCAATATGTGGACCTAGTTTCCACCAAGAATTAAAAGAAGAAAAAGGGGAAAGACAATGAAATTTCCCCCAAAGAGTTCTAATAAATTCTAGACCTAATCTAAGTTGAAAGTAAACTAATCTAATCTAACTACTTCTAACGTATCCTGTATGGGAAAAATTAATAGATGAGCACAATTTAAAGTGATATTTTGACAGCAGAAATAGTTCATGCCAACCAAGAATATGTTAAAACAACAACATTTCGGATATCATCTCAAATAGTTGAAGAAGAGACCTATAACATCATCCATGTACTCATTAGAAATCACAACATCATAAGTATTCCAAATACTAAGCACATAAGTAGTCCATATGATCAACACTTAGAAAAACTTAAATAACAAATACATGTGTAGAGTAGTCCCATAAGCATTTGAAAACAATTATGACTTCAAAATTCCTTCTACTCTTCATACATTCGGAAATAAGAGTATTATCAATCTGTACCACGAGCAAAAGTACCTTCTGACATTTAGTGATTTCTCTTTTATAAAACAAGAGAGACTCCTAAGCTCTTGTGATTGTTCACTTTGTTTTGTCATTATACAACTTCTATTTTTTTTAACATTTTTGAAAATAAACGTGTGAGTGTTACAAACAAAAGATGAAGATATTCTTGAGTGGTTATTCTTCCCCTAAGGAAGTTTACAAATGATATTAATTAAAAATCTTATTAACTATGCCAGTTGGTGTCATCTTCTATCCCTCGTGATGTTTTTGGGCGTTTCTGGTGTTTTTCTATTGATTAAGATCATCTTGTCTCCTTTTCATCTATCTCATCTTTCCATCGTGCTCTTGCAGGTCCAATTTCGACTCTTGTAGCTTGAGTTGCAATTGTTTGAACATTGCACGACTCGTTCTTCAATTAAATCCGAGCCTCTTTTATTTTCTGCATTTTTGGAGAATTTTCTCCCTCAATCTATCAATATTTGTTGTGCCAATTTTTTCTTCTCCCTTCTAGCTTTCTGACGAGCTATCCTAGGCCGGATTTCGTTGCATGTAGCCCCATATATGGTCGTATGAAGTTTGCACAGTCCATTTTCCCTCCAAACTCATGGCCTTCTATTTTATGCCATTTTTGACATTTTCCATTATTGTTTTGGCCTAAACACATTTCCTAATGCATTCTTCGTATCGATACCTTTCCAATGAGGTATTATAGGCTCAATTCAGACACACACAACTTAAGATAAGTCAGTTTGAAAAATGATGCTCAATAACCCTTGATTTGTCTATGGATGAATCTCAGTCATTGATCCTTAACCTGAAAATAAAAATCTCACATGCATAAGGAGATCCAAAACTAAATGGTTTAACTATTCTTATCCCCTTTAGCTAATTTGTATAAGAACCTAGGGAAATCATAGGACCTGGGGCTTGTAATGTAATTTTGGCCAGTTACTGTACTAGTTGATATGAAATTCCCTAATCCAAAGTCTTCGCCATCGGTATGGTTATTGCATTTCCTCTCCATTGGTCTAAGCTCATTCCGATGGCTAAGCTTTCGACGACACAACTCTTTAATGGACTAAGCTAACCCAACTCTCTAATAGGTTATAAATATTATTTAAATAACATTTATGATAGGTGCACACTCTCAAAAAATACATATTAAAAGAATTGCAATTTTCATGGTGCACGTTCTCCAAAAATAAATATTAAAATAATTCTTCAAAAAGAAATATTAAAATAATGCATGGTTGTTGGGTCTCTTGATTGGAAAGTGGTAAGCCTTGGTAAATTCTCCTACGGTAACGCTTCGACAACATAGGGTTGGGACATATCCCTCTGATGGTAAATAAAAGCATTAAAATAATCCCCCTCCTGATGGCATATTAAAAACATTAAAATAATATATTAATCACTTCAATGGGCTTATGGAAAATAATTAAATAATACTCCTCCAGTGGCTTGTCGGAATTCCATGGTCAGGATGTGCAAGGAGGGTTGAGTCTGATGGGATGTTCTGACGATAGGCTATTTGAAACCATGGTCAAGGCATGCAAGGAAGGTTGACTCCAATGGATCATTCCGATGAGATCTCTCGATGAGCCATTTCGACGACCCATTAAAATAATAAAGCTAAGGTTAATTCTCGATAGCTTAGTCTTGGGGTATATTCAAATAATCATGTAATGCTATTACAAGGGATTTAGGAGGGGAGGAGGGGATTCCTAGAAAAAAATGTGTCTTAGATGGTAATTTCCCATGGAACTTACTATGAAGTAAATGTGAGGACCAGTGGGGAGAAACCTGAGGGAGGTCTCATGGGATATTACATTTGAATTTTAATGAGTGAAGGGAAAATGAAAACATTAAATTAAAAAAAAAGAAACTAAATTAAATTAAAATGAAAACTAAATTAAATGAGAAAAATAAAATGAATATGTACAACCTAGGACTTAGGGGGTAAAAGTGAAAACAAAATAAGTAAAACAAAAATTAAAAATTAAAAACAAAAAAAAAGAAATAAATAAGTAAAATTAAAAATAAAATAAAAATATGTGCAAAAATAAAAATACAAATTAGGAAATTAGACCAAGTTACACATGATTCAAGGTTCCACACTAGTAAGAGTTTCACACCCAGGGACCCAGAAAATAGGAGAAAGATATAACATGTAGATTTCAAGTAATCGGGTGTCAAGGTGGGTAGCTAGGTTGTATGGCGATAAAGGAAACTCAGATTAAGATGCGACAAGTGAAAAACTACCAAGGAGAAGAAGACGACACCTCATGCAACAAATCAACATCACAAGTAGAGACTCGAATGATGGACATATATCAACACCAACCAGATGCAGGACATAGGTTAATCTAGTCAAGCTAAAAATCTCATAGGAAAGACTTGCTAAGATCACAAAGAGGGGGAGTACGACCAGATCAAGGAATAGGTTCTTACACCAGACCACAATGCATGATTCTGACTGTGACAGGTAGCAAGCAAACATTGGGTGATAATATGACAAGGACTTGCAACCAAGAACCTCAATAGTTCTTTGGCCTGGGTTTCCGGAGAGAGGGAAGGTCAAAACATGAACCCAATAGAGATCAATTCGAAGAGGTTCAGGGATAGGTTCGTGGGAAAGGTGGATTCAATAGCCATGTGATCTTCGGACCTTGAGGCAACTGTAGGCCAAGGTAATTCACTTTCTGATAAGGGGAAGCATGGTAAGGATTAAGGTCAAGGTTCTAGATAAGGATCAAGAGATTCCCCCACTTGCATTTCCATGCTGGAACTATCACATAAATGAAGTGGCCCTATGAATCTATTCCTACAAAACATAAAAATGAGATCAGTCATGTGATTAAAAGGAGGCTTGTCAATACACCATAAACATTATATTCCCTTCCTTTAAGAAAACTTATAAATGAGTGTTTGGTCTGTTTAAAGATAATCATGGGTGGTTTTAGATAAACATTCTGAAAACTGCATGTGCCAAGTATCAAACCCAAAAGAAGGATTAGTGATTGTACGATTCAAGTTTATTGTTTGAAACTGAAGAGTGTGATCAACATGCGAGAACTTAAAGATGAAGACATTCAACACTATTATTAGTCTGTAAGTTCTTAAGGATGTGAAAGAAATGACATAAGTAACAACAAAACCACTTTGAAAGCTAGGATCTAGCCATGCCAACTTCAGAGAGGGATCTCTCTCTAAGATTTAGATTTGTTTATATTAAAATATTAGGCTAGTTGTGATAGTTTAGGGTTTGTTTGTTTGATTTGGATTGTTTGGTTGGAACAATGAATATGGGCCATTGGGAAAATAGAGTCACAGTTTTGAATTGATCAAATACAAGATTTAACAGGATAATATTGCAGGGCAGGGTAGGAAAATTCACTGGATCCTCAAAGGTTTAAGGTATGGAGGAGATGAAAAGGTCTAGAAATCCAATAAAAAACATAGCAATTAAGAATTCAGATTTTAAACTTCAATGGAAAAAACAAAAATTATTCTTAAGCCAGAGATAGAGTGTACATTTAAACAAATTCTGTCCTTTATCTTCTTAGAATAATTCAGAATTTAGGAAACAATAGTGATAATAGAAAAAAACAAATTAACAGGGAAAAATGCACTTCACCAATAAAGTTGACACAAACATCCTGTAATAATTGCACTGTATTACTTGAAAATGTGATCAATGGTGTCTTTGTGGGCTACTTTACAATACTAGTCCTAATCTTCAAAACAAGTCCCAACCCTTCATACTTCGAAATGAGAAGTATTTATAAATTTATTTACAAAATATCTTATCATAATTGATCATGATTTATTTTAGTGATATCTAAACTAACATATATCTCTAATCACAACATTATAAGACTATTAAGATCCACTCGGATATGGAAGTTGTTGATGATCTGTCCTTTGACTCCTGCTGCGTTGTTGGTCCTTGCTGCTGACTGCAGTGATTTCTGCAAGTATCGTGCATTGAAATATGGAATTGGATGATTGATTGTTGATCTTCTGCTGCTAGGTGTCTTCATGCCCCTAAAATCTAGAATGAGGTTGAAACTACACAAAATTTTCTTACTGTCCTCTCATGCTGATTTCTTTTCCATTTGTCCCTTTGAATTCTATTTTTTGTCACTAAATATTTGGAATCACCTTGGTCTTTTTACCTCATTCTCCCATCGTAAATGCATTTCATTTTGGCTCAGTCTTCACGGGTTTTCAGTCATCAAATAGTGTAATGGGGGGAAAATTCAGAGTTTTTATTGTTATATGGATATCTGTTAGGGGCGTGGGACCATTAAGGGACTGCCTACGGTAATTGGGGAAGAGTAATGTCTAAAATATAAGAGACATGGGGACAAGTGTCGTGTAGGGAGAGGAGGAGTGTAGGTGGGAAGGTGAGCGGTATTGGGAGTGAATT
>ML784714.1:942089-990281 GCA_009831015.1 Picea engelmannii | reverse complement strand
CAATAATATTAATAATGACATGATTAATCCTCAATGGGGATTTAATCCAATAATAATAATAACATGATTAATCCACAATGGGGATTTAATCCAATAACAAAATAATAAGAATGCTCTTCGCAGTTACATTATTTCAACAATAACGATTTGAAATAATCGATAGGCCACGTTACAACCCGTGCCCGCGCCGTCAACCCATGATCGAATTTAATTTTAAAACGCCTTTGAAGATCTGGCGACAAATTTAATAGAATACACTCATAACCCAAATTGAATGGATGATGTGACAAGGTAAGTTCATCCTTGCTTAAATATCTAGAATGTCTTTGAACAATTTCATTCTGCGCACAAGTTTGAATTCCATAGCATCCGAAGAATCAAAGCAAGCATCTCGAGATTGTGCTGATTCTTAGGTTATCAAAACTAGGTTAAACAAGCAGCAAAGGCATGTGTTCAAATTTGTCAATTTGATGGTCGTGATTTGTTATATATACATCTAATTTCTTGCATAGTCTCTAACTATTTTCTAAGTTGCAGGGAAAATTCCTCTGAGAAATCCAACCACCAGATGCTCATCGAGAAAACCTAAGCTAAAGGAAGCAAAAACAGGTGAAGGTTCTTCTCCTTATACTGTGAGGCAGTTGGAGTATGCTCCTAGGGCAGACCTGGTCATAAAAATATCAACAAAGAAATCCTTTGTCCAACCTCTGGTCTTCGGTGATACAAGAGAAAGCATCAGATCCAAAGTAATGGTCCCACACTGGGGGGAACTTTTCAACATAATCAACCGAGAGGAGTACCTGAAGTATATCCCACACAACGACTAGGATGTAAGGGCGCTTGATGACCAAGTGTTCCCAAACGTCCGATGGTCATATTTTCACATGGTAGCTAGCAGAACCCCGATGTTCCCTTACATAGAGGTTTTGAAGTGGCTAATCGACCATGCAAACGCGCAAAAATTCTTAATCAATGACGAGAATGGTGGGTGTGTCAGATTTGTTCTCCCAACGGAAGTCGAGAAGTACTACACGCTTAAAGACCTAGAGGAGAAATTAAACACAAACTTCATGGTGAAGTTCTACGAATTCCACAACACCAGCCAGTTGATGGCCTCATGGTGGAAGGAGGAAATTTTTTTTACAAACTGGAGAAATGGCTGGTATGGGTCAGTCAACCTGAGGGAGCCATACATCTACTTGATGGATCTCATCTGCCGAGTGTATAGAGAGAAGGATTGCTCCAATTTTTCAGAAGTGTGGATGCCCTTGGCATACACAGTGGCGATCTATGGAAGCAACTTCGACTGGGGAGCGATAATTTCCAAGAAATTGAGCATTTGTGTACAACAGGATCAGACGCCGAAAGAAGGGGAAGCACCCGCTTTCCACATAGCCTCATACATGCTCGATGTGATCTGTACGAGAAATGTCTTCGCTGACATGAATTTAAGATGGCATGTTGCATAGCTCCCTATCCATCTTTATTTTAGCATATGATGGGAGAACACGTATAAAAAATTCTACGCACTCATTTGCAATGAATTCATCGCTCGTATTCATTTTATTGTATTTTAAAAGGAATGCCCGAGACTATCCGCAACAACCAAGAAAATGGTAGAGAAGGTAGGCCATTGGTATTTGGATGAAATCTTAACCTATATTAGGGTGTTCGGGGCCACCAGAGAACCACATCTACTCCCCACTCACGTCCCAGACCGACTCATTGTGGGAGAAATCTTCTATCAGACCATCCTGCAGGGCTATAACACCACGTTGGTCAAGGACAAGAAGTGAGCTTTCATACCCTATGACTTCCATGTGGGGTTTTATTTGGTAAAGGACACTGCTCAAGACAAATAGGAAGGGTTAATCCAACTTGAATTCAGGTTCCCAACAAGCCGATTCCGCAAACATGATCCTAAAGGCCTAGTCCTCCAACATGCTTCATAGGTATCATCCTGTTGGCCATACACAGATGATAAATTTGAGGAAGAAATTTTCACAGAGTGTGCTCAGGACTGGGAGGAGGTAGTAGAGAGGATGGCCAACCCAAACATGACCAGGTTCAAGGATATGAGCATGGATGAACAAGTGGAGACAATAGATAAGTTGGCTTAAGAGGCCCTGAGAGTCCAGGAAGAGATCAGAGTGACAAAGACGACAAAGGCACAAAGAAGAGGGTTTCTCTTGCTCGAAGGAGCACAAAGATTCATTGATAAACTAATAATGACTCCAATCTCGTAGAGATGTCAAGGATTCCCATTGATGATCCCATCGAAAGCAGAGGAGATCCAATTGGCTTAGAGCCAATACAACTTGAAGAAATCACCAGGCTAGAAAACCCTGAAGTTCCACCACCACAGATTAGATCTCCAAGGGGAATTTCAAACCTAGACTGAGATAGCAAGGAAACCAGGTAGGACAAGTGTACCAAACCCCTTGTTTGACTTAATAACTATCTATGATGAAGAGAGTTCGGAGGTGTCCTTGGTGACTCCAATGTAGATTACAAAAGAAAAGGAACCTGAGAAAGCATCTACCCCAGGTCTCGATGCTTCAATTCAAAACCTTCCACATAGAAACCATGAGGTCGAAAGTGTCTTAGGCACTGAGCTACTTGACCTACCATGAACCCCAATAGACAACTCGAGGGATGAGCTAGGATCGGAAGGATAGAAAGAGGAAATTCCACAACAAGAAATCGACACTTAGACAACCGATTACCAAGTAAGTATCGAACCTAATTCTAGTTCTTTTGGTTTGGATGATACCTCCCCAGCCGAAGAGAAACAAATGAAGGTTGAGCCATCGAGACATATGGAATAATTTTAGGAACCCATCCCAGAATAGGTACACACTATCGAGATCCTGGGAGATACTCTAACCTGGGGAGAATAACAAATCCCTGAACCTGTGGATTAGGTCGTTGACATACAAGTGATCACCTATGATATAAAAAGAAAAGCCATCATGAAGAGGACTAATAAGAAGAGAAGGCTTACGTTGGATAGCTCAATTCTCATCACTATAGAAGAGAAGCTGCTCAGCACAGAACACACCAAGATATCTGAGCTTATCTGCGTAGGGATGGCTATCACATATGCCACATTGGATAGAGAAAGAAGAGATGAAAAGGATCTTGCCATTGCACTTAAGGAGTTGGAGAAAATGCGCCATTTGGAAAAATACTATCAGGACTCCACACAGGCTACGATGTTTATGAGAAGTGAGTTCCAAGATGCCTATGCCAAATTCACAAATGAACGACACCTTTTCACTGCAGGTATAGCCGATTTCCAAGAAGACACCCTTATGGAACTAGCGGCCTGCAAGGATGTGGAAAGGTGGTATGAGAAGGCTCACCAAGAAGTAGAAAGGATTGATTACATCAACCCGATTCAAAAGGGTCAAGACACCGAATAACATGACATTCGGGGGTTGAGGGACAGAAACATAGATCATATCAGGAAAGAGGCCAAGTACTGGGTAACAATGGCCCAAGAATCTCAGCGGGAGATTCAGGAGAAGTGGGCCAAGTGAGAAAAGAGATGGGAAAAGATTAATCAGGAGATGAAAGACATCGACCTCCTAGAATTAGGCTCACCCGAGGACTTTGTCGAACTGCATGACATAGTCAAGAAATATGCAAAAAAAGACTCAACATGGACAACATAGATATCAAAGGTGGTGAGCATGGCACCAATTCAAGTACAATAGTTCATGGAGTGTTCGATTAAGGCTTGAACAATTTTGCAACAGTTAAGTGTTAAAATAGTCAAGTACAAAGCATGAGCAATAGAAGTGAAAGAAATTCTTTCAGCTCCAATGGACCAGCACAGGTTCCCGTATGCCAACACATGCGAGGAACTCTTCGTCAAATGGTCAGAGTATGAGAAGAGTCATCCACTTCAGTAAAACTATTTGATGATTCTTAGAAGACAAAGAGATGAAAGCACAATGTGGCGATATTTTGTTTTACTTAGCTTGCACTTGTAATAACTATTTTTAGTTAATGATTCATTATAAATAAGAGGATTGACCTTTTATCAAAGGTCGATGGTTTTGGCAAAGACAACCCATTTTTGGAATTGTAAAGAACTATTTCCGAACTACCTTAATTGAGAAGTCATGTTTAGGACTAGAGACAAACTTTTGTTTTTCATCAAAGGTGTTGTGTGATTGGATTTGAGGAGGAATTACTTCCAACTTTATTTCATGAATGGATGCTTTAATGAGTAAGAGTTTCTGAATCTATTGATAAGTTATCTTTTTCAATATTTATTGTAGTTCTTTTCTCTAATGATGAAAGAAAATCGTTGTGTTAATGTGTGATTAATGCTAGAGATAAGGAAAATATTTTTCTTGCCATCATTTTATTGCATGCGTGTCTTCTTTCGATAATTGTATCTCAGTCAGTAATTGAAATACCAACAAGTTAATGGTGTGAATATATTTGTCTGCATGCTTGAGCATAAGGGTTATCCCAAGCTCAACCTTCTTCAATAGTTAAGAACCCCCCTTTTACCAGCTAGTTTATACCAACACACATCTTTTAATTAGACCTATCTAATAAAATAAAAGACAAAAAAGAGAACATTTAAAATGAAGGAGGAACTTTCATAAGAAGATATCCTGTCAATCACTATGTAAATCCCATTGATAAATTGTCCGAATCAAAATATCTGGAGAACTATTCCACCATCAAACGTTGCAGAGTCTAATTGGGCCTCCGTGGCAGGTTTGGTTTCTACTATTGA
Source organism: Picea engelmannii (assembly GCA_009831015.1). Taxonomy (NCBI): domain Eukaryota; kingdom Viridiplantae; phylum Streptophyta; class Pinopsida; order Pinales; family Pinaceae; genus Picea; species Picea engelmannii. Next base: position 985,522 of record ML784714.1, on the reverse strand, counting down.
GTTAAAGGGATTTAGGACCCCTCAACAAAATTTTTGATAGAAGGAGGTTCTGTGAATGAATGGCTAAAAATATTTTTGATATAATATTTCGCATAGCCTACAGATTCAAAATAGCCCACATGCATGGATAGTCATTCTCAAGAAAACCCACACACACTAAGTACTCCTGCAACAATTAATTCACTCCAACAAGAGCTTATGCCCGACAAATTGGATCTTTACCCTTAGCTATGATACTTCCTCGTAGAAAACAAGTAAGAAGACCAGTGGTTGACACCCCCGACTAGGTTTTTGTTCACACAGTAGAAGACCTGGTAGATTTATCCCTCACTGAGATCGAATATCCCCTTAATCTGATCCCCAAAACACCACCTAGTAACTACTCCGAGCCCAATGATTTTGAATATGACAAGGAATGGTTTAACTCAGATCACTCAGCTTCAGAGTCATACGACATGGAGGATAACAATGATCATAATGAGGAAAGGGGAAACCCACCTCAAAATAATCAACCATGGTTGGAAAAATATTCTCTGGAAATCCTCGGATGAGTGCATAACCTCCCTCGACATCCAGAAAAGTTACTCCCCAAGTTTGACCCCGAAACCTACGGATTTCCTGAAGGCCACATTAAAAATTTCATACTAGATATTAGACTGATGAATGTCCAACATGAAGACATAGTATGCATGATTTTTCCCTATACCTTTGAGAATTCAGCCTCCACGTGGTATTTTAACTTGCATGTAGGGTCCATAACTAGTTGGATGAAGTTTCAAAAAGTTTTTTTAGACAAATTTGCAGAAAAAACCACTACAGGAGATTTAATGGATAAACTGTTCACCGCCACCATGAGTTCAAAAGAAAAGGTTAAAGACTTAAATAAACAATTTACCACTATCCTGAACAAATTTCAACCCGAAGATAAACCCACTCAAGATTTGCAAATTGAGGTATATGCTAATGCTCTCCCTACTTCTATTTCCATGTTTGTAAAAAGGGCTGCCAAGCATACCCTAGCTGAAAATTCTGAGGAAGCCAAAACAATTGAATTCCAAATGAATAGATGTAAAGAGGGACAGGTATCACTAGTTGAGAAGGAAGCTCAACTTCCACCAAGGAGAGGACTCTTGTTGACTATACCCCCAGGGAAACAAATAGAACAAGGTATTGAAAAGGGAAGTGGATACATAGAAGACCTACAACGGATGATAAATAAATTGTCAAATGAAATCATAGACATGAAAAGAAGTGCAGGGGAAGGAAACCAAGGCCAAAGGCCTTACAAACCCTTTTTTAAAAGAAACCCACCGTTCAAAGAAATTGAACCTCTCCCATCCAACTTAAACATCGACCTGGGCAATGTAGTGTCCGACTCTTTCTGTACCTATCATCAAGAGAAACATTCTGAAAGAGACTGTCCACAATGGGTGCACGCCATAAATTTGATGGCCAATCGGTTCCTAGATGATTTTTCCCTTTCCAAAAAATCAAGCATCTCAACGATGAATATTTTCGATCAGGAAGAAGTTGACCCGCCAGAAGAAACAACCATGCTGCTGTGGGATCCTAACTTTCCAATGCCTTTCGATGATATATTTGAGGTTCAAGAACCACCTGTTGAGGTTTTGGCTGTGAAAACGCAAAGTAGGGGTCATCCGGCCTCAAATTACCTTACCATTGCCCAAACCTCGAGAGGAAAACAAACAACCGATCACCCGAAAGCACCTTTTCCCCCCAAATAAATCCCATAAACATCCACACACGGGAATCACCCAAGCTAGACTACAACACAGTAGAAGAATTAAAAATATTGAAGGCTAATGTGTCGGTCATGGACATTTGTAGAGTTCCCCAACAAAAGGGATTTCTGCTACAAGCCTTGAATTCAGTAGAAACCCCTATAACAATCACTAACCAAGGGGAAAATCCAACTCCCACAGATCTAAAAAATAAGCCAAATGTGAACGCTTTCTCTGTAGATAAAAAAGGAAAGCCGTTCGTCCCACCTTTCCTTTTAACCTTTGAAGTATTCAATAAAAACCTCCATAATTGTTTAGTTGACTTAGGGGAATCCTCTAATGTCATGCCATTATCTATCTACAAGAAATTAAATGCAGACCCTCTCAAAAGTGATAAACACGTTATACAACTAGACAAAACTCAGGTAAAATTTATTGGAGAACTCAAGGATGTCATGATTAGAATGGCTACACACCTGAAATTTGTTCAAGTGATTGACATCATTGTAGTGGATATACCAGAAGCTTATGGACTGCTACTTAGTCGAGATTGGTCTAAAAATTTGAACAGATACTTTAGCATGGACTGGGATCACCTTTGGTTTCCATTAAAGGGACACACAAACATGATTAGGATCGATATGGAAAGGTATCTCATACATACTGTCACCAATTTAGAAGCCTTCAACGAACCCTCATCGATAGATTTCCCTGTGCTAGGCAACTACTTATGTGATTTCCGCCCTCTCTCATCTGATGTACCTCTTACTCAAAACTCCGAAACGACTTTTCAAGTAAATCTACTGGCAGCAGCGGAAGAAAATATCTTATGTCAAGAACCTATGTTGGAAACCATAGACAAAATAGGTGGAGGGGAGGAAGTTAGTAGGTATGGAGAAGCCGATGATTTTTGCTCACAAGTTTGGACTCTGTACTTTGATGGGTCTAAATCGCAAGAAGGGTCGAGAGCAGGATGTATTCTCATTGAATTAAAGGGGAAACAAAATTTCCTGTTTTGTAGACTAGAATTTGAATGCACTAATAATACTGTCGAGTATGAATCTCTAGTGCAAGGACTAAAGAAATCCATAGACTTAAACATTCAAGTACTAAACATTTTCGAGGACTTTGAAATTATCGTTAGACAAGTAAAGAATACTATACATTGCAACTCTCCCCACCCGAGGAATTATCAACCAGAAGTGCACAAGATAATAGAAAATTTTGAGGCATTCAATGTTACAGCGATCCCTAGGACAAAGAATACTCTTGCTGATTCCCTAGCCACTGCTTCTTCGAGGCTATCCCCTTTAGAAGACTATGAAGCCTCCAGGTTCACTGTGGAACTACTCTACAAACCATCAGTGCCCAACAATATTTCTAATTGGAAGGTATTTGAAGGAGATGAACAAATTATAAACTTCCTAACCAATCATGAAAATTTTAAATACCTGGCTATTGACGATGAAGTATTCCAAGAGAAATTAGTAGAAACCAATTCCCATGAACAAAAATGTGAAACACATCACTCTAGTAACATACCCAAGTTTCACTCCATATCGAAAGGGGTAGCCAATTTGAAAAACCTCTTTGACTTAAGGGAAAGATTTAAAGGGTCAATAAACACAAAGACAGGGAGCTCATGTCCCATGTATGAGACTATAAATCTAGGAACCCCATAAAACCCTAAAAATATAAATCTAGGCAAGTCAGTGTCTAAAGAAGAATGGAAAGCCTATCTCAAACTGTTCAGAGAATATCAAGGTGTTTTTGCGTGGTCATATCGAGATCTGAAAACTTATGACACTCGTATTATTAAACATACAATCCCTTTGAAATCCATAGTAAAACCATTCCAATAGAAGCTCCGGAAGTACCACCCATCTCTGGAACCCCTCATGTATCAAGAGTTAAAGAAATTAATAGATGCTAAAATTATCTTTCAGGTTAGACATTTGGCTTGGGTAGAAAATTTGGTTCTTGTTAGGAACAAGTTTGGGGAAATCTGCCTGTGTGTGGATTTCAGAAACCTCAACAGAGCATCAGAAAAGGATAATTACCCAGTCCCACCAATAGAACATATCTTACAGACTGTGTCTGGTTTTAAAATTTTCTCCCTGTTAGACGGTTTTTCAGGTTCTAGTTTCAGAGAAAGACCGATTGAAAACTACCTTCCGAACCAAGTGGGAAACTTTTTCTTACAAATGCATGCCCTTTGGGTTAATTAATGCAGGGCAACCTTCCAGAGGGCCATGGATGTAGATTTTCGGGGATTGATCAACAAGTGTGTAGTAGTCTATTTGGACAATGTAACTGTGTATTCAAAGAACAAATAAGATCACATACAACATCTAACCCAGATTTTCAAAAGGTGTAGAAAATATGGTATATATTTAATCCCTAAGAAAACTATCTTTAGTGTCGAGGAAGGGAAATTACTAGGTCATATTATATCTCAAGCAAGAATTCGCATAGACCCAGAACGAATTAAGGAAATAGCTCATCTTCCCTTACCCCACAACAAAAAGGCTATGGAATCCTTCTTTGGGAAAATCAATTTTGTGAGGAAGTTCACCCCCGACTTCGCCGAAACTATCAAACCCTTACAAAAAATGATCCACAAGGATGTTGAATTTAAGTGGGATGACGAGCGAAAAAATGCTTTCAACAATATTAGGACTGCAATATCTCAAGCTCCAGTGTTGCGAAGTCCTGACTTTAGCAAACTATTTTTTCTCTATACTTTTTCTTCCGACCAATCTTTAGCTGTAGTATTAAATTAGAAGGATTATGACAACAATGAGATCCTGGTCTCATTTATGAGCACTAAACTACGAGGGGACGAATTGAATTACCATGCTATAGAAATCCATGCTTATGTAGCATACAAAGCAGTAAAACATTTCAGATCTTACATCCTAAAAAATCACACCAAAGTCATTGTGCCTCATCCCGCAGTTCAATCCCTATTCACTCAACAAGTGATGCGGGAAAGAAGAGGAAATTGGATGGAAGTTGTCCAAGAATTTGATCTAGATATAAAACCTACCATACTCGTTAAGGGACAAGGATTGTGTAAACTGGCCGCTGAAGCCCAAGACCAAGTAAATAAAGACTCTGAGTGGGAGACTGAATTGGCATTATGGTGTAGTGAAGCTTTATATGTTCCCCCAGGGTAGGAGTCTTGGTATGGAAAACTAAATTATCTCCTGCATCACAGGACTTTCCCAGAAAGTATAAACCCTAAGGAAAGGAGAGCTCTCAGACAAAAATCAACACAATATCTCCTCGTAAATTTGGTGCTCTTCCGCGTAAATTATGATGGGGTAATTTTGAGATGTCTCGAACGTGAATACACAGGAAAAGTTCAAAAGGAGCTCCATGATGGTCCTGTAGGTGGACACTTTGTAGGGAATACCACCACTCACAAGATACTGAGAGCCGACTATTACTGGCCTACTTTGTTTAGGGACTCTCATACATATGGTAGAAACTGTAAAACTTGTCAAATAAGCATGGGGAGGGAAAAGAGAGCGATTGTCCCACTCCAACCAGTGGCCATATCTAGACCATTCGAGCAACGGGGGTTACATGTCGTAGGGGAGATTACCTTGAGTTATTCAAAACAACATAGATACATACTAACTGCTATGGACTATTTTACAAAATGGGAAGAGGCCATCCCTCTAACTCATGTAAATGAAAAGGTGGTAATCCAATTCATAGAACAACAACTGATCACATGGTTCAGTATGCCTTCCGTTCTAGTTTTTGACAATGCTGCTTACTTTTCTTCTACCCTAGTAACAAATTTTTCTCTAGACAAAGGAATCATAATCAGATACTCTACAAACTAATATCCACAGGGGAATGGAGTGGCAAAATCAACTAATAAGAACCTAGTGAGGATATTGAAGAAAAAAATTGCATACAATCAGAGGAATTGGCATAGTTCGCTTCATAATGCTTTATGGGATGATAGAGTAACACCCAAGGAATCTATAGGGAACTCCCCATACTTTCTGGTATACGGAAAATAAGCCATTCTCCCGAACGAGCTATACCTTCCATCTCTTCAGCTTGCTAAGGGATCTAGGGGAAAACGCTCATCAGTTATTCAAAAGAGAACTGATACCCTCCTCATGCTAGAAGAAGAAAGGGAGAAATAAAAATCAAAATTCGTCGCTCATCAATAGATATTTAAAAGGTGGTTTGACAAGCATAAGACCAGAGAGAAGAATTTTGAAGTAGGAGACTTAGTCCTGAAATGGGATAGAGAAAATGAACTGAAGGGAAAACATTCAAAGTTTCAGAATCTGTGGCTCAAACCTTTTTAGGTAGCTGAGAAACTTGGGGCAGGAACGTATCAGTTGCAAAATATGAGGGGGGAAATCGAATCCCTCCCGGTGAATGGCCAATCCCTGAAAGAATATTTTTGTTAAAAAAAATGTGTTTGTTTTGATGTTATTCTATTTTGTAAGTGTTAGGTACGCTGATTACAGAGTCCTTTATTTATGTTTTTATTTTGTTTGGTATTTTCACGCTATAAAGTTGTGTTCCGCAAGGCATTGGTTTAACTTAATCAATACGGTGTAGCAAACTCTATTCCTGACTCATGCTTACATGCAACACAAGAAACGTTGGGCAAACTGCGTTTTTCTTAAAGGAGTTTTGTATCTAACCTTTGCAAAAAAAAAAACCTTGGAAAGTGATGAAGTGTCTGCTGGGTTGTCTGGTAAAACCTAAAGGGAAAGATGGTAAGTTGGAAAGGACCACATGTACCTCAAGCCAAATCTAGGAATAATTTCGCCTTAACCATCTCATCTTGCAGATAACAAACGTCCTCCTCTCCCACTAGCTTAGGGCATCTCTGCCAAAAATAAATTAATTATATCAAATGAGCGTGAAGTAGGAGAGGGTATGCATATAAATCCACTAGGGCTATGGATGCTTGCTGGTAGCGGAGCAAGGTCTTTGACGTCGGGGTGACTCCGCCCGGGCTATGGACACTCACTGACAGTGGAGCGACACCACAAAAAATGAATGATGATAACTAAACGGCCTGGTGCCAGTGAATTCTTTACTTGGCTCTTGTCAAAAGGGGGTGTGGTAATGGTCAAAAGGAATGAAGGTGGAATAAAGGATGAAACCCCATAGGCAGGCCCAGATTCACGAACTGGGGGAATTTTAAATGCAAGGATGGAAGAGACTATGATAAAAACAAAACTAGTTAGCTTCTTAACCAGATTATGCATCAACTAAGCCCAGGGAAGGAACATAGATTCTACTTTCACCCAGGAAATCACCATTTGTTGAGTGCTCAACACACCCTAAAATACTTATGAAATTTTATCACTTTTTGGGTACCACTTGTTTTCTTTTACTGTCTAAATTGAGTTCACTTTCAGGGGTGGGTTTATTCTGTTTTGTTTTCATGACTCATATCAATCAAGTTGGGCTTGTTTGAACTTGTTAAATGAAACCCCATGCCTAAAATAACTTGACATCATAACTAAGAATCCATAGCTAACATCGTGACTAACACACCTGTGTTCGGCAACGAAAAAATTCAAACAGGTAAAGTGGCCACACAGTTTCACTAATCGTCGACTGCCGATTCCCCATCGACATCGGTAGAAGGCGGAGTTGGTTTGCGTGAGTTAATCACCATGATCTTTAGAGAGATAGCTGATCCCCATCAACATCAACAAAGTATGGGAGGGATAGACATTGAAAAAATACATAAATAAACCACCAATAGCCGATGACCAATGGGATTTCTCGGGGTCGGGGAAAATCTAAAAAATATTTAAAAAATTGATCTTTTCTGCGTTAAACATATCGACGATCATTGACTCCCAATGCACTTACGACATCAGGAAATTTTCGAGAGGGCTAATCTGGGAGCACTTGGGTAGGTTTATTATCGATCACCGATCCTTGATACTTTTTTGGCGTCGAGACGATAGGATCAAGTCTTAGAACGTTCATCTTAAGAAAAGTCCCAATTCCAAATAACATGCGTAGATGAATACATTGGTCTCGAGTGCCATGTGTCTTTGTCGCATAGGGGTGTCATATGGCGTAGTTTCATCTTGAGTCATCTTAAAGTTTCATGGGTCCTAGTCACACCTCCAAGTCATCCTTGCCACGTCATCTCTATATGAAAAGATCGTTCGACATTGGAGGTTTTGCGAGGAGATATCAACGAAATTTTTTCAAAGTGAAACCCCGACCCCTGACTCACCAGCTGGACTAGCCAAACGATGGGATGTTTTCGACATGAGATACGATTGGATTCTGGCATTTAATAAAATAATTAATTCTTCATCCCGCATATGTTTCTATCTTGTGCATTGATTTAACAACAACGATTTGAAATCACTGATAGGCCACGCTACAACTCGTGCCCGCACTGTCAACCCATGATCAAATTTAATTTTAAAACATCTTTGAAGATCTGGCGGAAGATTTAATATAACTACACTCATAACTCGAATTGAATGGATGATGAGACAAGGTAAGTTCATCCCTATTTAAATCTCTAGAATGACTTTGAACAATTTCATTCTGCGCACAAGTTTGAATTCTAGAGCATCTGAAGAAGAAAAGCAAGCATCTCGAGACTATGCCGATTCTCAGGTTATCAAGACCAAGTTAAACAAGAAACAAAGATATGTGTTCCAATTTGTCAATTCAGCGGTCGTGATTTGCTATATATACATCTCATTTCTTGCACAATCTCTAACTATTTTCTAAGTTGCAGGGAAAATGCCTCTGAGAAAGCCAACCACTAGATTCTTGCCAAGAACACCCAAACTAAAGGAAGCATAAACAGGTGAAGGTTATTCTCCTGGTCCTACGAGGCAGTTAGAGTACACTCCCAGGGAAGATCTGGTCATAAAAACCTTAACAAATAAATCCTTTGTCCAACCTCTGGTCTTTGGTGATACAGAAGCAAGCACCGAATCCAAAGTAATGCTCCCACGGTGGGGGGACGTTTTCAACAGAATCAACCAAGAAAAGTACCCGGAGTATATCCCACACATCGACCCGGATGTAAGGGCGCTCGATGACCAGGCTTTCCCAAACATCCGACGGTCATATTTGCACATGGTATCCAGTAGAACCTCGATGTTCCCTTGCATAGAGGTTTTGAAGTGGCTAATTGACCATATAGATGTGAAAAAATGCTTAATCAACGACAAGATTGGTGGGTGTGTCAGATTTTTTCTCCCGAAGCAAGTCCAGAAGTACTACAAGCTTAGAGACCCAAAGGAGTGTCTAAACATAGAGTTCGTGATGAAGTTCTATGAATTCCTCGACACCAGCCAGTTGATGGCCTCATGGTGGAAGGAGAAAAAAAAGTTTACAAACTAGAGCAATGGTTGGTATGGGACAATCAACCTAAGGGAGCCATACATCTACTTGATGGCTCTCATCTTCCGACTGTATGGAGAGAAGCAATGCTCCAAGTTTTTGGAAGCGTGGGTTCCATTGGCATACACAGTGGTGATCTCTGGAAGCAGCTTCAACTGGGGAGCGATAATTTCCAAGCAATTGAGAATCTATGTATAACAGACTCACACGCTAAAATAAGGGGAAGCACCCGCTTTCCACATGGCCTTGTACCTGCTTGATGTGATCTATGTGATAAATGTCTTCACTGACATGAATTTAAGATGGCATGTTTCACAACTCCTTGTCCACGTTTATTTTAGCATACTATGGTAGAACAGGTATAAAAAATTCTACGCACTCATTTGTGATGAATTCATTGCTCGTATTCATTTTATTGTATTTAAAAAGGAATGCTCGAGACTATCCGAAGAATCCAAGAAAATGGTAGTGAAGGTAGGACACTGGTATTTGGATGAACGCTCAATCTATATCAGGGTGTTCGGGGGCCACTGGAGCACCACATCTACTCCCCGCTCACGTCCCAGACCGACTCATTGTGGGAGAAATCTGCTATCATACCATCCTATAGGGCTATAATGCCACATTGGTTAAGGACAAGAAGAATGATTTCATACCCTATGACTTCCATGTGGGGTTTTATTTGGTAAAGGAAACTGCTCAAACCAAACATGAAGGCCTGAGCTAACTTGAATTTAGGTTCTCAACAAGATGATTTTGCAAGAATGATCCTAAAGGCCTGGTCGTCCAACATGCTTCACATGTATCATCCTATTGGCCATACGTGCATGATAAATTTGGGGACGAAATTTTCATAGAGTGCACTCAAGACTAGGAGGAGGTAGTACAGAGGATGGCCAACCCAAACATGACCAGGTTCAAGGCTATAAGCATGGACAAACAAGTGGAGAAAATAGAGAAGTCGGCTCAAGAGTCCCTCAGAGTTCATGAAGAGATCAGAGTGGTAGATACTACACATGCACAAAGAAGAGGGTTTCTCTTGCTCGAAGGAGCACATATGATCATTGATCAACTACATAATGACCCTGATCTCATAGAGATGTTGAGGATTATCGCTGATGATATGATTGAAAGCAGAGGAGAGCCAAGTGGCTTAGATCCAATACAAGTTGAAGAAATCACCGAGCAAGAAAACCCTGAAGTTACACTACCAAAGATTAGATCACCAGGGGGAATTTCAACCCAGTCTGAGATAACAAGGACACTAGGTAGGAAAAGTGCACCAAACCCCTTGTTTAACTTAATAACTATCTATGATGATGAAGAAAGTTTGGAGGTGTCCCTGGTGACTCCAATGCATATTACAGAAGAAAAGGAACTTGAGAAAGCATCTATGCCACGTCCCGATGCTTCAGTTCAAAACCTTCCACAGAGCGACCATGAGGTCGAAAGTGTCTTAGGAACTGAGCTAATCGACCTGCCAAGAACCCCAATAGACAACTCAAGGGATGAACTAGGATTAGAAGGCTAGAAATAGGAAATTCCATAGAAATAAATCAACACTTTGACAACATATTACCAAGTAAGTATCAAACCTACTCCTAGTTCTTCCGTTTTGGCCGATACCTCACCAACCGATGAGAAAAAAATGAAGGTTGAGCCATCGAAACATATGGAATAAGTTCAAGAACCCAAGCTAGAACAAATACACACTACCAGGAGCTTGATAGATACTCTAACTCGGGGAGAACAAAAAATCCCCGAACTTGTGAATGAGGTCGCTGACATACAAGCGATAGCCCATGACAGAAAAATAAAAGCCATCATGAAGAGGAATACTAAGAAGAGAAGGCTTATGTTGGATAACTCAATTCTCATCACTATATAAGAGAAGTTTTTCATCACAAAAAATGCCAATATGTCCGAGCTTATCATCCCAGGAATGGCTATCACAGATGCCACATTAGATAGAGCAAGAAGAGATGAAAAGGATTTGGCCGCTGCACTTAAGGAGTTGGAGCTTCTGTGCCATTTGGAAAAATACTATCAGGACTCCAAACAGGCCATGGTGTTTTTGAGAAGTGAGTTCCAAGATTCCTATGCCAAATTCACGAATGAACGACACCTTTTCACTATAGGTATAGATGATTTCCAAGAATACACCCTTATGGCACTAGCGACTTGCAAGGATGTGGAAAAGGGGTGTTAGCACAAGATTGGTTAAGGTGCCAAGTGTCAATAAAAAGCATTGAAAAAACTCTCACAAGTTTCCAAGAATCAAAATCTCTCACGGATTTACACTACCAAATTGCACGCAGACACACAGGCGAGCGCTACCGAAATTCTAGCAGAGGCTGAATTGTGTAGAGTTATTCTGGCAGTTTTGAGTCACTAATTTAAAACTTGGATTGTGAACAATTGAGAAGTTATTTTTGAAAACTGGAGGAGGTTTTTGTTTATAACATTCCAAATAAAAAAAACCTCTCTTAGTTTTCAAAATGTGTTATGGTTTGAGAAATATTAGACATAGAAGTGGCACTACCAACTGTTTTACAATGACGCTACCTAATTTCTTGTAGCGGTCACGGTTTTGATATTCGCCTTGTTGGGAGGTTGCCACCTATCAAGGAGGATTCAAATGGATTCTCAAGGATCAGTTAGATGTCAAGGGACACCTTCACCTAATATTTAGCTCCAATAAAGTCCTCATGCAATGAGGTGGAGACATTTTATTAATGACTTCCAATAAAGTCCTGAAAATTAGCAGTTTGTTGGATTTTTGTATCTTTGATTATTGCCACCTATCTTCAAGGTTTAGAATCCAATGGAGGAGATGGGATTTGACCTCCTAAGGTTATGAGGATGATATTTTATATTTAAGGAAATATATCTTGGATAAGGGATTCATGAGCCAAGGGAGAGACTTGAGAGTTCTGGGTAAAATTTCAAGATTCGTGAGGGAGCTAGAAAGGCATGAAAATTCTATGATTTTAGGTTGCAGACCTGCACTTATTTATTATGTAAAATAACTCAGCTGACAATGAAGTTATGTATCCATTTGTTTTCTCTTTTCTGTGTAAATCATTTTCCCATCTTTCATCTTCTTGGATATGTGTTGTTGCGATAGGTTATATGTCTGTGATTTCTGTGCTGAGAGGGTTATTGTATAGGATATGCTCTAGCCTTTGCCACAAGATTATCTGAGTTTTAATTCATTTTTAGAAAGGTTTTATGAAAAGTGAGTTTTTTCCTCTTGCTATCATATGTATTGAAGATCAAGATGCTTTTTGATCATTTTCAGTTTTGTTTTTCTTATTTCTTCATTCCATCTTTTTATAAGCATTATAACTGATCCCAGCTTTGTTGAACTGATTTGCTGCACATAGAATGTTAGTTCATGATTACAATTTATTTTCATGGAATCCATTCCCAATTGTTTCATTTCTTTCTTGATTAATTTAACCACTCTCATAATTTCATAAAACTCAAGTTATCCAATCAAACATTTTTATTCATGATGTGCTAGGCTTGCACTTGAGCAATCCAAGAGCAACTTCTAGTGCTAACATTTTTGGCGCCATTGCCGTGGACAAATTTGAGCAGATTGAAAAGCTCCCTGGGAATAACGACATTGCATAACTATAACTTTAGATGGTGACTAAATTTGGAGACCTTCAAGACTGCACATTCACCATGGTGACTCCATTGTTCAGAATCTGTTGGTGACTCCACTAGAATGAGACCAATTAAATGGCTATGAAAGCTATCCTGGCTAGGAGGTTTTCCCCACTCAATTTCTCAGCCATAGATGATTATCCACATCTTGTGCCTCTTATTGATGAATGGAAAGATCTACTGCCTAGATTTTATGAAGGTGAGGATGACAACCCTGTTGAGCATCTTCAAGAATTTCATGCTTTGATGCAACAACTTGACATCCATCATGAAGATATATTGATGAAAATTTTCATGTATTCATTGGATGGGGATGCACGTAAATGGTATTTCTCATTACCCCCTTCCATAATTTCATCCTTGAAGGATTTCCCTAGAGTATTCAATGAACACTGCAAAAGGTTTTATCCCTCTGAAAGTATTTGTCATAACTGTTGTGAGGGATATGTAGAATGTGCTCAAGATTTGTTAGATTTCTCTGCTGAATATAAATATGAAAGAAATTTTATTCACTGTCCAAATGAAATCATAAAGAATACTCCTGTATTCAGAGAGGACAACATTCATAACTTTGTTTCAGATGAAAATCATGTGTATGAACAACTAGAAGTAGTAGTTACTGTTGTTCCTGAAATGGATATTTTTAACAATTATATTCTTGATGAAATTACTGTTTTAGAGGTTGATCATAGGTATGAAGGGAAACCTGTTTTTGATGAATATTATAATGATGATGAGAAGAAATATTATCCTATATTTGATCACTATGAAGACATGGAGTATGATGCATAGGTTGGCCTTGCCATAGAAGACATAACCCAAAGATTTGACCAGGAGAAACCCTTAGTTGAGGCACATGAAGAGATCGTTTATACACATCCATAAGTAAATCAACAGTCATCAGTGGATCAAAAACCACCTACGCCAATCCTTATTCCACTTGTACCCACAATTTACAGTAAGCAACTTGAACTGGAAACAAAAATATGCTATCAGTCCCATGTGTTTTGTCACCATTTTTATGACCCTGTAGGGGTGTATATGGAGTTGTATTTCTCAAATGTTTTGGAACCTGTAAGTTTTATTGTGTCAACAATAGTCAGAGGAGATATAGGAAATGTTTTCAAACCATTGTCATATTCCTCTTGTCTGCTGTCAATCATTGACATTATAAAGACTCATGTCAGAAAGTTGCTTGAATGACTTTGGTGGAAGTTTGCCTTCACCTAGCCCATTGTAAAAGTAAGTTAGCTTAGGTTTTGTACGTAAATAAGCTCCATCAAGAGTAGGTGTGTTTTCTTTCTGATTGAAAGTAGAGTAATATAATTTTTCATTATGTTTTATTCAGCACGATGCATCAGGTCATGACTCCACAATCCCAAAGGATAAGGCATTGAAACTACAAGAGTTCTTAGAGCCTCATAGGGAGGACTCTATTCTCCATGGAGCCTATGTTAGAAAAAGATTGGTTAAGGTGACAAGTGTCAAGAAAAAGCATTGAAAATAGTCTCACAAAGTTCCAATCATCAAAAGAGCCCACATATTTATGCTACCGAATTGCACGCAGACACACAGGTGGGCACTACCGAAATTCTGGTAGAGGTTGAATTGTGTAGAGTTATTCTGTCAGTTTTGAGTCACTAATTTAAAACTTGGATTGTGAACAATTGAGAAGTTATTTTTGAAAAATGGAGGAGGTTTTTGTTTATAACATTTCAAATAACAAAACCCTCTCTCAGTTTTTCAAAATGTGTTATGGTTTGAGAGATATTAGACATAGAAGTGGCGCTACCAACTGTTTTACAACGACGCTACCTAATTTCCTGTAGCGGTCATGGTTTTGATATTCACCTTGTTGGGAGGTTTCCACCTATCAAGGAGGATTCAAATGGCTTCTCAAGGATCAGTTAGATGTCAAGGGACATGTGCACCTAATATTTATCTCCAGAAAAGGCCTCATGCAATGAGGTGGAGACATTTTATTAATGACTTCCAACAAATTCTTGAAAATAACAGTTTGTTGGATTTTTGTCTCTTTGATTATTGCCACCTATCTCTAAGGTTTATAATCCAATGGAGGAGATCGGATTTGACCTCCTAAGGTTATGAGGATTCTATTTTCTATTTAATTAAGGAAATATCTCTTGGACAAGGGATTCATGAGCCAAGGGAGAGACCTGAGAGGTCTGAGTAAAATTTCAAGATCTGTGAGGGAGCTAGAAAGGCATGAAAATTCTCTGATTTTAAGTTGCAGACCTGTGCTTATTTTTTATGTAAAATACCTCAGCTGACAATGAATTTATGTATCAGTTTGTTTTCTCTTTTCTTTATAAATCATTTTCCCATCTTTCATCTTCTTGGATATGTGTTGATGCTATAGGTTATATGTCTACAATTTCTGTGCCGAGAGGGTTATTGTATAGGACATGCTCTATCCCTTTCCACATGCTTATCTGAGTTTTAATTCATCTTTAGAAAGGTTTTATGAAAACTGAGTTTTTTCCTCTTGCTGTCATATGTATTGAAGATCAAGATGCTCTTTGATCATTTTCAGTTTTGTTTTTCTTATTTCTTCATTCCATCTTTTTATAAGCATTATAACTGATCCCAACTTTGTTGACCTGATTTGCTGCACATAGAATGTAAGTTCAGTATTACATTTTCTTTTCATGGAATCCATGCCCAATGGTTTCATTGATTTCTTGATTAATTTAACCACTCTCATAATTTCCTAAAACCCAAGTTATCCAATCAAACATTTTTATTCATGATGTGCTAGGCTTGCACTTGAGCAATCCAAGAGAAACTTCTAGTGCTAACAGGTGGTATGAGAAGGCTCACAAAGTAGTAGAAAGGATCGATTAAATCAGTGTGGTTCAAAAGGGTCGAGACACCGAAGAGCACGTCATTTGGGGGTTGAGCGACAACATCATAGATCGGATTAGGAAAGCAGTCAAATACTGGGTACAAATGGCCTAGGAACCTCAACCGGTGATTTCGGAGAAGTAGTCCGAGTGCGAAAAGAGCTGGGAAAAGATTAATCAGGAGATGAAAGACATCGACCTCCCAGAATTTGTCTCACCCAAGGACTTTGTCGACCTGCATGAAATAGTCAAGCAACATGAAGAACAAGACTTGGCATGGACAACAGAGATAGAAAAGGTGGAGAGCATGGCGCCAGGTCAAGTACAATAGTTCATGGAGTGTCCGATTAGGGCTCGAACCATTTTGCAATGGTTAAGTGTTAAAATAGTCAAGTACATAACACAAGCAATAGAAGGGAAATAAATTATTTCAGCCCCGATGGACCAGC
Organism: Picea engelmannii; assembly: GCA_009831015.1. Taxonomy (NCBI): domain Eukaryota; kingdom Viridiplantae; phylum Streptophyta; class Pinopsida; order Pinales; family Pinaceae; genus Picea; species Picea engelmannii. Next base: position 969,412 of record ML784714.1, on the reverse strand, counting down.
ACAGGTTCTCGTATGCCAACACATGTGAGGAACTCTTCGTCAAATGGTTGGAGTATGAGAATAATCATCCACTTCAATAAAACTATTTAATGATTCTTAGAAGATAGAGAGATAAAAGTGCCATGTGGCGATATTTTGTTTTACTCAGCTTTCACTTGTAATAGCTATTTTTAGTTAATGATTCATTATAAATAAGAGGATTGACCTTTTAGCAAAGTTCAATGGTTTTGGAAAAGACCCTCATTTTTGGAATTGTAAAGAACTATTTCCAAACTACCTTAATTGAGAAGTGTTGTTTAGGACTAGAGACAAAATTCTATTTTTCATCAAAGGCGTTGTGTGATTGGAATTGAGGAGGAATTACTTCCAACTTTATTTCATGAATGGATGTTGTAATGAGTAAGAGTTTATGAATCTATTGATAAGTTAGCTATTTCAATATTTTTTCTAGTTCCCGTCTCTAATGATGAAAGCAAATCGTTGTGTTAATGTGTGATTAATGCTAGAGCTAAGGAAACTTTTTTTCTCGCCATCATTTTATTGCATGCATGTCTTCTTTCGATAATTGCATCTAAGTCAATAATTGAAATACCAACAAGTTAATGTATTAGTACCAGGCTTGTCATAGGTGTGAATATCTTTGTCTGCATGCTTGAGCACAAGGGTTATCCCAAGATTAGCCTTATTCAATAGTTAAGAACCCCCTTTTACAAGCCAGTTTATACCAACACACATCTTTTAATCAGACCTATCTAATAAAATAAAAGACAAAAAAGAGAACGTTTAAACTGAAGGAGGAACTTTCATAAGAAGATACATTGTCAATCACTATGTAAAGCCCATCGATAAATTGTCCGGATCGAAAGATATGGAGAACCATTCCACCATCAAGCGCTGTAGAGTCTAATTGGGCCTTCGTGGCAGGTTTGGTTCCTTATTTTGATTTAAAGGGATTTAGGACCCCTTAACAGTCCGATGAAATACAACAACAAATATGTGGTGCTTCTACTATAAACTAGAGGTCTCATACACTATCAGTCGAAGGTGAAAGTCTACATTATGTGAATAGAGGAGTTGAATTTGAACACAATGAAACTTCGTTTGATTACCAATCATTAAGGTATATCTTTAACAAATGTGATACAACCTATCGATAATGAAAGTAGGTGTCAAGGCACTGAGTAAATTCAACTAGTGTGAATAAGGGTGCTGAGGTCAAACACTTGAATAATCCATCAATCAAGAGACATTGATGTATTCCCAACTGTCGATGGTGGGAGAACCTTCCACTGATGGATGCAAGTCTCTAGGTACTCATAGAACTCCATATCTCGATTCCAGAATAAATGAGTTGAAGTTGATGGAAGTAGACTCGTTGAAAGGAGAACATTAAGAAATCTCTCATCATCCAGTGTGAGGTATAAAACAATATCTTGATGATTAGGAGGAGCTCAGACGAACATGATTTTCATGGACCAATGACCATGTGTGTCTCTCGCATGCACCATATGAAAGTAGTACATGAAAGAGACCCTATGAATAACAACAAATGAGGAAAACTACCAACAAAGGTGATGAAACCACCAATAGGGCTAATGGAATCCAAGACATTGCACGAATCCCAATGTGTGAATAGATTTCTTGCTGTCAAACACAAGGGAAACTCCCTAGTAAACGACTAATGAGGAGATGTCATTTGATGGGTTCAAGGTTACTTACCAATGATGAAAGTAGTCCTAGGGTGTAAGGTAGGACAACAACTTCATGTGATTATGAGATTCACTAAGGGTATGGCTGACATGCAAAGTCAAGAGTTCTGAGGAGTGGCCGACACATGCTTATACTTCCTTTGAACAAGAGCATGAGAGAAATGGATAACTCATGCAACATATACTTAACGCTGATTATTGACAAAAGTTTGCGACGCAGGAGGCATAAACAAACTCTCCATAGGGACTAGAAGAATAACCAGTCAAAGGAGTAGACTCTAAGTAAAAATCTCAGCTTCCTAAGGTCATGCTAAACCAAAACCTTGGATGAAATGGACTCAAGAGTTTGTGCTCTACTATAGACTACACTTTGTATCATCGAGGGGTAGATAATATTTTGTGTCGTTTTTTGACTGACAAGGAGGCTGAGGCCGTTCTCAATGAATTTCATAGTGGGGTGTGTGTTGGTCATTTATCTGGGTTTGGGAAAACCCAAAAGATATTGTGAGTCAGCTATTTTTGGCCGTTAATTTTTAAATATTGCATTGAATAAGTCAAGAAGTGTCACCCTTGCCAGATGTTCGCTCAGAAAATGTGCTCACACCCATCTCCTCTTCACCCAGTCATTACTGTCGGTCCCTTCACTAAGTGGGGGGTGGATTTAATAGGCTACAACCCAACCTCGGTTTGGGGACACCACCATATTATCATGGTCGTGGATTATTTTACTAAATAGGTCGAGGCCATGCCTACCGTAAAATCAGATGGTAATACTACAATTTTTTTCGTATTTAATCAGATTACAGCTTGTTTCAGAATCCAAAAAGAGATTTTCACTGATCATGGAAGTCACTTCCAGAATGAGATAATGACAGAGTTGGCATGAAAACTAGGGTTTACACATAATAATTCTTCCCCTTATTATCCTTATGAAAATGGACAAGTAGAGGTTGTGAATAAATCTCTAAAGACCATTTTTCAAAAAAATGCTAGGGAGAGTAAATCTAACTGACATGTGATGCTTTACCCTACACTTTGGTCACAGTGAACCATAGTAAAGAATTCCATGGGTTTCTCACTGTTTTAGTTAATATATGACTTGGAGTCAATTCTTCCTATTGAATGTGAAATCCCTTCCCTTAATTTGAAAATCGATCTCCTACTTAACAAGATCGATCTCAAAGAATGCCTCGTACACCTAGAGCACCTCGATGAGAAACATCGAGATGGATCTATGACTATCGAAGAGAATAAAAGATGTGTTAAGGTCCAATATGATACGTTTGTATGTCTCCGACAGTACGTTGAGGGTGGATTGGTCCTCCTTTATGACCAAGCTAAGGCATCGCTAGGGGCAGGAAAGTTCAACCCCATGTGGCACAATCCTTATATCGTGCCATGTGTCCTAGAGAAATGATCCTACGAATTAGAATATTATGAGGGGAATGTGTTGGACGATCCCATAAATGGGATCTACCTTAAAAGGTATTACACTTGAGACTTCAAGCTCATGCATGTGACCTTTGTATATTAGTGTATATACTTACTTTTTTCTCATTTGCGTCATCAAATTGCTTATTGAGTTTTCTCTTGATTGGCAGATGTCAACGGAATCTTCGATATACTTAGGATTCGTGGATGGTGCCAGTAATCATACACGGAATATGGCTTCTGTCGCTTGGGTTATCTATTCACCTAAGGGGAAACTAGTGTCTTCAGATGGAATTTCTCTCTATGGCTAGGGGCAAGCCACAACAGATGGAATGACACCCAAAAATAAACTCTAATCTCAAGTATGCTATATAAATTAAAATTCTAGCAAGAGAAGGCTATAATCCTACCTTTTCTGGACGTCTGAAGAAGACCACCGTTGAGCACACGACCCAAAAAATTATACCTGCAACTTGTCCTCAACAACCAATATATGGAAGTATGTGGAAATGATATATAATTTTAGCATATAAATGAGCATAATCCATTAACATACATAAAAAATATGCACATGGAAAGTAATACAAATATTTGCAATATATCAATTGGACGAGAAAATAGTATTGCTATTAATGCAATCGACATAAGTACATAGGTGACAAACTTATGTAACGACACATATCAGAACTAAGAAACTAAGTCCCTTCAACTGGGCCTCCACCACTTCAATCCTCCACAAAGGAAAGATCACAAATAAGGGATGAAGACTCAATTATGAGGTGAAATTTCTCCATAGTGTCTTTGCTCTCAATGAGAAATTGTCCTCAAGGCTTGTATATGGCTCAATTTATAGCCTCCAAATGGAATTGAAGGGTCGAGTCAAAGCATTTCTAGTATATGGAAGTTCTAGGATCATGGGTCATGTGACATGGCATGGAAACCTGACATAGTTTTTGATTTTTGAGTACCAAACCCGATGTACGCAGGTTGTAATGGAGAAACCTACATATACGTGAGTTGTCTAACTATAGGTCATGTATATGGAAAACAATATGTATTTTTGGCTCTCGAGTGAGCAAAAAAGTGTAAATGAAGTATGTAGAGGGAAATGGAAGGCCATAAAAAAGAGCTGCATGGAGTGTGGAATTTTTTTCTATAACATATGCCCTCTAATGTGTGAGGTCAAAGGAGTATCCGCGATGGCCAAAATACATTATAATTCCTAGAACTGGAGTAATGAAGACTCAGCTGGAAGTACTAGTTACTCATGAGAATATTACAATTCATATTGAATCGATACACATGGCTTCCAATATGAATTACACTGCAGATCCATGTGGATATATATCAAATAGTTGTTCATGGACATGAATAGGAAATACAAAGTGGAAATTTAACAGAGGTTGTCATAGTTATGAAAACGACATAGTGGAGTCCAGTCTCAAAATCAGCCGAAGATATATGTATACAATGGAGTATAATATGATATTCCATGGTCATTGAATCCATATAGGTACTAGTCCAATGAAAGACAACATCAGATATGGGGTGCTTCTATGGTAAACTGGAGGTCTTATACACTATCCGCCGAAGGTGAAAGTGTCAAACACAATGAGATTTCATTTGATTACCGATCATTAAGGTATATCGTTAGCAAATGTGAGACAATCTACCGATAATGAAAGTAGGTGTCAAGGCACCGAGTAAATTCAATAAGTGTGAATAAGGGTGTTGAGGTTGAACAATTGAAGAATCCATTGAACAAGATACATTGATGTATTCCCAACTATCGATGGCGGGAGAACCTGCTACTGATTACTGCAAGCCTCTAGGTACTCATAGGAATCCATATCTCAATTCTAGAATAGATGAGTTGAAGTTGATGGAAGGAGACCCGCTAAAAGGAGAGCATTAAGGCATCTCTAATCATCTAACGTGAGTTACAAATCAATAGATTGGTGATTAGTAGGAGCTCGGATGAACATGATGTTCATAGACTAATGACCATGTGCATCTCTCGCATGAACCAGATGAAACTAGTACATGAAAGAGAACCATTGAATAGAAGCCAATGAGGAAAACTGCCAACAAAGGTGAGGAAACCACCAATAGGGATAATGGAATCCAAGGCACTGCATGAATCCCAATGTGTGAATATATTTCTTAACATCAAACACAAGGGAAACCCCCCACTCATCGACCAATGAGGAGATGTCATCTGATGGGTTCAAGGTTACCTACCAATGATGAAATTAGGCCCAGGGTGAAATATAGGACAACAACTTCATGTGATTATGAGATTCACTTAGGGTATGGCCGAGATGCAAAGTCAAGAGTTCTAAGGAGTGGCCAACACAGGATTATACTTCCTTTGAAAAATAACATGAGACAGATGGATAACTCATGCAAGATATACTTAACACTAATCATTGAAAAAAGTTTGCGACATAGGAGGAATAAAAAAAATCTCCATAGGGATTGGAAGAATAAACATTTGAAGGAGTAGACTCTAAGTAATGAACTCAACTTCCTAAGGTCACGCTAAACCAAAACCTTGGATGAAATGGACTCAAGATTTTTTCTCTATTATCTGCTACACTTTGTATCGTTGAGGGGTAGATAATATTTTGCATCATTATTTGAATCATGAGGAGGATGAGGTCATTCTCAATGACTGTCATAGTGGGGCGTGTGGTGGTCATTTATCTAGGCTTGCGATAAGCCCAAAAGATATTGTGAGGCAATTATTTTTGGCTATTAATTTTTAAAGCTTGCATTGAAGTGGTCAATAAGTGTCACCCTTGTTAGATGTTCACTCATAAAATGCACTCTCATGCATCCCCTCTTCACCCAGTCATTACCATCGGTCCTTTCACTAAGTGGGGGGTGGATTTCATAGACTACAACCCAACATCGGTTGGGGGGCTCTGATCTAGATTTAGGAGCGAAACGAACTAATTAACAGACCGAATAAAATAAACAGAGAGATATGGATAACAACATGAATATCCAGTGAACATTATATTCTATTAAATAAATGAAATAGGCTAAAACTGTAAAAATGTAGAACTGAAACAACTTGCTTGAATGGTGGTAGCTATCTCTGAGAATAAATGTGGATGCTACGCACATCTGTTTGAGAAAAATGATTACAATGAGGCTCCAGAATCCTTTTTAATATTACTCATGAATTCCAAAACACTAGACATACAAAAACCTAACCCTAGGAGGTGAGATGCAGAAATTCATGTGGGCCCCTATTGGTAAGTTGGTACCTCAAATTCCTAGGGTCATAAATTTTGCATACGACCTCCGTTTTAGGCGTGTGATAGACCATTGTAAAGGTATTTTTGAGAAATACAGATTACATCATCAAAATCTAACCTTGTCTATAGTTTGACTGTGGCAAGCCAGAAAAACACTTCTTAGGGCCCCAAAATGGCCCTGGAAGTATAGAAAGATGTACTAACATTAAAACATCCAAAATAAGCCAGTAAGATTAGGTGGGACATCCTCCTAGAAGATGTGTAGGGCTTCAAACATCCCTGGAAGTGTAGAACCCACAATTACAAATAAGTACAAAAGAACGTGCTGAACTAAAAACTGTCAAGAGGAGCCAGTTGGAATAGGTGGGTGGACACCAATATCCATTTGGATCAGTCCTCCCCCTTTAGGAAGAAATGGTATCCATTGAATTGATTTCTCCCATTAGGTGAGGAAAATTCTATTGAATTTGGCCCCAGGTGAGCCACTTGCCTTGGTGTAGGAGCTGCTCTTCCTTGACAACCTGATAAAGATGGATCCCTTGCTTATGAGTGCCCTTGACCTGTGTGTCCACTATCTGATTAGTGGATGCATGTTCCATGCAGCTAGGGTTGATATCTATTGGCGTCAACTGTTCTGCGATCTCTAAGGTGTCCACTAATGGTGGAAAATATGGCTGAAGGAGGTCCATATTGAACATTGGGTGCAACCCAAGGAAGGGTGGAGTGTTGAGTTCAAAATAATTCCTACCCACAACCTTGGTGATAGTGTAAGGCCCATAGCAAAGTGAGTGGAGATTCTTATGGGGCCCTATAAGACACTCTTTCTACAAATGTAACCATAACTTGTCTTCAACCCAAAACTGGCGCGGTACCCCGTGTTGATCATCGCATTGCTTGTACTTAGAATTGGCTTTCTACAAAATCTCATGGACCTGTTGGCGGATGTGCTGAATATGATCAATTAATCTGGTGTATTTTTCAGTCTTAGACTAAACATGGGAAGAGTCTGTCTGTGTGGTTGCAAGAGCTAGTGCAACATCAATGGGACCCAAGGGTTGGAATCTTAGCCCCACCTGAAATGGGCTATGGCCGGTGGAGATATGGAGAGCCCTGTTGTAACTATGTTGAACATAGGGGAGACTCTCATCCCATGTATGTGGATTCTTAGAGTTGGACATGTGTAGGACGTGCACAATCATTCGATTGATGACCTTTGTTTGACCATATGTTTGGGGGTGGAAAGAACTGGATTTAGTGAGCTTGGTGTCCAACAGTGATCAGAGACTCGACCAAAATGTGTTGAAGAACCTGCTGTCCTGGTCGGAGATGGTGGTTTGTGGTATCTCAAAATGTATGCACAATCGTTCGAAGAAGAGCTTGGAAGTATATTCCACTGTGATGTTCTTCTTGCAATATATGAGGATGCCCATCTTCGAAAACTGATCAATGACCACAAATACACAAGCATTGCCTTGCTTGGTGGACAGAAGGCCAAACATGTAATTCATTGAGATGGATTCCCTCAACTTCTTAGGAGTAGGAAGAGGGGTGTATAAGACTTGCTTATTGATGGATAACTTGGCCATGGTATAGGTAGTGCAAGATCTTATATACTTTCATATGTCCTATCGAAGTTTTGGCCAATAAAAATGTTTCTATAGAACGACCACAATTTTCTCCATGCCAAAATGTCCTTCCATCCGACTGTAGTGGGATTCCCAAATCAGCTTTGCATGATCGCTTGCAGGAACATAGAGATGACCCATATGGCATAATAGTTTATCCTGAATGTGAGTATCAATGACATTCACGCCTGTACCTAAGAGATGATAGGTGGTGGTGAAGTACGAATCTTCCTGATAATGTTGGGGCCACTTAGACGCCTCATGTCCACAGGAATGGAGCACAATGGTGAGTGAAACCATGAGAGGTCGACTGAGGCAGTGAGTGACATGATTTGTGATCCCTGTGTTATAATTGATGTTGAGATGGAACTGCTACAGGTAGGTGGACCACTTCTGATGGCTGTCTTTTTGCAACTTTCCCTGTGTCTTTATGAACTGCAGAGGCTTGTGATCAGTGTGGATGATCATCTCCTTTTCCATAATGTAATGTTTCCATTGACAACATGCTTGTACAATGGAATACATTTCCTTTTCATATATGGGGTATTTTCGGACAGTATCTGAGAGTGTTTCACTATGGTATGCCACCGAATGACCTTTTTGAGTGAGAAGTATGCCTACATCATAGTCAGATGCATTAATCTCAATCTCGAATGGTTGTTCCAGATCAAGCAAGGAGAGTACTGGAGCTGAGAATAAGCGATGCTTTAGATCAACAAATTCTTGTTGTTGTTCCTTCCCCCACATGAAAGTTTCCCTAACACTACCCTTGGTCACTTGGATGAGGGCCCATGTAACATGGGAGAATCCCAACACGAACCATCGGTAGAAGTTGGCCTGTCCCAAGAATCTCCAAAGCTCGATTAGTGTGGTCGGGGCTAGCCAGTCACCGATGACTTGGATCTTAGCTGGATCAAGATGTATCCCATGCTCATCAACAATGTCGCTCAAGTATTGGACCCTGTTCATGCCAAAGGATCATTTTTCCAAGTTGGCATATAGCTTGTGCAGTTGCAGAGTGCTCACAACCTGCTGAATATGCCGCATGTGCTCCTACCAAGTTCTGTTGAAGATGGGGATGTCATCCAAATATACCATTGCAAAAGAGTTGGTGAAGGGTCTCAATACATCATCCATCAACCTCATGAAAGTGGTTGGTGCATCTTTTAATCCAAAGGGCATGACCATCGATTCAAAGAGACCTTCTTTAGATTTGAAAGGTGTCTTCCATACTTTAGTTGGTTCAATGGGAACCTGGTGGTATTCAAACTTTAGGTCAATCTTGTTGAAGAAATTTCCCCCCTTGATTTGGTCAAGAAGGTCATCAATTCTGGGAATTGGGTACTGGTTCCTGACTGTGATTTTCTTTATTGCTTTGTAATCAATGCAAAGTTGCTAGGTCCTATCCTTCTTCTGCACCAGTACAATCGGGATTCCGCAAGGGGAGGAGATGGGTCTTATGTGCCGCTTTTGAAGACGCTCTTGGATTTGACGCTTGATTTCGCCATTTTCCATCAGCGAGTGAATATAGACTGGTCCATTAGGCCGAGGTGCACCGAGGGTTAGATCAATTAGATGCTTGACTTGGCAGTGCGTAGGTACCTCGATGGGCAAGGAGAAGATGTCTCTGTACTCTTCCATGATCCCGTCCACTTCCTTCTGCTGCAAAGAGAGCCTCTGTGTAGAGGCCACAGATGTGGCAGTGACCTTCTGTTTACTGTGAGCATGGATCACAAAGAAGACAAACTTCCCGGTTTGTGAAATGACCTTACTGCATTGCTTAACAGAGATTAAAGAAATAATGGTAGGCGGTGCTACCTTTGGTATCCTATATAATTGTCTACCCAAAGTAATAATAACACTGTGAGGACTAGACTCATACACAACATGATGCTTCCAAAAATATGGTTGTCCTAAAATAAAATCACAAAATTTTAGGGGACCAATATCACAAAATACCTCGTCTTTGAAAGGTTTGATGTCATAGGATAGACATAACTGTTGGTTGACACAAATATCTCTTTCTTGGCGAAGCCAAATGATTCTGTAGGGATGCGGGTGCAGTGTTATTGGTAGGTCTAGTTGCTTTACCACCTCTACTGATATCAGGTTCTTCTGACTATCGCTATCGATAATTAAATGAAGCAGATCCCCCTTTACCCACATTTGTGAGTGAAATAGGAATTCCCCTTCCTTTGGTTCTTTTAGTTCGTTTGGCTGCACTTTGGTGGTAGCGACAATGGCACTAGGTTCATCATCCATAATCTATTTCCCTTCCTTATATATTTGATTAGGAGTCAGAATTGTCCTCTGACTTGGAATCCTTCAACACAACCATGAGTGACATTTTGGAGTGAAATTTTTCGGTGTTGTGCCAAGGGATTTTATGGTATTCACACCATTTTCCCATGTCCTTCTTTGTCTTCTCATTACCCTTCTTGTGTTGAGGCTTGGAATGGTTTTCCTAAGAGTGGACATATTTTATTTGTCCCTTTTTGTGTGGGTCGGGGATGCCTTTTCTCTACTTCAGTTGTGAGGCATTTGGAGATCCAAACTCTCACCTCTTCTAATTAAATTTCTGCTCGATCTTGACATCATATCTATAAGCCGTACCTAATGAGGCGATGTCCAGAAACTCCATTTCTGGATTTTATTTAGAGTCAGAATCAGACTCTAAATTGGAAGCCTTTGGCTTGAATACGAGTGACTTATTGGAGTGACATTCTTCGGTGTTGTGCCAAGGGATTTTATGGTATTCACACCATTTTACCGTGTCCTTCTTTGTCTTCTCATTTCCCTTCTTGTGTTGTGGTTTGGACTGGTTGTCCTGAGATTGGTCGTCTTTGCTCTGTACCTTATTGTGTGGGTTGGGGATGCCTTTTCCCTGCTTCGGTTGTGAGGCGTTTGTAGATCCAAACTCTCTCCTGTTTTGCTTAAATTTCTACTCGATCTTGACAACATATCTATAAGCCATACCCAATGAGGCGATGTCCAAAAACTCCATTTATGTTTGAATGTATCTATGCAAACAAACACGGTATTTGAGCACTATATGTCGCTCAGAGTATTTGATACTCAATTTGGTGCATAGGGTATGGAAAATATTGGTGAAATCTGGTACTTTCTAGTCCCTTTGCTGAAGCAGGGTTGTCCATCTAGTGTACTAGTCCTCGTAGCTTCCAACAGAGTAGTACTTTTCTTTAATGGCATACTGAAAGGAATCCCATGTAGGGGAAACCACAAATATTGCATATTCCTCTATGGACCTTTGCTCAGAGTAAGTATCCTACCAGTCCTTAACATGGGGGACGACCTTGAGGAGTTCACAAGTAATCTTTTCCCTTTCGGAAAAATTGTGGACCGAAAAATATCCTTCAAGCAAATTAAACCATTTATCTACAACATCCACATCTACCAGTCCTTCAAATAATGGAATATAAAAAATTACCTATACCTTGAAGGGGTTTTCATGGCTTCTTGATGAAGATTCTTCTCTTGTGGGCAGTCATCGAAGAATCTATGAAAGTTGTCCAACATTTCTTTCCTTTGTCACGCAAGGGCTTCCTCGAGAAACATTTTGAAAGGATCTCTTGCTCCATCATATTTATTTTCGTCCTCCATGGGTTTTTTTTGGGCTCGATGGGACCAATCTTGCAAAGGCTCGATTGGTTTGAGTCCCAACTTCTTGTTCCCAGATCTTGTCGGGGACATGCACAAATAAAAAAAAATGAAGAGAAGACTGCTCTGATACCACTGATCCATATTTAGGAGTGGAATGAATTGATTAACAATATAAATACAATAAACATAGAGATATGGAGAACAACACATATATCTAGTGAACAATATCTTCTGTTGAATAAATGAAATAGGATGAAACTGTAAAACTGCAAAACTAAAACAACTTGCTCGAATGGTGGTAGCTATCTCTAAGAAGAGATGTGGCTTCTACACACATCCGTCTGAGAAAAATTATTACAATGAGGATCCAGAGGCCTTTTTAATATTACTTATGAATTCCAAAAACCTATACATCCAAAAACCTAACCCTAGGAGGCGAAACGCCAAAAGTCATGGGGGCCCCTATGGGTAAGTTGGTACCTCAACTTCCTGGGGTCATAAATTTTGCATACGACCTTCGTTTTAGGTGTGTGATAGCCCATTGGAAAGGTATTTTTGAGAACTACAAATTATGTCATAAAAATATGTCCCCATCTACAGTTTGACTATGGAAAGAAAAAAAAAAAAAACACTATTTAGGGCCCCAAAACGGCCCTGAAAATACAAAAAGATGTGCTGACATGAAAACATCCAAAATAAGCTAGTTGGATTAGGTGGGAGGCCACCAGCCTCCTCTTAGAAGAAGTGTAGGGCTTTAGACAACACCAAAAGTGTGTAACCCACAGTTACAAAGAATTACAGAAGAATGTGTTGATCTAAAAAATGTCAAGAGGAGCCAGTTGGAATAGGTGGGTCACCACCAATATCCACCTGGATTAGGAACCATCATATTATTGTGGTTGTGGATTATTTTACTAAATGGGCTAAGGCCATGCCTACGGTTAAATCCGATGGTAAGACTACAATATTTTTCATATTGAATCATATTATAGCTCAGTTAAAAATATCAAAAGAGATAATAACAGAGTTGACATCAAAATTAGGGTTTACAAAAAATAATTCCTCCCCTTATTATCCCTAGGAAAATGGACAAGTAGATTCCATGAATAAATATCTAAAGAATATTTTGCAAAAATCTTTCTGGGAGAGTAAATCCAACTGGCATGTGATGCTTTACCCTGCACTTTAGGCATACTAAATCAAAGTAAATACTTCCACTGGTTTCTCACCATTTCAGTTAGTACATGATGTGGAGTCAATTCTTCCTATTGGATATGAAATCCCTCCCCTTAAGTTGAAAATTGAGCTCCTACCTAACATGATTGATCTCGAAGAACACCTTGTACACCTAGAGCACCTCGATGAGCATCGATGCCTCTATGGCTATCAAAGTGAATAAACGATGTATTAGGGTCCAATACGATAAGTCTTCCTGTCCCTGATAGTACACTAAGGGTGTCTTGGTCCTCCTTTATGACCAAACCAAGGAACCGCTAGGGGTAGGAAAGTTCAACCCCATGTGGCATGGTCCTTATATTGTGCGACGTGTCCTAGAGAAATGAGACTACAAATTAGAATATTATGAGGGGAATGTGCTGGATGAGCCCAAAAATGGGCTCTACCTTAAAAGGTATTATGCTTGATCCTTCAAGCTCAGGCGTGGACTTTGTATATTAGAGTATCTTAGTGTATATACTTGTTTTTTTCTCTTTTGTGTCATCAACTTGCTTATTGATTTTTCCCTTGGTTGGCAGATGTCAACGAAATCTTCGATATACTTAGGATTCATGGATGATGCCAGTCATCATACATAGAATATGGCTTCCACTGCTTGGGTTATCTATTCACATGAGGGACAACTAGTGTCTTCAGGTGGCATTTCTCTCCATGGCTAGGGGAAAACCACAACAGACAGAACAACACCCATAAATAACCTCGAATCTCAAATATGCTATATAAATGAAAATGATAACAAGATAAGGATATAATCCTACCTCATCTGAACGTCCGAAGAAGACCACCGTTGAGCACACGACCCAAAGCTTTATACCTGCAACTTGTCCTCAACAACCAAGATACACAAGCATGTGGAAATGATATATAATGTTAGCATATCAATTAGAATAACCCATTAACATAGATAACCAATACGCCCATGGAAAGTAATACAATATTTTCAATATATCATTTGGACGAGAAAATAGTATTTCTATTAATGTAATCAACATAAGTACATAGGTGACAAACTTTTGTAACGACACATATCGGAACTGAGAAACTAAGTCCCTCCAACTGGGCCTCCACCACTTCAATCCTCCACAAAGGAAATCTCATAAGTAGTAGGAGTCAATGCATTTCTCCATCTCAATATAGGAAGAGCTTGGGGGCTGAACACAAGAAGTTCATACTTTCAAGGAAAAAGGGATGTAGACTCAATTATGAGGTGAAATTTTTCCATAGTGTCTTTGCTCTCAATGATGAATTGTCCTGAAGACTTGTATATGGCTCAATTTATAGCCTCCAAATGGAATTGAAGGGTTGAGTCAGAGCATTTCCAGTATATGGAATTTCTAGGATCATGGATCACGTGACATGGCATGGAAACCCGACACATTTTTTAATTTTTGAGCACCAAAATCAATGTACATGGGTTGTAATGGAGAAACCTGCATATATGTGAGTTGTCTAACTGTAGGTCGTGTATATGGAAAAAAATATGTATTTTTGGCTCTCGAGTGAGCAAAAAGGGGAAATGAATTCTGTAGAGGGAAATGGAAGGCCATCAAAGAAAGTTGCATGAAGTGTGGAAAAATTTTCTATAACAAATGGATTATCATGGTATGCTTAATATACACATGTGTTCAAATATAATTATCAGTTCATACTTACAACTAATAAACTCATGAATATTCATTCATATAGAGCATCCCATGCATCTTATGACTTGTCAAAAATTTGTTTAGTATGTGACCAGAATTAGACCAGCCTCTCACTCAAATTTAAAGAGTAATCCTCAAGCCAGACTAAGAAGTCAAATCAACTCAGGGAACATACCAACATTTAAGTTAAATGTGGAAGCAATATGTTTAGGTAGAAAGCAAGCACTAAAATCGAGTCTCATTCATGAACACATAGCTAGACTAAAAGAATCCTAAATCTATAATGCCAATCATCAAAAGGAATGAAAATTGGCTGAAAAATAAGAATAGAATCCAACAAGAAGTAATAAATATGGTGCAACAACAATAAACATGTTTTCAGTGAAACCTTGGAAAATAATATAAGGGAAATAATTAGTCAAGTAATGTTAAGCATTCAACATCAAACCCAATAGAAATATTCCTAGGGTAAAGATATGAAGTGAAGAACAAACAAGATTATGAGAATTGATAATCTAGTGAAAAAAATTCACACCACAATCCTCCAATCCAACTGTCACGTACAATTTTCTTTTCCTTTAGTGCAACCAAACAATCTTTCAGGAATCTAGTAAAATGGGTTAATGGGGGTGCTCAATGAAAACAAATTTTCAAATTCACTCATATAAAACATTCCACAAACCAATAAGCTTTCAATATTTCTTGACATGAACAAGTCCTTTTCACACTTGAAAATAATTAATTTTTTAACAATAAAAATCACATTTCATATTTTTCACCAAATCACCAGTTTTTCTTTGCCATAGAAGATATTGTTCACCATTAAGATTCAAATTATTCAATCTAATAAGACAAAAAGGAGATATTACAATTATTTAGGCCATAAAAGATAATCATGAAAATGACTCCAAATATCAACTAGACCAGAAATCAATATGTCAATACATGAATGAAACTATATTTTAGATCAATTGTTGAGTTGGTCACAATCTTGGTTGAGAAAAAAAAAAGTTGCAAAGAAATCTGATCAACCAAGTTTAGATTAACACTTCCCTAAGTTGCTTTCATTTCAAGAGAAATATCCTCAGTTGTTGGTTGCACGAGCCAAATCCCAACCTGCATGATAAAATAATGGAACGATAAGATATCGAACAATTTGGGAAAATATCTTCCTTCAAATGACTAACCTATTGAAATGAAAATAGACTAAAAATAAAAGTAAATACCACAATTAAACTAATCCTGAGCAAAACACACTAATCTACTCTAAACTTGAACTATATTGGATGTCATAAAACTTATGCAAATGACATTGCACTCATCAAGTATTCATCAGTTGTCCATTCAGTCAAATATCATAGCCTTCTTCATGAGATATAAGCACTATGTGTTTTTCACAAAATATTCCTTTCAACATGAGATTTAGTGTCGTTGATTGTTGTGAGATTTGGATCTTCTAGACATTTTATTTCATTCCTGCAATTCTAATCAATTGAGTTAAATGACTAGAACCATAAGAATTCACTTCCATCCATTCTTTAAATATATATGTCCATCAACAAAACCTTGTCATGTTTAAAAGATGAATAAAAATATTATTACAAAATTATTAACATTGCACCCCAAGGTATGTGTTTCCTCTGATTATTAATGATATTCGTATGCTTGTCTTCAACCTTGTTAAAGGTAGGAGAAAATCATTATGTAAATGATAAAAATTAAGACACTTTGGTAAGGTGGAAATAATCTCAGGTCACAACCTAGATGGATTGACTCCCCCATCATAAACGAAAGATAGAATTAGAAATCATAAATGAATGAAGTGAGTAAGACCTGATTTCTAATTGGTGATAACTTAATGTTTGTTGTGATGGGAAAATCCATAAAATTGATATCCTCAAGTTCCCAAGAGTGTTCCAAGTAGAGAAGCCATAAATTTCACTTCCTCAGGCTTACATATGGCATTGAATATGGAGAAAATGAAATGAAAAAGAAGAGTGTGTCTTGTCTCTCTACTAGAAAGGTTTTCTGTTCAAAAGAGAGAAAAATAATCCGAAAAAAAAAAATCAACAAGCTCATGAGTAAGAGGGATCCAGTAGAAGATATTACAGTCATGACTGAAACACGTTTATCTTTCCAAGTTATGAATAATCTGTTTTTTTTTTTTCTTCAAGGAATGTTGAAGAGTGTGAGCCCAACAAATTGACGAGTTACAACCCACAAGAAATTCACATATTGAAACTTATTATCATGGGTGAGATGAAAAAAATGTCTAAATATTGAAATTTGAAACCTTAGAAGTTGCATTGAGATTTACCATCGAGGTATTTACAACTCTCAATCATTTGGATGAATTCAACATTGATATAAGTGCGTAGTACTCAACCATGAAAAAAATCAGATTACTCAAGAATGTAACCACAATGAGTAACTTAAAATCAACAAATCCAATGGTTGGAAAGATACTCTTTGAGAAAAGAACAGGTTTGAAATCCCCATTGAATGACAGTGCTATGACCGATTCTTTAGTCGACCATTGAATTGAGGAATAAAATGATTGATTCCAAAGAAATTTATAAAATAGATATAATTACAAAGATTTAAATAATAGTGTTGTCCATGATGTCAAAACATGTTTCGAGACAGTGTGAAAGAATATCTCTTGTTGTTGTGTATAAGAGGAAACTTGGATTAAGTAAGATGCAAGGTAAAAGGAAAACTCTTCCTTGAAAGAATAACTAACTGGTGAAAACTATATGGTCAACCAAAAGCCAAAAGACTAAACTACAAGTTCCAAAATGAAATAACTTAAAATGAAAAATCAACCAAGTTCACTACGTTAAGAAAAGTTTATACATAAAACCATGTTAGATATAAGTAACCAAAGAAAACAATCAATGAGAAAGAAACCATTTGGATAGCTCCATACCAAAAAATCATCATCCAAAAAAATTACAAGGGATTGGAGTGGCTTGAATTTTAGATGGGTAGAAAATTAATAGTCAATATTTCCATTCTATGTATGGGACAACAAGCCCAAAACTCAAAACAATCTCAATCAATCAAACTTTTCCAATTACAGTCAAGTAGATATGAATATGGGATAATTATGAGTGTTTGTTATCACCACAAGAGGGATTGAATAGTCTTGTTTTATTTAAAAGACCCACTTGAAAGATGACCGAACGCTTGAAAAAGGTTTGGCATGGTGAACATGCATAGAATCAATGATATGAAAATTACCCCGACACATATGAATTTTTTTGAGAATTAATTAAAACAATTTTTCCCATATCAAAATTAAATTCAAAAAATCCATTCAAGGGAAAAATTAGTGGGAAAGCCTTCTAATTCTTTCCTCCCTTGATGATAAGTTCATGTACTGTTCAACCAACAATAAAGAAAAGGAAAACAAAAAAAATATTAAAAACTAGAAAGAACAACTAAACTATGCAAATGAAAGACACTAGCCTATTCTACCCTACTCCTATCATACACTACAATGGATGAAAATAATGAACTATGTAAAGTCATAATGCCAATGTATCCATCCATGTAATCCCAAGCCTACAAACATACGTTCATTACCAAATATTAGTAATATTACTTGGAATAAACATAGAGTAAAATTAGGAAACATTGAAGCATGAAACACTCTATCCACTATACTAAATATGCGATAATAATAATTCATAGGAACATTACCTGAATAAGATTCCTCCAACCATGCTTCAATTTTATCATAAAATCTACCATGACTAACATAGAATTGATGGAGGGATTCTAGGGGACTGTAGCATGCCAAATGAGAACCATGTATAAAATCTATGTGAAGTGTACTTGGTGAGAGAATCATTGTGTTGATATACTTGTTAATTCCAGAGGAAAAACTAAGAGAATGAGGGCTTGTCATAACCATCAACATAGACCAAAGTGCTTCATAGTCTTGGTGAGCCTCCCTAGACTCATACTTCAAGAAACCATCAACTTGAGATAGACTAGTGGGATGAAATGATATACTTGGGATGGCATTCAACATGGTATGAGATATATCTTAAAGACAATGGTGGAAGCCCCTAATATCAACAATATCAACTTAAGGGCTACTTGGACAAGATGACTCTATATTGATAAAAAAAGAAAATGACATGGTTTGATATACATTTGCTACAACATTTCCTTCATTCCATGAAAAATATTGATAAGGCCTACTTGTACCAAGTTCATGAGAAGAGGTGTTATCCTCTCTACCTTCCATATGCACATTACCACCATCAAGTAATTCAAAAGGGGTTGTGCCTATTGGGTTTATTTAAATAGGATAGTTGGTGGATTCCCGAAAAATAAAACCATTAAAGAGATTATGATACAAATAATAATAAGTGGAAGAATTAAGAGAATTAAAAGTTTCTCTTGAACAAGAAATATTTTTAAAGATGAATATTTGAATGGTAGTTCCTCCTCCTTAAGAACATCGATGATTGATTGTGAGTTGGTAGGATCCACACTAAGAATGGTTTCACAATAAACATGTTCTTCCTCAACATGGTTTTCCCCTTTCAAACAAAAATCAGATTGTTGTGATAAAAGTAGTAGTATGTCTTGTATATTTATTTTTTCTCCTTGAGTGAAATGATCAACATGGTTGTTTTGCTCTTGCACAATATGAGAATTTGAAATATCTTTCAAAATATAATCATGGTTAGAAGATAGGAGAAAATCAAAAGAACACTTAAAACAAAAAGGTTGAATAACTAGTCCATCAACAGTAGGAAAACATTCTTGATTTATGTCAGTTGAACTAGGAGAATTTATAACAACAAGACTATCCAAATTTAAAGGAACTAATTCCAAATTATCCATGGGTGAGGAAGGATTCATGTCACGAGTGTCCATATTTTCTTCATTAAAATAATGATCAAAATTTAGGTTTCACTCCATATCTTCCTCCTCCATTTCTAATAAATTCGAAATCTAATCTAAGATGAAAGTAAACTAATCTAATCTAACTAATTCTAACCTATCCTGCAGAAGAAAAAGTAATATATGAGCACAATTTAAAGTGATGTTTTGACAACATAAATAGTTCATGGAAGCCAATAATATGTTAAAACAAAAACATTTCAGATATCATCTCAAATAGTTAAAGAGGAGATCTGTAACATCATCCCTGTACTCATTAGAAATCACAACATCACAAGTATTCTAAATACTAAACACAAAACAAGTCCATATGATCAACACTTAAAAAAACTTAAACAACAAATACATGTGTAGAGTAGTTCCACAAGCATTTGAAAACAATTATGACTTCAAAATTCATTTTTCTCTTGACACATTAAAAAATAAGAGTATTATCAGTCTGTACCATGGGAAAAAGTCTCTTCTTACATTCAATGCATTCTCTTTTATAATACAAGAGAGACTCCTCAACTCTTGTGAATGTTCACTTTGTTTTTTTTTTCCATTATACAATTTCTACTTTCTTTTACATTTTCAAAAATAAATGTGTGAGTGTTACAAATAGAAGCTAAAGAGACTCATGAGGGGTTATTATTTCCCTAAGGAAATTTACAATGATATTCATTAAAAATGTTATTGACTATGCATGTTGGTTTTGTATTCTATCGCTCATGATTTTTTCTGGGGTTTGTATGCTGATTAAGATCATCTTGTCTCCTTCTCCTCTGTCTCAGACATCCATCGTGCTCTTGCAGGTCTGATTTCAATTCTTGTATCTTGAGTTGCGACCATTTGAACAATGCATAGCTAGTTCTACTTTGTTTTTAGAGAATTTACACCCTCAATATTTCAATATATTCTATGCCAACATGTTCTTCTCTCTTATATCTTTCTGACGAGCTATCGTGGGTTGGATTTCATTGCTTGTAGCCTTGGATATGGTTGTTTGAAGTTTTCACAGTTGAATTTTCCTCCAAATTTGTGACCTTTGGTTTTCTTCTATTTATGACATTTTCCATTACTATTGTCTTGAATATCTCTCCCAATGCATTCTTCATCTCGATACCTTTCCAACGAGGTATCATGGGCTCAATTATGACACCAACAACTCAAGATATGCCTATTTGAAAAATAGTGCTCAATAAACCTTGATATGCCCGTGGGTGAATCTGTGTTGTTGATCCTTAACTTGAAAATAAAAATCCCACATGCATAAGGAAATTCAAAACCGAATGGTTTAAATATTTTTATCCCCTTAAGATAATTTGTATAAGAACCTAGGGAAGGCATAGGACCTAGGGCTTGTAATGTAATTTTGGCATTCCTAGAAATATGGAAGGTGTGTCTTACATGGTAATTCCTTAGAATTTTAATGAGTGAGGGAAAAGTGAAAACATTAAATTTTAAAAAAGAAACTAAATGAAATTAAAATAAAAACTAAATTAAATGAGAAAAACAAAATGAATATATACAACCTAGGAATTAGTGGTAAAAGGGAAAACAAAATTAAAATGAAAAATAAATAAAAGAATTGAACACACACAAAAAAAAACAAAGTTAAATTGTTTCTAGTTTTACGGAGGGAGATATGAGAAAAAAAAATGTACATATTATACATTAAGTTTGATGCAAAACACCACATTTAATAGATAGTTTATTCATGAAAAACATGTAAAAACATTTTTGACCCATGTAAAAAAAAACATTTTTAAAGTGAACTTTATTTACCTCATGTAAAAATAAATATCTAATGTAACTTTAGGGAAAACCATGGGGAATAAAAAACTATGGACAATTACCATGTGTAATCAAACCATGTGGTTTTGCAAAATCAAGGGTAAAATGAAAAGAAATAAATACAAAAATAATAAATAATAAATAAAAATGAATAAATAAATAAAAGAATAAATAAAATAAAAAATATATACAAAAACATATATGAAAATAAAAGTAAAAATAAAAATACAAATTAGGAAATCAAGCCAAGTTACAGACGAGTCAGGGTTCCATGCCCATCATGGTTTCACACTAGTCAAGGTTCCACACCTAGGGACCCAAAAAATAGGAGAAAGGTATAACATGTAGATTTAAGGTAACTGGGTGTCAAAGAGGGTAGCTAGGTCATATGGCGATCAAGGACACTCTAATTTGGATGTGACGAATGAAGAGAAACCAAGGGGAAGAAGATGACACATCATGCAACAAATTAATGTAAAAAATAACGGCTCGAATGATGGACATAGATCGATGCCAATTGGACGCAGGACATAGGTCAATATAGTAAAGCTGAACATATCAGAGGGTAGAACTTCTAAGATCACACAGAGGGAGGGTACGACCATATCAAGGAATAGGTTCTTATTCCCTGTCATAATGCATGATTCTAATTGCGACAAGTAGAAATCAGACATTTGGGTGATGACACAACAAGGAACTACAACCAAGAACCTCAATAGGTCGTTGGCCTGGGTTTGTGGAGAGAGGGAAGGCCTAAAGAGGAACTCTATAGAGATCAATCCAAAGAGGTTCAGAGATAGGCCTACAGGAAAGGTGGATCTGATAGCCTTGGGAGATTTTAATATCGAGGCAATTGTAGGCCAAGTTAATTCACTTCCCGATAAGGGGAAGACTGGTAAAGATCAAGGTCAAGGTTATGGATAAGGATCAAGAGATTCCCCCACTTGGATGTCCAACATGGAGTGATCACATAAATGAAGTGGTCCTACGAACTTGCTCCTGCAAAATAGAAAAATGAGATCAATCATGTGATTAAAATGAGGCTTTCCAATACACCATTAACATTATATTCCCTTCCTTCAAGAAAAATTATAAATGAGTGTTTGGTCTGTTTAAATATAATCATGGGTGGTTGTAGATAAGAGTTTTGAAAAATGCATGTTCCAATTCCCAAACTCAAAAGAAGGATTAGTGATTCTACAATTCAAGTCCATTGTTTTAAATTGAAGAGTGTGATCAACATGCAAGAGCTTAAACATGAAGAAATTCATCACAACATGCAAGCAAGATGATGTAGAATTTGAATTAGCCAATCCGAGATATCATCAACAACAAACTCATTTAAGACAATCATCAATCAAGATCAAACCATACAACTCCCTCAAGGTAGAAAAATAATTAACATTAGGCTCAAGTAGTAGAGGATTAGGCATTAGGGATAAAATTTTAGTAAGGGGGCCCTTTCCTTTAACTTATAAAAGAAAAAGTAAAGGGGGTTGTTGTGGCCTAAACAACTAACATAAGGAACAAAGGCCATATCCCCCATCTATGTGGATGTTGTAGGACACTGCTCAACTAAAAGATTTGTTCCCATATAAATTGTAACACTCAATGGTTTGCAATCAACCATACAAAAAATTTGTAGCACAAAGTTTACATACCTAATCTGGTTCAACCAAAGCCTTTTATTCACTCTATCTCTCTTGATCTCCATTCTTAAAATATATTTTGCATCCCCCAATTCTTTCATATCAAATTGTGCTAGAATATGAGACTTCAAATCACAAATCACATCCTTACTATTACCAAAGAATAACATATCATATACATATAGAGTGATAACAAGGAAATTATCACCATCTTGTTTTTAATACACACAATGATCTTATTTGGATCTCATAAATCAGAATCTCAACACAAAAGAATCAAAATTTTGGTACCACATTCCATGAGACTATTTTGAGACCATATAAATACTTTTTTAACTTGCAAACTAATGAATCTTTACCTTTTTCAAGATAATGCTATGGCTATGTCATATGTATCTCCTCCTTCAAGTCATCGTGTAGGAATGCAATTTTCATAGCTATTTGTTCTATCTCTAAATCAAAGAATGCTACTATAGACAATAAGAATATAATAAATGTTAAGTCAGAAACTGGGGAAAAGATCTCACCAAAGTCTATCCCCTCAAATTGGGAATATATTTTTGTGATTGACCTTACCTTGTTCTTTTCAACACTGCCATCTAAACCAATCTTCTTTTTTTAACACCCATTTACATCCAATGAGTTTTTGTCCATCAGGAAATGGGACCAAATCCCATGTATCATTATTTCCGAGTGCAACGATTCCTCATCCATGGCTAATATTCATGACTCATTATATTCCATATCCATTGCCTCTTTCACCATTGTAGGCTAATCTATCTTAGAAAATAAAGAAAATATGAATCTAAAATCAGACAAACTATAATTATACTCATTTGGTTTCCTTCTTTTTTTAGTGGACCTCCATAAAATTTGAGGTGGATTTTCTTCCTCCTCTTCTAAACTCTTTGAACCCTCCTCCTCATCATGTTCATCATGAACTTCGTGTTCATTTTCTAGTTCAAATTTCTCGATCTTGGCTGGTAGTTGAACCACTAACTTCTTCTCATCCTCTTTGAACTACACCATTGTGGGAGAAGACTTAACTTCTTTGAAAATAACATTTCTACCATACAAAATGCTTCCATCCATATGATCCCAAATATTGCACCCTTTCACATCACCACCATATCCGATGAAGATACATTTCACTTCCTTGTTATCCAACTTAAACTACTTCTCCTTACGCACATGAGCATATACCTCACAACAAAAAACAAGAATATGTTGGAGTGAGGGATTCTTTCTCGTCTAAAATTCCATAGGGGTCTTGTCTACAAGAGCTAATGTGGGAGACCTATTAATGGAGTAACATGTAGTATCAACTGCTTCTTCCCATAACTTCTTCTGTAACCCAACTCCACTATACATACTCATAGTTCTCTCCATCAATGTTCTATTCATTTATTCTGCAACTCCATTCTGTTGAGGGGTATACAGAGTTATATTATGTTTTTCAATTCCATTCTCCTTACAAAACTTATCCAAATATAGAGAACAAAAAACACCACCATTATTATTCCTCAACACCTTAATATTCCTACCAACATGATTTTCCAAGAGAGCTTCAAGCTCCTTAAACCAACTAAAAACCTCATATTTAGTTCTAAGAAAAAATTCCCATGTACTTATAGAATAATCATCAATGAATGAAACATAATACAAAGCCTTAGAAATCAAAGGAAGTTTAGTTGTACCAAATACATCGGAATGTATTATGTCCAACAACCCAAAATATTTATGATAACTAGAATAAAACTAAACACGGTTTTGGATCCTCTGCTAGTGAGTGCCCTTGACCTGTGTGTCCACTATCTGATTAGTGGATGCATGTTCCATGCTGTTAGGGTTGAGATATGTTGGTTTCAACTATTATACGATCTCTGAGGTGTCCACTAATGGTGGAAAATATGGCCGAAGGAGGTCCACATTGAACATTGGGCGCAAACCAAGGAAGGGTGGAGTGTTGAGCTCAAAAGCATTGCTACCCACAACCTTGGTGATAGTGTAAGGCCCATGGAAAAGTGGGAAAAGATTCTGATGGGCCCCTGTAAGATTCTCTTTCTACAAATGTGACCATACCTTGTCTCCAACTCGAAACTGGTGCGGTAACCTGTGTTGATCATGGAGTTGCTTGTACTTAGAATTGGCTTTCTACAAAATGTCATGGACTTGTCAGAGGATGTGATGAATCTTCTCAATCAACCTAGTGGCTTTGTCGGTCTCAGACTAAACATTGGAAGATTTTTTTTGTGTGGTTGCAAGAGGTAGTGCAACATCAATGGGACCCAAGGGTTGGAATCCCAGCCCCACTTGAAATGGGCTATGGCCAGTGGAGATATGGAGAGCCCTGTTGTAACTGTGTTGAACATAGGGGAGACTCTCATCCCATGTACATATATTCTTAGAGTTGTACATGCACAGGATGTGCACAATCATCTGATTGAAGACCTTTTTTTAACTGTATGTTTGGGGGTGGAAAGCAGTGGATTTAGTGAGCTTGGTGTCCAATAGTGACCAGAGACTTGACCAAAATCTGTTGAGGAACCTACTGTCCTGTTCATAGATGAAAGTCTATGGTATCCCAAAATGGACCCACACTCGTTTGAAGAAGATCTTGGAAGTATCTTCCACTGTGATGTTCTTCTTGTAGGCTATGAGGATGTCCATCTTCAAAAACTGATCAATTACCACAAATACATAATCATTTCCTTGCTTGGTGGACATAAGGCTAGACATGTAACCCATCGAGATGGATTCCCAAGGCTTCTTGGGAGTAGGAAGAGGGGTGTATAATCCTTTCTTATTGATGGCTAGCTTGGCCATGGCACAGGAAGTGAACTATCTTATATACTTGCAGATGTCCTCTCAAATTTTTGGCCAATAAAAACGTTTCTATAGAATGACCACAATTTTCTCCATGCAAAATGTCTTATCATCCAACTGTATTGGGATTCCCAAATCATCTTTGCTCGCTTGCTTGTAGGAACACAAAGATGGCCCAAATGGCATAATAGTTCATCTTGAATGTGAAAATTAGTGACATTCACACCTGTACCCAAGAGATGATAGGTGGTGGCGAAGTACGAATCTTGTTGATAATGTTGGGGCCACTCAGATGCCTCATGTCCACAGGAATGGAGCACAATTGTGAGTGCATCCATGAGAGGTCAACTAAGGTAGTCAAAGACATGATTTGTGCTCTTTGTGTTATACTTGATTTTGAGATGGAATTGCTACAGGTAGGTGGAACACTTCTGGTGATGGTCGTTCTGCAACTTCCCCTATGTTTCTATGAACTTCAGAGGCTTGTGATTAGTGTGGATGATCATGTCCTTTCCCAGAATGTAATGTTTCCATTGAAGACATGATTTTACAATGGAATACATTTCCTTGTCATAGGTGGGGTATTTATGGACAATATATGAGAGTGTCTCACTATGGTATGCCACCAGATGACCGTGATGAGTGAGAAATATGCCTACATCATAGTCAGATACATCAATCTCAATCTCGAATGGTTGTTGTAGATCAAACAAGGAGAGTACTGAAGCTGAGCACAAGAGATGCTTTAGATCAACAAATGTTCATTGTTGTTCCTTCCCCCATGCAAACGTTTCCCTGCCACTTGTTGATGGGCGAAATTGACTGTCCGTCAACTGGGAGAGTGGAACCGGTCCGGGGTTGTCTAAATAACCCAAGCCGTTTGGAATGGACCACCCTGACGAGTTTAACGGCTCCATTGGCCGCTCTAAGGTCTCCTATGAAAACCAAAGAGAAATGATCCGAGCTAATAAATCTAACTAGAGGTGCCTAAAATAAACTAAACTCTAACTAAATACAAGAAACTAACTAAAATAGAGGAAACTAGAAACTAATAAAACAAAGAAAAGGAAATAACACACTAAATACTAATTATTCTATACAACCTTCTAATTATAATTATAATAACTCAAATCAACTACCTAATTATCAACAACAATATTTCTTATTCACAAATGTACACTATAGACAGCCTACAGATTTGATTAAAACCTGCAAAAATCATGTGCATTCTCTGCCCTTAGACAACCATGAATCTCTTTTTGATTTTTTATATTTATGAAAAGGAATTAAACAACTACTGAAATTAAACAATCTAATATGTTTACTGAAATTGAACAATCTAATCTAATTAAACTACTATCTATATTAAACTACTTAATCAAAACAATAAACAACTAACTATTTGACCTGGAAACGCTCCAAGTCTGCCCTGTGTAAGATGACTTCTTAAGCTGGTTGGAGGAAGAAATTCACACCATTTAGTCCTGAAGCTTTTCGTAAACAATCAGCTATGCTGCTCCTTGAAGTGTTTTACAGGACAAACAAGACATAAAAGAAAATCATAACAATCTTCTGATGATAAATCTCTGCAATAAGGGAAACCTATTATGCAGAAAAC
>ML784714.1:906849-934256 GCA_009831015.1 Picea engelmannii | reverse complement strand
CCATCTTACTCATGTGGATCGAGTTCTCCATCTACTCTCTCAGCACAAACTTTTCCTGAAACAGTCTAAATGTTCTTTTGGTGCCTCAGAAGTAGAATACTTGGGTCATCTGGTTGGCAAGGATGGCATTAGGGTGGATCCAAAAAAGATTGAAGCTATGCAAGACTGGCCACACCCAAAGACTCTCAAAATCTTGCGTGGATTTCTAGGCTTAACAGGGTATTATCACAAGTTTGTTAAGAATTATGGCAAGATTGCAGCACCTCTCACGACTCTCCTAAAAAATAACTCTTTCACTTGGACTCTAGCTACTACTCAAGCTTTTCAAACCTTGAAGACGACCATGTGCACCACTCTGGTTCTGGCTCTTCCTGATTTCACAAAGACCTTTGTGTTGGAATGTGATGCCTCAGGGAAAGGAATCGATGTTGTCCTTCCTTATGCAAGAGGGTTGACCTTTGGCCTTCACTAGCAGGCAACTATCTGAAAGGAATCTGGGCAAACCCATCTATGAAAAGGAAATGTTGGCTATTCTGGATGTTGTTGATCTGTGGTGCCCTTATCTCTTGGGGAAACGTTTTCAAATTAAGAAAAACCATCAAAGCCTCAAGTACTTTTTGGAACAACACATTTCCTCCCTGGAGCAACAAAAATGGGTGACTAAGCTCTTTGGATATGATTATGATATCATTTACAAGAAGGGAAAAGAAAATGTGGTGGCAGATGCACTGTCCCGAAAATATGAAGAAGAAGGATCCCTTTTTTCTCTTTCATTCATTGTACCATATTGGCTCCAAGTTGTGCGCCAAGAATGGCTACAAGATCCCAAAAGTTCACATTTGATCCAACAATTGCAGACCAATACTCCAGCTTCCCCAGGGTACTCTTGGTTCCAGTATGAGCTTCGATACAAAGTCCGTTTGTATTTAAGTAAACAATCAAAGCTTAAATCCACGGTACTTTTTGAGCTTCATGCTACACCCACAATGGGGCACTCTGGGTTAACCAAAACCTATGACATGGTCAAACGTTCTTTCTTCTGGTATGGTATGAAACAGGAAATCCGTAATTTTGTTGTTGAATGTGAGGTTTGCCAATGCAACAAGGGAGAAATAGTCAAATCTCTGGGCACACTACAACCGCTTCTGATTCCACCTGCTATTTAGAAGGATATCTCTATGGACTTTATTACCGGCTTACCCAAATAGGGAAATAAATAAGTCATAATGGTGGTTGTGGATCGCCTTTCCAAGTATACTCATTTATGCGCCCTTCAACACTCATTTACTGCATCCACGGTGGCTCAAATTTTCATGGACCAGGTCTTCAAGCTTCATGGCATGCCGCACTCTATTGTTTTTTATCGTGACCCAACTTTCACAAGCAATTTTTGGCAAGAAATATTTAAGCTACAGGGCACCCAATTGCATCTAAGCACAACTTATCATCCCCAGACTGATGGTCAAACAGAAGTTGTCAACAAGTGTTTGGAAACATATCTAAGGTGTTTTTCCTCTGAAAATAAAAATCAGTGGGCTCAATGGTTACCCCTAGCTTAATGGTGGTACAAAACTTCCTACCATACAGCTACACACATGACTCCTTTTGAAGCAGTATATGGATAGACGCCACCTTCAGTTCTCTCATACTTACCGGGTACTTTGAAGGTCTAGGCAGTTGAACAAACACTTACAGTTCGAGAGGATATTCTTCGTACCCTTAAAGAGAACTTGGTCATGGCACATAATCGCATGAAGAAAAAACTAGATCAAGGTCACTCTGAACGTCAATTTGCAGAAGGGGATCAGGTGTTTCTACGACTACAACCATACAAGTGAAATTCTCTCAAGGCCGAGCAGTTTCAGAAGCTAGTGCCCAAATTTTATGGTCCTTATACAGTTCTCAAGCATGTGGGAAAAGTCACATATCAATTAGCTCTGCCCAGTCAGTCAAAGTTACATCCTATTTTTCATTTTTCATGCTTAAAGAAGGTGATTGGAACTAGGTGCCAAATTCAAACCAACCTTCCCGAGTTAGCTGAAGAAGGATCCATTTGGCTACAACCAGAAGTAGTTTTGGACCAGCATGAGTGTCACCTGTGTCAGCAAACCATCAAGGAAGTGCTAGTCCAGTGGAAAGATACAACTCCAGCAGATGCTACTTGGGAACCAACTACCATTCTGTAGCAGTTTCCACATCTCAAGCCTTAAGGACAAGGCTGTTTTTAAGGGGGCATACATGTTAGGGTCCTAACCCGCACATAGGTAGATCAATACATTCGGATGTAATAAAGGTCAATATTAATAAGGCCTTTCAATAAAATAGAATAAGGTGGATGTAAGAAGACCTAATAGAAGCTTCTGCTTCTAGAAGGATCTTCCTCTAGATGCTTCTCTTGATAGACATATTTAGTATAAATAAGGGTCGAGGGTATGAAAACCCTAGCTTGGAGATTATTGTAACAGAGCGTTGTTCGACTGGAGGTTTCCCCCTCGAAGAGGCCTGTGAACATTACTTTCTAAATCAAAGTGTTATTTCTATTGTTGTTCTTATATCATTTCTGTGTTATTGTGGAGATTATGTTGGTTATATTACTGTTATTCTGCCATTTCTAGCATTTTATTTTTTTTCTGCATAATTCTTATATCTGGTATATTACATGACTTGGGTATTAGTTGGATCAACATGTACCCCATGCTCATCAACAATGTAGCTCAACTATTAGACTCTATTCATGCCAAAGAAGCATTTTTCCAAGTTGGCATATAGCTTGTGCTATTGAAGAGTGATCAAAACCTATTGAATATGCCACATTTGCTCCTCCCAAGTTCTGTTGAAGATGAGGATTTCATCCAAATATACCACCACAAAAGAGTTGGTGAAGGGTCTCAATACATCATCCATCAAACTCATGAAAGTGGTTGGTGCATTTTTTAATCCAAAGGGCATGACCAACCATTCGAAGAGACCTTCTTTATATTTGAAAGGTGTCTTCCATACATTAGTTGGTTCAATGGGAACTTGGTGGTATCGATATTTTAGGTCAATCTTGTTGAACAAATTTCCCCCCTTGAGTTGGTCAAGAAGGTCATCAATTCTGGGAATTGGGTACCGGTTCCTGACTGTGATTTTATTTAATGCTCTATAATCAATGCAGAGTCGCCAAGTCTTGTCCTTCTTCTTCACTAGTACAATCAGGCTTCTGCAAGGGTAGGAGATGGGTCTGATGTTCCCCTTTTGAAGAATCCCTTGGATATGATGCTTGATTTCATCATTTTCCATCAACAAGTGAAGATAGAATCGTTCATTAGGAAGAGGTGCTCCGGGGGTTAGATCACTTAGATTCTTTACTTGGCAGTGTGTCGGTACCCTGATGGGTGAGGAGAAGATGTCTTTGTACTCTTCCACGATCCCGTCCACTTGCTTCTGCTACAAAGAGAGGATCTATGTAGAGGCCATAGATGTGGTGGCAACCTTCTATTTACTATGAGCATGGATGAAAAAGAAGATGAAATTCTCAGTCTGTGAAATGACCTTCGTTCATTTCTTAGCAGAGATTAGAGAAATAATGGTAGGCGGTGCTACCTCTGGTATCCTGTATAATTGTCTACCCAAAGTAATAATAACACTGTGGGGTCTAGACTCATACACATCATGATGCTTCCAAAAGTATGGTTGTCCTAAAAGAACATCACAAAATTTAAGGGGACCAATATCACACAATACCTCGTCTTTGAAAGGCTTGATGTCATAGGGCAGACAAAATTGTTGGCTGACACGAATATCTCTTCCTTGGCAAAGCTAGCTGATGATGTAGGGATGTGGGTGTGGTGTCTTCGACAGGTCCAGTCGCTTGACAACCTGTATTGATATCAGGTTCTTCTGATTGTCTCTATCGACAATTGAATGAACCAGAGCCCCCTTTACCCTTATCTTTGAGTGAAATAGGCATCCCCCTTCCTTTGGTTCTTATAGTTCTCTTAGATGGAATTTGGTGGTAGCGACAGTGGCACTAGGTTCATCATCAATAATCTACTTCCCTCCTTCTAGATTTGATTCAGAGTCAGAATCATCCTCTGACTCGGAATCCTTCAGCTCTACCATGACTGACTTATTGAAGTGGCATTTTCCGGTGTTGTGACAAGGGATTTTATGGTATTCACACCATTTTCCCGTGTCCTTCTTCATCTTCTCATTTCCCTTATTGTGTTGAGGATTGGACCAGTTTTCTTGAGAGTGTCCATCTTTGCTTTGTCCCTTGTTGTGTCAATTGGGGATGCATTTTCCCTGCTTCGGTTGTGAGGAGTTTCCAGATCCAAAATCTCGCCTCTTCTACTTAAATTTTTGCTTGATATTGAAAACATATCTATAAGCCATACCCAATGAGGTGATCTCTAGAAACTCTGTTTCTGGATTTGATTCAGATTCATAATCGACCTCTGACTCAGAATCCTTCAGCTCAACCATGAGTGAATTCTTGGAGTGACAATCTTCGATGCTGTGCCAAGGGGTTTTATGGCATTCACACCATTTTACTGTGTCCTTATTTGTCTTCTCATTGCCCTTATTGTGTTGCGGCTTGGAATGGTTTTCCTGAGAGTGGTCATATTTTCTCTGTCCCTTGTTGTGTGGGTTGGGGATGCCTTTTCCCTCCTTCGGTTGTGAAGAGTTTGCAGATCCAAACTCTCGCGTCTTCTGCTTAAATTTCTGCTCGATCTTGACAACATATCTATAAGACATACCCAATGAGGCGGTGTCCAGAAGCCCCATTTCTATTTGAATTTATTTGAGCACCATATGTCACTCAGAGTATTTTATACTCAATTTAGTGCATAGGGTACGAAAAATATTGTTGAAATCTGGTACTGTCTAGCCCCTTTCCTGACGCAGGGTGGTCCATCTGGTGTACTGGTCCTTGTAGCTTCCAACATGGTAGTATTTTTCTTTAATGTAATATCGGAAGGAATCCCATGTAGGGGAAACCAAAAATATTGAAGATTCATCTATGGCCCTTTGCTCAGAGTAAGTATCCCACCAATCCTTAACATGGGGGACGACCTTGAGGAGTGCAAAAGTAATCTTTTCCCTATCGAAAAAATTGTGGACAAAAAAATACCCTTCGAGAAAATTCAACCATTTATCTACAACATCCACATCTATCAGTCCTTCAAATAATTGAATATCAAAATTTACCTATACCTTGAAGGGGGTTGCATGGCCGCTTGATGAAGATGCTTCTCTTGTGGGCAGTCACTAAATAATCTGTGCAAAGTTTTCCATCATTTCTTTCCTTTTTCGTGCAAGGGCTTCCTCAATAATTTTTTTTAAAGGATATCCTGCTCCATCATCTTTATTTTCATACGCCATGGGTTGTTTTAGGGCTCAAAGCGATCGACCTTGCAAAGGCTTGATTGATTTGAACCCCAACTTCTTGTACCCAGATCTTGTCGGGGACATGCACGAAGAAAAATAAATGAAGAGAAGACCTCTCTGATACCACTGATCCATATTTAGGAGTGGAACGAACTGATTAACATACTAAATAAAATAAAAATAGAGATATGGAGAACAACATAGATATCCAGTGAACAATATCTTCTATTGAATAAATTAAATAGGATGAAACTGTAAAACTATAGAACTGAAACAACTTGCTCGAATGGTGGTAGCTATCTCTAAGAAGAAATGTGGCTACTACACACATCTGTCTGAGAAAAATTATTACAATGAGGCTCCAGAGGCCTTTTTAATATTACTTATGAATGCCAAAACCCTAGACATCCAAAAACCTAACCCTAGGAGGTGAAACACTAAAAGTCATGTGGGACCCTATGGGTAAGTTGGTACTTCAACTTCCCGGGGTCATAACGTTTTCATACGACCTTCGTTTTAAGTGTGTGATAGCCCGTTGGAAAGGTATTTTTGAGAAATACATGTTACACCATCAAAATATGGCTCCATCTATAGTTTGACCGTGGCAAGAAAAAAAAAAACATTGTTTAGGGCCCCAAAATAACCCTGGAAGTACAAAAAGATGTGTTGGCATGAAAACATCCAAAATAAGGTGGTTGGATTAGGTGGGAGGCCACCATTGTCCTCTTGGAATATGTGTAGGGCTTTAGAAATCCCCAGAAGTGTATAACCCTTAATTACAAAGAAGTACATAAGGATGTGTTGAACTAAAAACTGTCAAGAGGAGCCAGTTCGAATAGGTGGGTGTCCACGAATATCCACCTAGATCAGGAACCATCATATTATCGTGGTCATGGATTATTTTAATTAATGGAATAAGGACATGCCTACCATTAAATCTGATGGTAAGATGACAATATTTTTCATATTGAATCAGATTATAGCTCAGTTCGGAATCCTAAAAGAGATTGCCACTCATCATGGAAGTCACTTATAGAATGAGATAATGACAGAGTTGGCATCAAACTAGGGTTTACAAAAAATCATTCTTCCACTTATTATCCCTAGGAAAATGGACAAGTAGAGGCCATGAATAAATCTCTAAAGACCATTTTGCAAAAAACGTTATGGTAGAGTAAATCTAACTGGCATTTGATGCTTTACCCTGCACTATAGGCATACTAAACCATGGTAAATACTTCCACTGGTTTCTCACCATTTCAGTTAGTACACGATGTGGAGTCGATTATTCATATTAGATGTGAAATCCCTTCCCTTAAGTTGAAAATCAATCTCCTATCTAACACGACTGATCTCGAAGAACACCTCGTACACTTAGAGCACCTTGTTGAGCATTGTCAAGATGCCTCTATGGCTATCAAAGTGAATAAAAAATGTGTTAATGTACAATATGATAAGTATGCATGTCCACGATAGTACACTAAGGGTGGCTTCTTCCTCCTTTATGACCAAGCCAAGGAACTACTAGGGGCAGGAAATTTCAACCCCATGTGGCACGATCCTTATATCATGCGACGTGTCCTAGAGAAAGGAGCCTATGAATTAGAATATTATGAGGGGAATGTGTTGGACGAGCCCAAAAATGGGCTCTACCTTAAAAGGTATTATGCTTGATCCTTCAAGCTTAGACGTGACCTTTGTATATTAGTGTATCTTAGTGTATATACTTCTTTATTTCTCTTTTGCGTCATCAACTTGCTTATTGTGTTTTCTCTTGGTTGGAATATGTCAATGGAATCTTCGTTATACTTAGGATTCATGGATAGTTCCAGTCGTCATACACGAAATATGGATTTCGCCACTTGGGTTATCTATTAATATGAGGGACAACTAGTGTCTTCAGGTGGCATTTTTGTCTATGGCTAGGGGAAAACCACAACAGACAGAATGACACCCACAAATCAACTCTAATCTCAAGTATGCTATATAAATGAAAATGCTAACAAGATAAGGATAGAATCCTACCTAGTCCGAATGTCCGAAGAAGACCATCGTTGAGCACATGACCCAAAGCTTTATACCTGCAACTTGTCCTCAACAACCAAGATACAAAAGCATGTGGAAATTATATATAATTTTATCATATCAATTAGAATAATACATTAACATACATAACAAATACACCCATGGAAAGTAATACAATATTTTCAATATATCAATTAGACGAGAAAATAATATTTCTATTAATATAATCAACATAAGTACATAGGTGACAAACTTCTATAACAATACATATCAGAACTGAGAATCTAAGTCCCTCCAAATGGGCCTCCACCACTTCAATCCTCCACAAAGGAAATCTCACAAGTAGTAGGAGTCAATGCATTTCTCCATCTCAATATAGGAAGAGCTTGGGGGATGAACACGAGAAGTTAAGACTTTCAAGGAAAAAGGGATGTAGACTCAATTATGAGGTGAAATTTCTCCATAGTGTCTTTGCTCTCAATGATGAATTGTCCTCAAGGATTGTATATGGCTCAATTTATAGCCTCCAAATGGAATTGAAGGGTTGATTCAGAGCATTTCCAGTATATGGAATTTCTAGGATCATGGATCACGTGACATGACATGGAAACCCGACACATTTTTTAATTTTTGAGCACCAAACTTGATGTACACGGGTTGTAATGGAGCAACCTGCATATACGTGAGTTGTCTAACTGTAGGTTGTGTACATGGAGTGTGGAAAAAATTGCTATAACAAATGGATGAAGCTCAAAGAAAATGGTAGATAGATACTTTCCTATAGTTATGGATTATCATGGTATGCTCAATAGACACATGTGTTCAAATATAATTGTTAGTTCATACTTACAACTAAGAAATTCGCGAATATTCATTCATATAGAGCAGCCCATGCATCTTATGACTTGTCAAAAATTTGTTCAGTATGTGACCATAATTAGACCAGCCCCTCACTCAAATTTAAAGAGTAATTCTCAAGGAAGACTAAGAAGTCAAATCAACTCAGGGAACATACCAACATTTAAGTTAAACATGGAAGAAATATGTTCAGGTAGAAAGAAAGCACTAAAATAGAGTCTCATTTATGAACACAGAGCTAAACTAAAATAATCCTAAAGATAGAATGCCAATCATCAAAAGGAATGAAAATTGGCTGAAAAATAAGAATAGAATCCAAGAAAAAACAATAAATATGGTGCAACAACAATAAACATGTTTTCAGTGAAAGCTTGGAAAATAATATAAGGGAAATAATTAGTTAAGCAATGTTAAACATTCAACATCAAACCCAATAGAAATATTTCCAGGGTAAAGATGTGAAATGAAGAACAAACAAGATTATGAGAATTGATAATCTAGTAAAAAAAATTCACAACACAATCCTCCAATCCAACTGTCACGTACAATTTTCTTTTCCTTTAGTAAAACCAAACAATCTTTCATGAATCTAGCAAAATGGGTTAATGGGGGTGCTCAATCAAAACAGATTTTCAAATTCACTCATATAAAACATTCCAAAAACCAATAAGCTTTCAATATTTCTTGACATGAACAAGTCCTTTTCAGATTTGCAAATAATTAATTTTTTAACAATAGAAATCACATTTCATATTTTTCACCAAAGCACCAATTTCTCTTTTCCATAGAAGATATTGTTAACCATAAAGATTCAAATTATTCAATCTAATAAGACAAAGAGGAGATATTATAGTTATGGAGGCCAT
Organism: Picea engelmannii; assembly: GCA_009831015.1. Lineage (NCBI taxonomy): Eukaryota > Viridiplantae > Streptophyta > Pinopsida > Pinales > Pinaceae > Picea > Picea engelmannii. The sequence continues at coordinate 925,134 of ML784714.1, read as the reverse complement.
AAAAGATAATCATGAAAATGACTCCAAATATCAACTAGACCAGAAATCAATATGTGAATACATGAATTAAACTATATTTTTGATCATTTGTTGAGTTTCTCACACTCTTGGTTGAGAAAAAAAAATGTTGCAAAGGAATCTGAGAAACCAAGTTTAGATTAACACTTCCCTAAATTGATTTCATTTCAAGAGAAAAATCCTTAGTTGTTGGTTGCACAAGCCATTTCCTACCTGCATGATAAAAGAATGGAATGATAAGATATCAAACAATTTGGGAAAATATCTTCCTTCAAATGACTAACCTATTGAGATGAAAATAGACTAAAAATAAAAGTAAAGACCACAATTAAACTAATCCTGAGAAAAACACGCTAAGTTACTCTAAACTTGAACTATATTGGTTGTCATAAAACTTATGAAAATGAAATTGCACTCATCAAGTATTCATCGGTTGTCCATTCAGTCAAATATCACAACCTTCTTCATGAGATATAAGCACTATGTGTTTTTCTCACAATATTCCTTTCAACATGAGACTTAGTGTCATTGATTGTTTTGAGATTTGGATCTTCTAGACATTTTATCTCATTCCTACAATTCTAATCAATTGAGTTAAATGACTAGAACCATAAGACTTCACTTCTGATGCAGACCCCCCCTTCTCTCCCTCGGGGCTGTGTGACCTCCCGGTCAAGGATCTTCGATTTTCCAAGCCAAATCGACTCTCTAAAACCTTAATGGTCTCACTTGTGACTAACCACATGCCCTTTCAGTCTTTTGGTGCAGGTTCTATGACACCCACAACCTCTTCCTTCGCGCTACTGAGCTATCGAGTTTCAGGCGCTAACTCCTCTTCCATTACCCCTTTTGTTGTATGTGACCTCAGGCTATGCCCTAACGTAATCACCCGATTGTAGGGAAATCTAGAGTGGTTTGGGGCCACACCGCTTTTCTCCCTGCAATTCACTATCGGCTGCCACACATCCCTTTGGAAATACCCGATCACTTTCTGTCCCTGCAATTAAGCATGGCTGCCGATCTTGGGATCTTGGGTGTTGCCTCTGGATCGACAGTTGATATATGTTCTCTCTCTTCCTTGGTAAACTATCAGTCAACAACCCATTTCCTCCTTTCGCATGCACTCCCATATCTCCACGATCTATCGATGCATGCCCTCCTTCCAAACCGATGGCTATGATTGATTTCTCTCTTCGGGATTCGAGAGTTTCAACTCTCAACTCTTTCTTCCTCTACAATACTTCCACCCGAAGTCGACGATTTGTCGATGTGTGTCCCTCATAGATTGACGACTGGGTTTCACTTCGCTCTTCGGGATTTGGGAGTTTCAACTCTCAGTATTCGCTTTCTCCTGGAGTGCTTTCACCCGAAGACAACGATCTGTTGATGCGTGTACCTCACAGATTGACAACCGTGGTTCACTTCGCTCTTCGAGATTCAGGAGTTTCAACTCCCAGCCTTCGCTTTCTCCCGAAGTGGTCTCACCCAAATTTCATGGGTCTCTACCGCGTGTCCTTCTGAATCAGACAACTACGATTTACTTCATCTCTTCGGGGTTCGAGAGTTTCGACTCCTCACTGAAATTCTCAAAGTGACTTTCCCTCGAAGTCTCATATCCATTGACACGTAACCCCCTGGTGACCAACGACCAAGATCTATTTTGGCTCTTCGACGATTTCTCTCCCTCCTTATCTAGAAACTTCCAAAGTTCTATATCTTGCACCACCAGTCCTTCTGGATGATGTATGGTCCCTAGCCTCTATGGGACTTTGGCAAATCCTCGCTCCTGTGTGCACACAGAGACTTAAATATTGTATAATTTTCCCATATCTGGTGATCTAGAATGATCTTGCTCCCTATTGAACGGATCTTAGTCGATGAATCGTGAAACCTTCATGACTCCATTTCCCTTGACTATTTCTCCCACTATCTCTCTTGAGATTTCTCTCTCGAACCCTTTGACTCCTCAGAGGGTTATTTCAACACTTAGTCGAATTTTGGATCTGTGCACTCCTTGCAACATATTCTTACGCAAGACTTAGCTTCTTGTGGGTGACTTTGCATGCCTTACAACAGTCCCTTTGCACTCCTTGAAAATGGAAATTTTACGCTATCTCTTCTGAGCTTATGAGTCGAAACAGACTCTGTCACTCCTTTCAGTAGATTCTCATGCAAGACTTAAGTTCTTGCAGTGACTGTGTACACCTTGCAACACTCTCTTTTCATTCCTTGCAAATGAAAGTTTCACACGATCTCTTCTGAGCTTCTGATTCAAAACAAACTCTATCAATGCACTCCTTGCGGACTATATGCACACCTTGCATGAACTCAACAAAGAGAAAACAATCGAAACTTATCCAAACACTTCACAGTTTCATATACTCAACAACATGACTCATATATTCATGAAAACAAAATAACAAGGAATTCTAAATAGTAATGACACCATGCATTGGATCCATTTTCCTCTGTTATATTCATTCAAATGTATAATGGATACAACTATGATAAAACAAGAACTAAAAATTCAGCAACACCTAAATCACATCAATCTCCTACTAATTTGCAGTCGCCTCATTTGGGCATACAAAATCTCTATTTATCCTAGAGGGTTCCTAGGGTTCCCTCCGACTACTTGTCTCCTCGAGAGAAAAAAACTAACTGCTACTTAATTTTCGTTACATTAAAGTCTAGGAATTAAACTCCCAGAACACTCGTGATCATTTAGTTCCCAAGCGTTTGATCTTCTTCAGAGTTTCAATCAGTTCCAAAAAAATTGACAAGATGTGCTAACGTTCAAGATTCCAAAATAATTCAAAAGGCACGTTATGGTGATGAGTTGTCCCTCCACGTGTGCTTGCTGGCGATGCTCATGCATCAAATTCCATCCATTCTTTCAAGATATATGTCCATCAACAAAACCTTGTCATGTTTAAAATATGAATACAAATATTATTACAAAATTATTAACATTGCACCCCAAGGTATGTGTTTCATCTGATTATTAATGATATTTGTACGCTTATCTTCAACCTTGGTAGAGGTAGGAGGAAATCATTATGTAAATTATAACAATTAAGACACTTTGGTAAGGTGCAAATAATGTCAGGTCACAACCTAGATGATTGACTCCTGCATCATAAATGAAATATAGAATTAGAAATCATAAATGAATGAAGTGAGTAAGATCTAATTTCTAATTGGCGATAACTTAATGTTTGTTGTGATGGGAAAATCCTTAAAATTGATATTCTCAAGTTCCCAAGAGTGTTCCAAGTAGAGAAACCATAAATTTCACTTCCTTAAGCTTACATATGGCATATAATATGGAGAAAATGAAATGAAAAAGAAGAGTGTGTCTTGTCTCTCTACTAGAAAGGTTTTATGTTCAAAAGAGTGAGACAAATAATCCGAAAAAAAAAACAAGCTCATGAGTAAGAGGGATCTAATAGAAGATATTCCAATCATGACCCAAACATGCTTATGTTTCCAAGTTATGAATAAACTGATTATTTTTTGTTCAATGAATGTTGAAGAGTGTGAGCCTAATAAATTTATGAGTTACAATCCACAAGAAATTCACATATTGAAACTTATTATCATGGTTGAGATGAAAACAAATGTCTAAATATTGAAATTTGAAACCTTAGAAGTTGCATTGAGATTTACCATCGAGGTATTTACAACTCCCAATCATTTGGATGAATTCAACATTGAGATAAGTGTGTAGTACTCATCCATGATAAAAATCAGATTACTCAAGAATGTAACCACAATGAGTAACTTAAAATCAACAAATCCAATGGTTGGAAAGATACTATTTGAGAAAAGAACAGGTTTGAAATCCCCATTGAATGACAGTGCTATGATTGATTCTTTAGTCGACCATTGAAATGGGGAATAAAATGATTGATTCCAAAGAAATTTATAAAATATATATAATTAGAAATATTTAAATAATAGTGTTGTCCATGATGTCAAAACATTTTTCTAGACAGTGTGAAATAATATCTCTAGTTATTTTTTATAAGAAGAAACTTTGATTAAGTAAGATGCAAGGTAAAATGAAAACTCTTCCTTGAAATAATAACTAAATGGTGAAAACTATATGGTCATCCAAAAGACAAAAGACTAAACTACAAGTTCCAAAATGAAATAACTTAAAATGAAAAATCATCCAAGTTCACTAAGTTAAGAAAAGTTTATACAAAAAACCATGTTAGCCAAAAGTAACCAAAGAAAACAATCAATGAGAAATAAACCATTTGGATAGCCCCATACCAAAAAATAATCATCCAAAAAAATTACAAGGGATTGGAGTGGCATGAATTTTAGATGGGTAGAAAATTAACAGTCAATATTTCCATTCTGTGTATGGGAAAACAAGCCCAAAACTCAAAATAATCTCAATCAATCAAAATTTTCCAATTACAATCAAGTAGATATGAATATGGGATAAATTTGAGTGTCTGTTATCACCACAACAGGGACTGACTGGTATTGTTTTGTTTAAAATATCCACTTGAAAGATGACCAAACGACTGAAAAATGTTTGGCATGGTGAACATGCATAGGATCAATGATATGAAAATTACCCCAACACATATGATTTTTTTGAGAATTAAATAATTTTTTTTTTCCCATATCAAAATTAAATTCAAAAAATTCATTCAAGGGAAAAATTAGTGGGAAAGCCTTCTAATTCTTTCCTCCTTTGATGAAAATTTTATGTACTGTTCAACCAACAATAAAGAAAAGGAAAACAAAAAAAATATTAAAAACTAGAAAGAAAAAATAAACTATGCAAATGAAAGACACTAGCCTATTCTAGCCTACTCCTATCCTACACTACAATGGCTGAAAATAATTAACTATGTAAATTCATAGTGCCAATATATCCATCCATGTAATCCCAAGCCTACAAACAGACATTCATGACCAAAGATTAGTAATAGAACTTGGAATAAATATAGAGTAAAAGTAGGAAACATTAAATCATGAAACACTCTATCCACTATATTAAATATGCGATAATAATATTTCATAGGAACATTAGTTGAATAAGATTCCTCCAACAATTCTTCAATTCTATCGTAAAATCTACCATGACTAACATAGAATTGATGGAGGGAATTTATGGGACTGTAGCATGCTAAATGAGAACCATGTATAAAATCTATGTGACGTGTACTTGGTGAGAGAATGATTGTGTTGATATACATGTTAGTTCGAGAGGAAAAACTAAGAGAATGAGGTCTTTACATAACCATTAGCGTAGACCAAAGTGCTTCATAGTCTTGGCAAGCCTCCTTAGACTCATACTTCAAGAAACCATCAACTTGAGATAGACCAGTGGGATGAAATGATATACCTGGGCTAACATTCACCACGGTATGAGAGATATCTTCAAGACAATTGTGGAAGCCACTAATATCAACAATATCAACTTAAGGGATAATTGAACAAGAAGACTCTATATTGATAAAAAAAAGAACATGACATGATCGGATATACATTTGCTACAACATTTCCTTCATTCAATGAAAAATGTTGATAAGGCCTAGTTATACCAAGTTCATGGGAAGAGGCCTTATCCTCTCTACCTTCCATATGCACATTACCACCATCAAGTAATTCAAAAGGGGTTGTCCCTATTGGGTTTATTTAAATAGGATAGTTGGTGGATTCCTGCAAAATAAAACCATTAAAGAGATCATGATACAAATAATAATAAGTGAAATAATTAAGAGAATTAAAAGATTTTCTTGAACAAGAAATATTTTTAAAGGTGAATCTTTGAATGGTAGTTCCTCCTCCTTAAAAACATCGATGACTGATTGTGAGTTGGTAGGCTCCACACTAATAATGGTTTCACAATAAACATGGTCTTCCTCAACATGGTTTTCCCTTTTCAAACAAAAATCAGATTGTTGTGATAAAAATAGTAGTATGTCTTGTATATTTATTTCTTCTCCTTGAGTGAAATGATCAACATGGTTGTTTTTCTCCTGCATAGTATGAGAATATGAAATATATTTCAAAATATACTCATGGTTAGAAGAGAGGAGAAAATCAAAAGAACACTTATAACAAAAAGGTTGAATAACTATTCCATCAGCAATAGGAAAACATTCTTGATCTATGCCAGTTGAACTAGGAGAATTTATAACAAGAAGACTATCCAAATTTAAAGGAACTAATTCCAAATTATCCATGGGTGAGGAAGGATTCATGTCATGAGTGTCCATATTTTCTTCATTAAAAAAATGATCAAAATTTAGGTTTCACTCCATATCTTCCTCCATTTCTAATAAATTCTAAATCTAATCTAAGATGAAAGTAAACTAATCTAATCTAACAAATTCTAACCTATCGTGCAGAAGAAAAACTAATATATGAGCACAATTTAAAGTGATAATTTGACAACATAAATAGTTCATGGAAGCCAAGAATATGTTAAAACAAAAACATTTCAGATATCATCTCAAATAATTGAAGAGGAGATCTGTAACATCATCGCTGTACTCATTAGAAATCACAACATCACAAGTATTCTAAATACTAAACACAAAGCGAGTCCATATGATAAACACTTAAAAAAACTTAAATAACAAATACATGTGTAGAGTAGTTCCACAAGAATTTGAAAACAGTTATGACTTCAAAATTATTTTTTCTCTTGATACATTTAGAAATAAGAGTATTACCAGTTTGTACCATGAGAAAAAGTCCCTTCTTAATTCAATGCATTTTCTTTTATAATACAAGAGAGATTCCTCAACTCTTGTGAATGTTCACTTTGTTTTCCTTTTGTTTTTTCATTATACAATTTTTAATTTCTTTTACATTTCGAAAATAAACGTGTGAGTGTTACAAATAGAAGATGAAGAGACTCGGGAGTGGTTATCGTTTTCCTAAGGAAGTTTACAAATGATATTCATTAAAAATGTTATTGACTATGGATGTTGGTGTCGTATTCTATCCCTCATGATGTTTTTGGGAGTTTCTGGGGTTTGTATGCTGATTAAGATCATCTTGTCTCCTTCTCCTTTATCTCAGACATCCATCATGCTCTTGCAAGTATGATTTCAACTCTTGTATCTTGAGTTGTGACCATTTGAACAATGCATAGCCCATTATATTTTGTTTTCTTTGTTTTCAAAGAATTTACACCTTCAATATTTCAATATTTTCTATGAAAACATGTTTTTCTCTCTTGTATCTTTCTAATGAGCTATATTGGGTTGGATTTCGTTTCTTGTAGCCCTGGATATGGCTGTTTGAAGTTTGCATAGTCAAATTTTCCTCCAAATTTGCGACCTTCGGTTTTCTTCTATTTTTGATGTTTTCCATTACTATTGTATTTAATATCTCTCCCAATGCATTCATCATCTCTATACCTTTCCAACGAGGTATCATGGGCTCAATTGTGACACCAACAACTTAAGATATGCCCATTTGAAAAATGGTGCTCAACAAACCATTTGCCTGTGGGTGAATCTGTGTTGTTGATCCTTAACTTGAAAATAAAAATCCCACATGCACAAGGCAATTCAAAACTGAATGGTTTAAATAATTTTAGCCCCTTCAGCTAATTTGTATAAGAACCTAGGGAAGGCATAGGACCTAGGGCTTGTAATGTAATTTTGGCCAATTACCATCCTATAAATTAGGAAAAAAATATAAAAGAAATGAAATTAGAAATTAATTAAATTAACCTACGTAAAATAGAATTAACAAATAAAATTAATGAAAAATTAAAAATAATCAAATGACCCCCCAACAAATGTGAAAATAAAAATTAATAAAATATATAGATAATAATAATAGTAATAAAATTTCCCCACCCACGTGAAATTATTGAAATGCAATTATTGAAATATAAAATGTCAGTATGAAAAGTCTTCGTCGTTGGTATGGTTGTTGCATTCCCTCTTCAATGGTCTAAGCTCACTCCGATGGCTAATATTTCGACAACATAACTCTCTAATGGACTAAGCTGACACAACTCTCCGATGTGTTATAAATAATATTAAAATAACATTTATGATAGGTGCATACTCTCCAAAAATAAATATTAAAATAATGCATGGTCATCAGGGTCTCGTGATTGGAAGGTGGTAACTCTTGGTAAATTATTCGATAGTAAATCTTCGATGAAGTAGGGTTGGGACACATCCCTCGATAGTAATAAATAACATTAAAATAACCCCCCTCTTGATGGTATGTTAAAAACATTAAAATAATATATTAATCAGTCCAATGGGCTTGTTGGCCCTTGACCAACTTTTGGAGATCCTTGGTCATGTTTGACCTCTTTTGGGACTTCAACAGGCTAGTCGAAGGCGGAGCACAAGTTGAAGCAGATATCACAGGATCTCGACCCCTTTTTAGGGAAACTTTTGGTATTAGGGTTTTTGTAACGGATGTCGGCCCATGGGTTTACCCATGTTTAGGCCCATTTTGTAATATATAAATAGAAAGCTAGGTGATGTAAGTAGGCAGTGCTAAGGGTAATGAAGCCAATGTGCAGAGTGCAAATATTTGTGGATTCTTTGTGCATGCTATGTGTTAAGAACTTACAGAGCTAAGTGAAAGTGATTGTAAGAAGCTTGTGTATAGACAGTAAGAAGGCTTTGTGCTTAAACCTAGCTTGGGGAAGGAGGATATGGTGAGGTGCACGCAGATCTCCAGTCCTATGCAGAGTGGGTTCTGAGGCTTTGTGCATGTAAGGATATTGAAAGAAGATAATAAAGAAGATGAAGAGTTGGTGGATGTAGCCCCACACTGGGTGAACCACACATATCCTGTGTTATGGTTGCTTTGTGCAATATGTTGTATGTTAGTGATGTGATTTATGCTTAGTGCCGATATCTTTATGTATGATGCATCTGGTATAATATCTTAGTGATTGGTAAGGTGAATGAATGTTAGATATGATCTATCTCTCCATGCTAAGTGCTTGAATGTGTTAGATCTAGTTGAATACTGCGCTTCTCTGTAATTAGGGTTTAGATCTGCGATGTGAATAAAGGTTAAATACTGATGGCTGTTAACTACTAAGTGCTTTGTTAAGGGTGGTGTAATCACAGATCTGTGTCCCAACTAGGTTGCAGACATTTGAGTCCTACAACCATCCCTTCCTCTACCTCCGATTAGACTTCATCTTCTTCGTAGGTGTTTCTGAAAGGGTCGATAGTTAGGGTTTTGTTTATGCGTTGTTGAAGCGTTGAAACCTGGGTCTACCCCTGTGCCAACAAATGGTTCCGTTGCCGGGACATGAAACTGTGATTGCTGGGAACTAAAGAAAATAAAGCTTTGTGCATAGATCTGTTTCTTTAGTGCACAATATTCTACTTGTGAATATATGTACTAAGAAGAGAAGTCTGATATGAAGAAAAGATGTAATATATTGAAGCTTTCTGCTCTAAGAAAGGTAAGATAAGTGAAATTTTTTGTTTTGAAAGAATGGATCTAGGTATGTTTCAAAATTTTTGTCCTAATCTGAAAACTAGGGAACAATTAGACGAAACAAGATTTGATATGAATAGATATGATAGAAATAATGAAAGGTATGTTATTCCTATGCATAGAAAGAATGTTTGGACTAACAAATGGATGTAGGATCCTAGAGAGAAGTTTTTGCAGGTTAGTTACTGTGATCCCAGTGCACAGTACATGAAGGGTTGGGGATCATTTAAGAGAAAGAGAGGATTAACCCTTTATTAAAGTTGCAGAAGACTAGGGCATCTTGCTAAGGAATGCCCTGTTAGAAGACCTAGTTGTCTTTGTTGTAAAGCTATGGACCATGAAGTTTTGGATTGTCCTAGAATGATTGCTAAAGTTAAAAAGATGAATATAAAACAAGAAAATGATGAGACAAGCCAAGAAACTAAGGATATGATAGAACCCCAAAAAGAATCAGAGACTATATTACTACAGATGAAAGAAACCTTGAATGATCACATAAATATAAACTTATCAGAGTTCTTAAAAGAGAAATAGTACATATAAACAAGAATAGGAGACTTCGACATATACTGTTTCCTGGATGAGGAAACATAGGTGAATATCATGACAGAAAGAACTTGGGAAATTTTGGGAAAGCTTGCTATGGTTCCTTTATTAGGAGGAATATGATTATTTGGAGGAAAGATGATAACTCTATGTGGAAGATTTACCTAGATATCTATGAGTGCTCATGGCACTTCGACATAAGAAGAATTTGAGATCGTTAAGTTTGTTGAGAACAACGCCCCATTTTATATCTTGCTAGGCAAACCCTGGATTGAGAAAGATCAGATACGAAGGAAATGAGAAGAGGAGGATCTAGAACAAAAAAAGAAATAACTAAGAGACTTCATGGATAGGAGAATAGCACACTTACTGGAAGAACAAAAGAACCAGTCAAAGATACTACAGACCAAAGATATGGATGCCCAAGTTGAAAGGACACAGGAAGATTGGAGACACCTGTCTGTACAAGAGAGTAGAGAACCTACACCAAAAAGAGAAGAAGTACTACCCTTGAATCCTATGAAATACCCTCCACAGTGTGAAGTTATCATGCCAAGAGGAGATACAAACTATAATGGAAAGAGGAGTGATTCAGATCACAGGAAAAAAGTCTAGAAATCTCAGTAAGAAGAGGGAAATGTTAGAAAAATTGCAAGAAGTTCCAGAGAATACTTCACAGAAGAAAGGTTTCCAGAACTTGAACTTCCCCAGAATATCAGTACAACACAGAATGACACTTCGCCATGGCGGAGAAATATTACCGTTGGAGGCAATATGACCTTTCGATCGATGCTCCCGAATGATTAGGAAAGAAATTATGGCCTGAAAGTTTGCCAATGGACCATTGGGACCACGCCATAATGGATGGAATTGCATTCAATAAGGCTTTCTAGCCCATTGAAAGAAACTGTTACGACAATCTCTATTTATCCCGTCAAGCGTTGCACCGAATTTGTTTTCCAATTGTGATTATCCAAGCCCACAGAGAAGTAGTTGATTTTGAGTAGTGACCATTGAGACCTTGCTATCCATTCTATTACAGTGAGTATTGTTCACCGACATGAGATATCAGATCTTGAGTGTGCATGTCAGATGAAATTAGCGCAACAGAAAAATATGGTGAAGAGATTCTAATAGACCTCATGGCCGAGAAGGTGATGTCCGCAAACATACAAGCCTCATTGACACGAGGAGTGAAAGCCTCCTCGTCGACTGCTCGTGGATCTGGACCATCCCAAGCTACGAACGAGAAAATAACCAAGCATCGAGATGACTTGGCGAATGCGAAGTTAATCCCATCTATCCTTCTCGACTACATCCCACCCCTGGATGGTGTGGTGATTTGTGATAATGTCCCGAGGGACTTTGACTACACAGTCATCACTGCGTACCTTCCAAAGGGAATACAAGCAGTCAGACCACAATTGGAGAGGATTCCAACCTTGAAGATCAATGACTATAACCTAGGATACCGCAAGAGCTATGGCATGCTCACACCTCACAAATATTTGACCAAGACGAAGGGGAATAAATCAAAGATCACCCCCCGGCCATGGACTATGGACATCGCAAGGTCCACTATCTTGAACGTGATGAAGATACCACATTTTGGAAGGCACCAAGAGGTTAACGTGTGCTTTAAGATCTTACTGTCTTGATTCCATGGCAGGTATCTATGGTTATACAGGCACATCATCGTCTATCCAGCATTGATCCATAGGATCACTGGATTGAGCATGCAGGGACTAGACCCACAAGACTTTTATCCAGGGAAGGCTGTAGAATGTTCCCTAACACAGAGGATTAAATACACCTATGACGATGTAGAGAAAGGGGCACGAGGCTACAAGGTAGCCTCCATTCAGAATGGCATAGTGCAACTTTCTTTCCAGTTGATTGCTGGTAAGCTAGTAAGAAATAACAAACCCACGTAGGTCACAGGGTTTGTCATTGACCTCGTAGGAAAATGCGTGGAAGGACTACAGATGAAATGGGTCAGTTACCTAGTCAATCAGTTAGAACTAGATTGTCACAAAGCTCAGGATCAGGGCTATGAGTTCCATTTTAGATGGCTACTGATCCTCATCGCATTTACTTCTTGGGAGATGCCGAAAGGTGCGACCTTCCATGACATTGAGTCATTCGAGCCACTAGCTGCAAAGTTCACCATGCTCTGGTATTCGAGCGATATGGGGAAATAATGGTAGTTGAACGTAGTATTCCATACCTACTACCTTCAGCTGAAGAGGGCTATTGAGTCTTTCCCTCGTATGACGCTGAATTCCCTAGACAGGTTCAAACCCCTTATGAAGTTCCACATAGATAGGCATTTTATTTATATTACTGCGTGCACAGACGAAAGTAAAGAAGGGATTTAGTCCTACTACAATATCACAGAGGAGGACTTGGAAGAAATCACTAAGGAATGGCCCGTAGAGTTCCTTATACCAGTCGAACAGGTAGCACTGTCCGATCCCAACCTTATTGGAAGTCTGGTGGTTACTCATGAAGAGTATGATTCACCCAGCAGTAGCAGGAATAAAAGGAAGGAAGATGTACAGGAAATACACAACACATTACAAGAGACTGCATCAGATTCACCTAGCGGAGGAGGAGACGATGAAGTGGAAAAAGAAGAAAAAGAAGGGGAAGAAGAAAAGAAGAAGAAAGGTGAAGTAACACCACCTAGGAACACCCTTGAAGAGGAAGATACATCCAAGAAAAGAATGGTTTCGCCCATGAAACTTACATCGCGGAAGAATTCCAAAGAAAGTAAGTCGAAGCTGCAGACTGTACTCACGGTCGATGACTTCGAATTTTTAATTGTAGCTGTATCATATGCCTTGGAAGATATTTTGCAAAGAATTGAAGCCAAACAAAAGCCATGTATGATAGAATTGAGACAAATATGAGAGGAGTACAACAAGACCTTCACTCTAGCCGCGCAGTGTCCACTGTGCCCCCGCTACCAGAAGAACCAGAGTTGGGATATGAGCCTGCCCAAATCCACAGAATAACTAATGCAACCGAAGCTCTCCTTTGTCGTGTACATGAATAAAATGAACAAGCCTCATTGGTCCTGAAGAAAGCACAAGAGAAAATCATAGAGCAACGCCGAGTTGCGTAGCATGAGAAAGACGACCTCCAAACCAAGTTCAAAGAAAATAAAGCACAAATCCAATAGGAGAAAGAACAACTTCTTGCAGAGCAGGTCAGAGTTAAAGAAGCAGTCAACATAGTACTTCACTCTGTGATGGGCTTAGAGCAAATGGAGGAAGACCCAGTGGAGAATCAAGTGACAAAGCTTGCTGAATCCATTCAACAACTTCAACAAAGAGTTGCAGAACTAAAGCTACAAACAGTGCCAATCATTCCACAGGAAGTGTGAGACCAGAGAGAAGAAACTACCCGGACTGCAATTGAAAGAATCATAGCATTAGTCATGGAATGTAAATAGCTAAGAAATCACAGTGCGCAGACTTATGAGCGGTTTACTGAGGACCCTGAACTAAAAACACTGGAGTCACAGATCTAGGAAGAAAAGAAGCAAGAAACAACAGTACAAGCACAGTTGAAACTCCTGTCAGCAGTCAAGAGGATGAAAATATCCCAAGAACAACACACGACTCAACAACAGGTCCATGCCATACAAAGAAAATTCATGGAAGTGACTCAGAATCTCCAACTAGTCTAAGATGCAACTTGCCTAATTTTTGAGGAGATTCAAGGCCGAGGAGAAAAGCTAGACCAAGTAGTCACTTCGGTAGAACAATGCTTAGAAGGACTTGTGAACGAGGAATTTATTCAAGATTTTTCCGAGTAGGAGGCCTTTATGCAGCAACAGGTTGAAGCAACTCGAGCCAAGTTCGAGGTTTTTGAGGTAGATTTACCTAGACTAGAGTGAATCGAGACGAGTCATAGGTGAGTGTTGGGGGCCTATTGGCCCTTGACCAAGTTTTGGATATCCTTGGTCATGTTTGACCTCTTTTGGGACTTCGACAGGCTGGTCGAAGACAAAGTGCAAGTCGAAGTAGAGAACGTAGGATCTCGGCCCTTTTTTAGGGCAAATTTTGGGATTAGGGTTTATGTAACGGGTATGGGATGTCGACCCATGGGTTTACCCATGTTTAGGCCTATTTTGTAATATATAAATAGAAATATAGGCGATGTATGTAGGCATTGCTAAGGGTAATGAGGCTAATGTGCTAAGTATGAATAGTTGTGCATGCCATGTGTTAAGAACTTGCAGAGCTAAGTGAAAGTGATTGTAAGAAGCTTCTGTATAGACAGTAAGAAGTCTTTGTGCTTAAACATAGATCAGGGAAGGAGGATATGGCAAGGTGCACACAGATCTCCTATCCTATGCGGAGTGGGTTCTGAGGCTTTGTGCATGTATTGCCAGAAGATAACAAAGAAGATGAAGATTTTGTGGACGTAACCCCACACTGGGGTGAACCACGTATATCCTGTGTTATGGTTTCTTTGTGCATTATGTTGTATGTTAGTGATGTGATTTATGTTTAGTGCTGATATCTTTATGTATGATGCATCTGGTATGATATCTTAGTGCTTGGTAAGGTGAATGAATGTTAGATTTGATCTATCTCTCCATGCTAAGTGCTTGAATGTGTTAGATCTTGTTGAATACTACACTGCTATGTAATTAGGGTTTTGATCTGTGATGTGAATAAAGGTTAAATACTGATGACTGTTAACTGCTAAGTGCTTTGTTAAGAGTGGTGTAATCACAGATCTGTGTCCCATCTAGGTTGCAGACATTTGATTTCTGCAACCACCCCTTCCTCTACCTCGGGTGAGACTTCATCTGCTTCCCAGGTGTTGCCGAAAGGGATAGTAGTTAGGGTTTTGTTGGTGTGTTGTTGAAGCGTTGAACCTTGGGTCTACCCCTGTGCTAACAAGGCTTATGGAAAATAATTAAATAATATTCCTCTAGTGTCTCATCAGAATGCCATGGTTGGGACGTGCAAAGAGGGTTGAATCTAATGAGATGTTTCGATGATGGGATATTAGAAACCATGGTTGGGGTATGCAAGGAGGGTTGACTCTGATGGATCATTTTGATGAGCCATTCTGACAACCCATTAAAATAATAAGCTAAGGTTAATTCTAGATAGCTTAGTCTTGGGGCATATTAAAATAATCATGTAATTCTATTCCAAAGGATTCGAGAGGGGAGGAGGGAATTCCTAGAAATAAGGAAGGTGTGCCTTATATGGTATTTTCTCATGGAACTTACCATGAATTAAATGTGAGGACCAATGGGGAGAAACTTCGGGGAGCTCTCATGAGATATTACATTAGAATTTTAATGAGTGAGGGAAAAATGAAAACATTAAATTAAAAAAAAGAAACTAAATGAAATTAAAATAAAAACTAAATTGAGTGAGAAACACAAAATGAATATATACAACCGAGGAATTAGGGGTAAACGGGAAAACAAAATTAAAATGAAAAATAAATAAAATAAATGAACACACACAAAAAAAGAGAAAAAAAAGTTAAATTGTTTCTAGTTTTACGGAGATATGAGAGAAAAAAGATGTACATATTATACATTAAGTTTGATGCAAAACACCACATGTAAAAGATAGTTTATTCATGTAAAACATGTAAAAACATCTTTGACCCATGTAAATTTTTTTTTTTTAAAGTGAACATTATTTACCTCATGTAAAAATAAATATCTAACGTAACTTTAGGGAAAACCATGGGGAATAAAAAACCATGGACAGTTACCATGTGTAATCAAACCATGTGGTTTTTAAAAACCAAGGATAAAATGGAAATAAATAAATACAAAAATAATAAATAAGAAATAAAAATGAATAAATGAATAAATAAATAAAATAATATATAAAATAAAAAATATATACAAAAACATATATGAAAATAAAATAAAAGTAAAAATAAAAATACAAATTAGGAAATCAGGGGAAGTTACAGAGGAGTTAGGGTTCCATGCCCATCATGGTTCCACACTAGTTAAGGTTCCACACCTAGGGACCCAAAAAATAGGAGAAAGGTATAACATGCATATTTCAAGTAATCAGGTGTCAAAGAGGGTAGATAGGTCATATGGCGATCAAGGACACTCTGATTCAGATGTGACGAATGAAGGGAAACCAAGGGGAAGAAGATGACACATCATGCAACAAATCAACATAAAAAATAATGACTCGAATGATGGACATAGATCGACACCAATTGGACGCAGGGCATAGGTCAATATAGTCAAGCTGAACATATCAGAGGGAAGACCTTCTAAGATCAAAAAGAGGGCAAGTATGACCATATCAAGGAATAGGTTCTTATGATAGGAAATAATGCATGATTCTAATTGCAACAAGTAGAAAGCAAACATTGGGCGATGTCACAACAAGGAACTACAACCAAGAACCTCAATAGGTCATTGGCCTGGGTTTGTGGAGAGAGGGAAGGCCTAAAGAGGAACTCTATGGAGATCAATCTGAAGAGGTTCAGAGATAGGCCTATGAGAAAGGTGGATCTGATAGCCTTGGGAGATTTGAATATCGAGGAAACTATAGGCCAAGTTAATTCACTTCCCGATAAGGGGAAGCCTGGTAAAGATCAAGGTCAAGGTTTTGGATAAGGATTAAGAGATTCCCCCACTTGCATTTCTAGGATGGATCGATCACACAAATGAATTGGTCCTATGAACCTGCTCCTGCAAAATAGAAAAAAGAGATTAGACATGTGATTAAAATGAGGATTTCCAATACACCATTAACATTATATTCCCTTCCTTCAAGAAAAATTATAAATGAGTGTTTGGTCTGTTTAAATATAATCATGGGTGGTTGTAGATAAGATTTATGAAAAATGCATGTTCCAAGTCTCAAACTCAAAAGAAGGATTAGTGATTCTACGATTCAATTCCATTGTTCGAAATTGAAGAGTGTGATCAACATGCAAGAGCTTAAAGATGAAGAAATTCATCACAACGTGCAAGCAAGATGATGTAGAATTTGAATTAGCCAATTAGAAATATCATCAACAACAAACTCATTGAAGACAATCATCAATCAAGATCAAACCACACAACTCCCTCAAGGTAGACAAAGAATTAACATTAGGCTCAAGCAGTAGAGGATTAGGCATTAGGGTTAAAATTTTAGTAGGGGGGCCCTTTTCTTTTGCTTATAAAAGAAAAATTAAAGGGGGTTGTCATGGCCTGAACAACTAGCATAAGGAACAAATTCCATATCCTCCATCTCTGTGGATGTTGTAGGACACTACTCAATTGATAGATTTGTTCCCATAGAAATTGTAACACTCAATGGTTTTCAATCAACCATACAAAACAATTGTAGCACAAAGTTTACATACTTAATCTGGTTCAACCAAAGAATTTTATTTGCTCTATCTCTCATGATCTCCATTCTTAAAACATATTTTGCATCCCCTAATTATTTCACATCAAATTGTGCTAGAAGCTAAGACTTGAAATCACAAATCACATCCTTACTATTACCAAAGAATAACATATCATATACATATAGAGTGATAAGAAGGGAATTATCACCATCTTGCTTTTAATACACACAATGATCTTTTTTGGATCTCATAAATCATATTCTCAACACAAAGGAATCAAAATTTTGGTACCAAATTCCAGAAGACTATTTGACACCATATAAATACTTTTTTAACCTGCAAACTAATTACTCTTTACCTTTTTCAACATAGTTCTATGGCTATGTCATATGGATCTCCTCCTTCAAGTCATCTTGTAGGAATACAATTTTCATAGCTATTTGTTCTATCTCTAAATCAAATAATTCTACTATAGACAATAACAATATAATAAGTTTTAAGTCAGAAATTGGGGAAAATATCTCACCAAAGTCTATCCCCTCAACTTGGGAATATATTTTTGCAATCGACCTTGCCTTGTGCTTTTCAACACTGCCATCTAAACTGATCTTGTTTTTTTAACACCCATTTACATCCAATGAGTTTTTGTCCATCAGGAAATGGGACCAAGTCCCATGTATCATTATTTCTGAGTGCAATGATTCATCATCCATGGAAAATATCCAGGACTCCTTATCTTCCATATCCATAGCCTCTTTCACCATTCTAGGCTAATCGATGTTAGCAAATAAAGAAAACATGAATCTAAAATCAAACATACTATAATTATACCCGTTTGGTTTCCTTCTTTGTTTAGTGGACCTCCATAAAATTTGAGGTGGATTTTATTCCTCC
>ML784714.1:890093-906299 GCA_009831015.1 Picea engelmannii | reverse complement strand
ATCCCAATGTTGCATGATGACAAAACCAATGCAACATCTAAACTCAACTCAACTAGTCAAACTGAAGTGTCAACTGAAAGAGAATATTCTCCAGGTGGAATATTCTCCCCTAAAATATAGGAGACTGGATAATGACTAATTATCACTAATAAACAATGAATAACCTCAGGAAAAATAAATCCTAGGTGTGTGTAAAGTAACTCCAACACCCCCTCTGAACATCACTATGGTGAAAATAAAGAATGGGTCTTGGCTACGAGGCCATGTTAGGTACCCAAATACAAAAGATACACTGAACTAAATGAGGAAAGAGGGAAAAAATCATGGGAACAAAACCCCCCCTCAAATTACAATGCATAAAATAAAAATGATAAGGAACAAAAGGCAGTTGCTAAGCAACCATGCCCTTCACTCCAATAAGACCTCGCAACTGTGCAAGTTTGTGCTCTTTGAAGATTTTGTTGAAGATGTAGATGTCTGCACGGATCTGATGAAGTATATGCATAATTGATATTTCCACACATATCCACTTTATCTTCTTGTAATGAATAATATCCAAATAAATTTTGGATGAAGTTTTGAAAACTGTAAGGTCGTTTCCAGAAAAATGCTGAAATTTTGTTGATTTTAAAACGATCATAACTTCACTTTCCAGACTCTGTTTTGAACGATTTTTTTTTTGAAATTGGATATTTTCCCTAGAGAAATTCAAATATCCAATTTGTTTCCGAAAATAGTGTTCATAAAATATCAGAATTGAGTCTGATGTGCGTGGCTCCCTTTTTGTCTCCTAAGATGCATGCATTGTGGATGGAAAAGTATTTGCATGTGACTCCTAAGATGCATGCCATATATCTTCCACATGAATTTAAGAAAACAAATATGAAATAGAGTAGACATCATATTCAATTAATGGAATACAATTTTTTGTAGATACTTGTGTAGAAGGCTCTTCAAACTGAGATGATTTATCTTCCCGTGGATTTTCTACATCATTTTGCATGCATTCTTCCTTATTTCCAAATAAAACCTCCAATATGCTCCATAAATCATTTGGAGTGATTTCTTGTGAGTCATCATATACTTGACGGATAATTTCAGGAGAAATAAAATAGAGGATACATCTTATGGCCATATCTTGTCTATTGAGAAAGTCATTTTTCTCATCGACAGAATCAGGCTCTACTTCCATTACCATAGTTATTTGGTACAAGCCTTTGCATCTGAGTATAAGCAGAATTTTTGGCTTCCACTCCAAATAGTTATCAGGTGTGAGAAGTATTTGTGGCAAATAATCCATCTTTTTGTTGTTCTTCAATCTTCAGTACCTGCAAAAAATAATTTGGTGTAGCTTTTGCTTAGCAGTCCATCGACTCTGATACCATGTAAATGTGTTGAACCTGCATAGAATATATCTATCTAGAAAATACTACACACATTTGTATAGAGAAATTAAGAAAGAAGAAGCAAGATAGAAAGAATGGAAGAATTCTCATTAATCGTATTCCACACTCAAAAGAGTGAATAATTCACAATATATATAGGATAAATGAGTAAATAATGAGCCATAGTGGTGGTCTAGATTGATCTGGACACACACCAATAGTTACAAGAGTAAACTGCCACCTAGTCTAGTCTCTCAGGCAGTTACGGGAGTGAACTGCCACCTAGCTAAGTTAACTAGTCAACTAGTCTTTAGTTAACTGACTGAACAAAGAGTAGTGAGTTGGTGATGATCCCAATGTTGCATGGTGACAAAACCAATGCAACATATAAACTCAACTCAACTAGTCAAACTGAAGTGTCAACTAAAAGAGAATATTCTCCAGGTAGAATATTCTCCCCTAAAATATAGGAGACTGGATAATGACTAATTATGACTAATAAACAAGGAATAACCTTAGGAAAAATAAATCCTAGGTGTGTGTGAAGTAACTCCAACAGGATCCCAAATATTTCACCCTTTCACATCAACACCATAGCTGATGAAGATACATTTCACTTCCTTTTTATCCAACTTATACTACTTCTCCTTACACACATGAGCATATGCATCACAACCAAAAACAAGAAGATGTTGAAGTGAGGGATTCTTTCTTGTCTAAACTTCCATAGGGGTATTTTCTACAAGAGCTAATGTGGGAGACCTATTAAATAAGTAACATGTAGTATCAACTGCTTCTTCCCATAACTTCTTCTCTAACCCAACTCCACTAAGCATACTCCTAGTTCTCTCCATCAATGTTATATTCATTTATTCTGCAACTCCATTATGTTGAGGGGTATATGGAATTATATTATGACTTTCAATTCCATTCTCCTTACAAAACTTATCCAAATATATAGAACAAAACTCACGACCATTATTATTCCTCAACTCCTTAATATTCCTACCAACATGATTTTCCAAGAGAGCTTCAAGCTCCTTAAACCAACTAAAAACCTCATATTTAGTTCTAAGAAAAAATACCCATGTACTTGTAGAATAATCATCAATGAATGAAACATAATACAAAGAATTATAAATCAAAGGAACTTTAGTTGTACCAAATACATCATAATGTATTAAGTCCAATAACCCAAAATATTTATGAGAACTAGAATAAAACTAAACACGGTTCTATTTTTCATATATGCAATTCTCACATAAATGAAATTCAAGAGTACAATAATTCAATCCATAACCAATATTTTAGTTTTTCAAGGCCCATAGGCTCTTCTCACCTATATGGCCCAATTTTTGGTGCCATAACATTGTATTCTATGCAAGTAACTCTCTTTCTAAGGTAAGAGCTTGTTTATGAGGTTTTGACTGTGAAGTTGTAGATCCTACAGATCTCTCCAGCACAGAAAACAAAGAACCGTTACACTCAATAGTGGACGTATCAAGCTAGAAAAAAGTTCCCACACAAACACCCTTAGCGAGTACCATAGATCTTTATACCATCTTGCACCCTTTTTAAGAAAAAACAACATGCATATCCACATCATTAAGTGTGCTTATTGATAGTAGGTTTTGTGCTAAACCCAAAATGTGAAAAACTCCACTAATCCCCTTTATTTTTCCATCAAGTAATTTGATATGGACTCTACCGCGATCAATTATGTTGAGAAGAGAGTCTATCGGCCATGCACATTGGACTGCATGGGTTGCTAGAGCTACATCAAAGGCATCTCCACCATCCTCTTGAGAAGATTTTTCAGACTCATCATCAAAATCATTCTTTTTCTTCTTTTTCTTCTTGTTCTATTCCTTGTAGTGCGTTCTGAAATGCTCAACCTTTCCACAGTTCCAACATTTTCCCTTGAAATTTCTAGTAGATTTATGTCTCCCACAAGATTTGGATCTGCCCTTTTCTCTCTTCTTTCTTTTCTCCTTCAATATTCCACATAATATTTCCACCTCACATCATTTGAGAGTAAAACAACCATGACCTCATTAAGTACTAATGTCTTTACACTGCTTCTAATGGCCATTACCAGGTTGTCCCATGTGTTGTAACATTGTCTAAATTTCCAATAAAATTTAGAATTCCTTTTAAATAGATATTAATTAGTTAATTATTTAGTTTTTACCCATATATCGCTTTTGGTTTTGTGTTTTATTTGTTCTTTGTAAATAATAGTGATATAAACTTTATAATTTAGTTTTTAGTATTGATTTTTGTTATAATTTAGTTTTAAATATTAATTTTTGTGTTCTAAAATTTAAAGCATCAAATAAATGTTATATTTTAATAAAAAAATAGTGTTTTGTTTGTAGGCAATCACATACTCCAAATAAAAGATCAATGGTTCAAAAACCATCATGGTCCCTCCTGATCATACAATATTAAACAAAAGGGTGCCCCCCCGTGGAGCCAAAGTATGGTTTCAAAGGATGCAATGTGTCAATCATAGGAATGACTGCAACCCCTCACGTGACAGTTTCTAATACCATGAAATACCCCCTGCGAAAACAACTTTCGGATATTAAAATAAAACACATGACATAATGGTGACATGTTGATGCAGAAGCAAGCAAAGCGGAGGACAACTGGATATGCACCAACACGTATTTTGGGGATATTTTGAATTTGAAGAGATGAGACATTAATGTAATATCTAGAAGGGATATGTTAGCATTTATGGTTTGGAGATTGTAACGTAGATGTTGAGCATTTCTCTCATATGTTTGTTGGAGGCAATTAATGTAATAAATGTAAAGTAGTTGTAGGATTTTATTCTAATTAGATAGCTTAGAGCTATAGGAGGGAAAACTATAGAAATCTCCCTCGTATGTATTATAATGTATCATTATTCTCAATAGTAAGAGAAAGAGATGTAGAGAAAGAGAATAAAAGAGCAGAGAAGAACATAGATTGTAGAATTTGTATACGCAGATAGTTGTTGCTATAGAACCCATGTGCAAAAGCACTTGGATAAATATAAGAATTCTTTATTCCAATTTCATGGCGTACTGATGGTTACTGTTTGCATCTATTGAATGGTATGTTTACATTTTTCTTATATGATCTATTATGCATTTGTTTCAATGCTGTGTATGTATTTGATTTGATGTTGAATGTATGAAGCCTATGAGAGTGAGAGCATGAGTTTCAATTGTTTCTCGTCCTGAGAATTCCTGTAAGGAGTGTAGTGAAAGTTCGCAAGGAGTGCAGCCACAAGTTCTAAGTTTTACCTCAGAAGAGCTCAGGAGAGATATCGTTGTTCTTATACCAGTAGAAGTGAAAGTATAACACAGAGCCATGCAAGGTGTGTGTAAGCAGGATGAGGTCTTAGAATTTTCCAACCCATTGAGTGGATGAAGAATTTATGTCACAAGGAATGCATAGAATTGGAGAATTCATATAATTAGAGATTATCATGAAGCCACAAGTAGTGCGGGAAGAATCCCTTGGAATCCTTGAGTTTGCATCCAGAACCAAGCTTAGGAGGGATAGAGACTTCAAAGCATTCAGAGGAAAGACGAGACTGGAGTTACCTCGCAGAAACCAAGCTCAGAAGGAAGACACTAGTTATTTGGCCAGGAAGCATTGAGAACTTGAATGGATGGTTGAAATTCTCAGAGAGAGAACTATCGATTCATTGTGAATCGTTAGATCTAGTGGATCAACGAAGAAGTTAAGGATGAGTGTCTTTCAACACTCATAAGCTCAGGAGGAATAATTGTCATTAGATCTATATCAACGAGAGCCGTTGATCTCGTGGTTTCATATTTCAACATTTCAAAATTTCGGAGCATGGAGAAAGCTGTGACTCAGAGTCAAGAGTCGTGAAATATTGATTTGCAAAATCCTGAAAAGATCTAGATCGTTGATCGTAGGAATAATATGGGTCGTCGATCTGTGAAAAAGGAATATCGCGATTTCAACTATCGGGCAAAGGGAGATAAACCATATTGGAATCCACGATACGTGAAATCCCGATGCACTCGGAGGTGGACCCCAGGACGTAACTAAGGTCACAAGGTTGAGGCATAAGGGAGGAGTTAAAGATCCGTTAGCCCATTTCGGGGTTTCGGGAATCAAAGGAGTCAGAGGGACTCACAACAGAAATCGTGGAGTTGTGAAATCTGAAAAAACCCTTTCAGTTAAAGGTTGTGGTCACGCTGGTTGGTCATGTGGAGTGGAGGTTCATGCCTAGTTCTTGTTTTCATAGGCGTAACTTCTAAGTAGGACTTGTGGTTATATGTGTTGAATATTCCAGCTGGGAATCGAAGAGCCATTTTGGCTCAAAGGGGAATAGAAATATCCTAAGACCAGTAGGTCAAGCATAACCTACTGAGGTAGGCACATTGCGTCAGGTGGTATTAGAGCTTAGCTAACATTTTTTTTTTCTGTATAGGGAAGAAAAAGGACAACCGTGATTTGAATTCTGCATGGAAATATTGAAACAATGCAACCAAGAAGACGTCAAGAGAGATATATGCCCAATCCAGTTGTGGAAAGGGAGATGAGAGAACTTCGTGCTTGATTGTATGCTATGGATATAATATAGAGACAGACAACTGATGCTAGTGACGTTAGTGAAGCCGAAGGTGAGAATGAAGCCGAAGCGGAAGAAGAAGTTGTAGCTGAAGATGCTGTAAAGGAACGTCTATTCAGAGTTGTTGCAAGAATAGGTTCCAGAGAAAAGATGGATATCCCGATGTATGAAGGCAACTTAGACATTAAGGAGCTTCTAGATTGGTTTAGAGCTATGGATAAATACTTCGACTATGAGGATGTCGAGGAAGATAAGAAAGTAAAACATGTTGTCACTAGATTGAAAGGGCATGCAACACTGTGGTGGGATGAACTGTAGGCTGACAGGTGTTGCAAAGGCAAACAACGAATCAAAATTTGGGATAGGATGGTCGCAAAGATGAAATCCAAGTTTATATCAAGAGATTGTCAAATTAATCTCTTTCGAAGAATGTAAAATTTGAGACAGAAAGGGATGACAGTGAGATAATACACTGAGCAATTTTACAGACTCAACATTAGAGCTAGTCATCATGAGAGTGATGATGAAAAATTCGCCAGATACATGAATGGCTTGAGATATGAAATTCAAGATGAGATGAGCATGGTGAAAATCAAGAATGTAGAAGATGCTTATCAAATTGCTTCAAAGGAAAAAGTAAAATTGGCCCGAAAGCAAGGTCAAAGGGGTAGAGGTAGAAGTCAGAGTAGAGGCAAAGAAATTTCCCACGACAGATTACAGAAGCCAAAGGATGAAGAAAATAAACCTCATAACCACCTAGAAAGGGGAGGAATCTCACAAGGAGGACAATATGCCAATAGGAACACTTTTCCTCGAGTCATAGGAAGAGTAATAGGAAGAGGGGATGAAATAAAGTATTTTGTCTGTGGAAAGATAGGACACAAGTATTTTGAATGTCCCGATAGAAAAAGGGATGGAGGAGGTGAATCTCACATTTCAGAAGCACAAAGGAGAAATGTTGAGGCAGAAGATGTAGAAGGTGGAAGATCCTTAATGATGAGGAAAATTCTCTTGAAACTAGAGAAGGATATAGAGAATCTAGTCCAAAAGAACAATTTGTTCAGAACTGCTTGCAAGACCAAGGATAGGGTATGCAAGGTAATAGTTGATACTCAAAGCACGAATAATCTAGTATCCACAGAGATGGTGGAAAATATGGAATTGGAGACAGTTGCACATCCGAGCCCATATAAAGTTTCGTGGTTACAAAAAGGACATCAGGTAACAATCACTACACAATGTTTAGTTGAATTTAAGATAGGGGGATATAGAGATGAGACTTTATGTGATTTTATTTCCATGGATGCCTATCATCTTTTGTTGGGGAGACCATGGAAATATGACATAAATGTTGTTCATGATGGGAGAAATAACACCTACACCTTGGAAAAGAATGGTAGGACGAATATGTTTCTACCAATTGAAGAAAATAAGGTGAAAGAAGAAACAAACAATACTATACTTCTGATGAGTGGGAAGGAAATTTTGGATGAAGTCAATAAAGATGAATAAATGAAGTTTGTTGTGGTGAGAAAACTTAGAGTCATCTTGACCAGTACTTCGATAGATGATCTACCTGAGGAAATTCAGGAGCTGCTAGAGAATTTTGATGATATAGTGGTGGACGATTTTCCTTGTTTGTTGCCACCCATAAGAAGTATAAGCCATCACATTGACCTTATACCAGGAGTGAGTTTACCGAACAAAGCAATGTACAGATTGATGCTGCAGGATAATTAAGAAGTTAAGAAGCAAGTCTAGGATTTGATGGACAAAGGGTTGATTAGAGAAAGCTTGAGTCCATGCGCTGTGCCAACAATGTTAAGTCCAAAGAAGGATGGTGGATGGAGAATGTGTACAGACTTGAGGGCTATAAACAAGATCACCATTAGGTATAGATTTCCTTTACTGAGGATGGATGACTTGATGGATTGCTTGAGTGGAGAAAATATTTTTTCAAAAATTGATTTGAAAAGATGATATCATCAGATTAGAATGAGGGAAGGTTATGAATGGAAGACAACATTCAAGACGAATGAAGGGTTGTATGAATGGCTTGTCATTCCGTTTAGTTTGAAGAATGTGCCAAGTACTTTCATGAGATTGATGAACAAAGTCTTGAAATATTTCATTGGAAAATTTGTAATTGTGTATCTTGATGATATACTGATCTTCAGTAAGACTGAGGAAGAACATTTGAGACATTTAGCTCTAGTGATGAGGAGGTTGCAACAAGACAAATTGATGATAAATTTGAAGAAGTTGTCTTTCATGAAGAAAGAACTCATTTATTTGGGTTTTGTAATCTCTTCGAATGAGTTGAAGATGGATCCTGAGAAGGTAAAAGCGATCAAAGAATGGCCATCGCCGAGGAATGTCTTTGAAGTCAGAAGCTTCCATGGACTAGCCAGTTTTTACATGAAGTTCATCAAGAATTTTAGTGGAATTTTTGCACCAATGATGGACACAGTCAAGAAAAGACACAAATATTTTCATTGGACAGAGGAAGTAGAGAAGAGTTTCAAGTTGTTAAAGGAGAAGATATCTGGACAACCAGTTCTGGTTCTGCCAGATTTTAGTAAGACATTTCAAGTGAGATGTGACACAAATGGATTTGTGATTGGAGTAGTCTTAAGTCAAGACAATAGACCAATTGCATACTTCAATGAGAAGTTGAATGATGCCAAGAGAAATTATTTCACGTTTGATAAGGAGTTTTATGAAATCATACACGCGCTGAAGAAATGGAGGCACTACCTGGTTCCGAAAGAGTTCGTTTTGTATAGTGAAAACCATGCTTTACAATTCATAACCAAACAAGAGAAACTGAACCAAAAGCATGCAAAATGGGTTGAATTTATGAAAAAAATTACTTTTGTTATAAAGCACATTTCTAGAACTTCTAACAAGGTTGTTGACGCATTGAGCAGGAAATGTTTGATTCTGTAGGATTTTTGAGTGAAGACCTTAGGTTTTGAGAACCTTAAGGACATGTACAGAGATGGTTCAGATTTCAAGGACGCTTATGAAGCATGTGAGAATCCTGTTCCGAGAGATAGGAGCCAATGGATTGAATACTTGATCCAGGATGGATTATTATTCAAAGGAAATCAATTGTGTATCCCAAAGAGTTCTATGAGAGAGAATCTTCTGAAAGAAAAACATAGTTGGGGATTGGGTGGACATTTCAGCTATGCCAAAACATTTGCGCAACTAAAAAGTCTGTATTATTGGCCAGGGATGAGGATGGATGTCAAGAAGCTTGTCAACAAATGTAGAATCTTCCAGTATGAAAAGGGGAAAAGACAAAATACAATATTGTATCAACCATTGCCAATACCAGAGAGACCATGGGACGTGGTAAAAATGGATTTTGTGTTAGGACTGCCAAGGACATAGAGAGGTTGTGATTCCATATTCGTGGTAGTCGACAGATTCTAAAAAATTGCACATTTTATTCCATGTCAGAAAACTAGTGATGCAACACATATTGCAAATTTGTTTTTCAAAGAAGTTGTTCGACTTCATGGTTTACCCAAGAGTATTGTTTCAAATCGAGATACCAAATTTGTTGGTCATTTCTGGAGGACACTATGGAAGAAGTTGGGGATGAATTTATCTTTTAGCTCATCATATCACCCTTAGACAGATGGACATACTGAGGTAGTAAATTGAATCTTGGGAGATTTGTTGAGGAGCTTAGTAGCTGAACATCACAGTCAGTGGGATCAGATTCTACCACAAGCGGAATTTGCATATAATGACTCACCTAATAGAAGCATAGGAAATATCCCATTCCAGATAATGTATGGAATGAAACCAATAGGATTATATGAGTTGAGAGACTTAGAGCAGAGCGAGTTCAAAAGTGTTGGAGAAGAATATTTTGTAGCAGAGATGCAGGAGCTCCACAGTAAGATTAAAGAGTGGTTAGAGAATTCCAACCAGGAATACAAACGCATAGAAGATCAACACAAAAGAGAGATTCATTTCGAAGTGGGATATTTGGTCTTAGCACACCTAAGAAAATAAAGGTTCCCTAGGGGAACATATAATAAACTGAAAAAGAAAAAGATAGGGCCGTGTAAGATTTTACGAAAATTTAAGGAAAATGCTTATGAGATAGAATTTCCAGATGGTGTGGGCATATCACCCATATTCAACGTAGAAGATATGTATCCTTACAAAGAAGATGAAGAAGTAGGATAAGAGAATCAATAAGAATTCTAGTGGGTCAAACATATGCCTATAGCTGAAAAGACACAGATGGAAAAGATCATTGACCAGAGAGTTGGAAAGAAGACCCGAAGGAAGACATATTTTGAATACTTGGTAAAGTGGAAGGGACACCCGATTGAGGATGCCAGTTGGGAAAGTGAAGAAAAGTTCTAGAAACATGGACAGATGGTGCAGGAGCTCACGAATAGGAGTTCATGAATTTTTTATCTAGAGGAGTGTGATGCAGGAGAATCGCGAGCAAAACAAGCAAAGTGGAGGACAACTGGATATGCACCAACGCGTATTTTGAGGATATTTTGAATTTGAAGATATGAGACATTAATGTAATATCTAGAAGGGATATGTTAGCATTTTTGGTTTGGAGATTGTAACGCATATCTTGAGCATTTCTCTCATCTATTTGTTGGAGGAAATTAATCTAATAAATGTAAAGTACCTGTAGGCTTTTATTCTGATTAGATAGCTTAGAGATGTAGGAGGGAAAACTCTAGAAAGCTCCCTCGTATGTATTGTAATGTATCATTATTCTCAATAGTAAGAGAAATAGTTGTAGAGCAAGAGAATAGGAGAGAAGAGAAGAACAAAGATTGTAGAAGTTGTATAAGTAGATAGTTGTTGCTATAGAACTCATTTACATAAGCACTTGAATAAACATAAGAATGCTTTATTCCAATTTCATGGCGCACTGATGGTTACTATTTGCATCTATTGAATGGTATGTTTACAGTTTTCTTGTATTCTCTATTTTGAATTTGCTTCAATGCTGTGTATGTATATGATTTCATGTTGAATGTATGAAGTCTATGAGAGTGAGAGCATGATTTTCAATTGCGTCCTGATAATTCATGCAAGGTGTGCAGTGAAAGTCCGCAAGGAGTGCATCGACAAGTTATGAGTTTTAACTCAGAAGAGCTCAGGAGATATATTGTTGTTCTTATACTAGTAAAAGTGCAAGTATAACATAGAGCTGTGTGAGGTGTGCGCAGACAGGCTGAGGTCTTAGAATTTTCCAACCCAATGAGTGGATGAAGAATTTATGTCACAAGGAATGTGCAGAATTGGAGAATTCAAATAATCAGAGATTATCGTGAAGCCACAAGGAGTGTAGGCAGAATCCCTTGGAATCCTTGAGTTTGCAGCCATAACCAATCTTAGGAGGGATATATACTTCGAAGAATTCGAAGGAAAGATGATACTGGAGTTACCTCACATAAACCAAGCTCAGAAGGAATACGCCAGTTATTTGGCTAGGAAGCATTGAGAACTTGAACGAATGGTTGAAATGCTCAGAGAGAGAACTATTGATTCGTCATGAACCGTTAGATCCAGTTGATCAATGGAGAAGTTAAGGGTGAGTGTATTTCAACACTCACAAGATCAGGAGGAATAGTTGTTGTTAGATCAGGATCAACGAGATCCGTTGATCTTATGGTTTTTGATTTCGACATTTCAGAATTCGGGAGCGTGGAGAAAGATGTGACTCAGATTCAAGAGTCATGAAATCCCGATAGGATCTGGATCATTGATCGTGGGAAGAATCTGGGCCGTCGATTTTTGACAAAGGAATATCACAATTTCGACTATTAGGCGAAGGGGGATAAACCATATTGGAATCCCTGATACACAAAATCCTAATGTGCTCGGAGGTGGACCTTAGGACGTGAATGAGGTCACATGGTTGAGGCATAAGGGAGGAGTTAAATATCTGTTAGCCCATTTCGGGGTTTCGGGAGTCAAAGGAGTAAGAGGGACTCACAACATAAATCGTGGAGTCGCGAAATCCAAAAACACCCTTTCGGGTAAAGGTTGTGGTCACGCTGGTTGGTCACGTGGAGTGGAGGTTCACACCTAGTTCTTGTTCGCACAGGCGCAACTTCTAAGAAGGACCTGTGGTTATATGTGTTGAATATTCCAGCTGGGAATCAAAGAGCCATTTCGGCACAAAGGGGAATATAAATATCCTAAGACCGAGAGGTCAAGCAAAACATGTTGAGGTAGGGGTGCTGCGTCACATGTTTTATTTTATAAAAATATTATTTAAATATATCACCGATGCCTATGAATCAATGTTTTCCACATATACCATATTCCATTCAATCACAGTCTGCCATGTGTCCAACAAATTGTGATGTTACCCAATGGCAAAGGATCTACCCAGCTACGACAAGTCATAACGCCAAATCATCAAAATGAAGACACATGTTTGGTCAGGTGTATATATGTGGAGAGTATGATAACTAAAATTTAGCACTTATTTCACTATGTTTTTGTCATCAAAATGTTCACTATCCAGCAAAATATAGGTTGACAAGTTTTAACGTAATCATGAACAATTATTTCTACAAAATTACAACAGTTGAAGTATCTTCCATCAACAAAATATCCAGTTAGTTATCAAGTCATATTATATGAGGGTCTTGTCACTCATATAATATTGAGTTTATAGGCCTTCTATTATGTTCACACCAAAATTTTCTTGTTATGTGCTAATCATGCCAAGGTATTCAAGTTATAGTGAAGATAGTGAAAGTACAAATCTAAAGGTTCGAAGCATAGTGAGATATTTTGACATTTGTTTTCTCAGAATGATCACATTAAAATGATGGCATGAGAAATATGGGATTTATTTCACATACATCTCCATCCATGATACGTCAAAGGATATCCATTCATTGTAGCTGATCAAAGTAAAGAACACATAATTATTAATCATGAGAAATGATCTTTTCCACAAAGATCAAGTATTGATCAAATCAAAATAGAGCTTTAAATATGCATGTAAAGGGTAGAAAAAAATCATTTTTGTTAGGATTGATATGTTGTTTCTGATCTATAACATAGTCTTGAATGAGGTTTCTTAGGAAGAAATAGTTTTAAAAAGTTGTTTTTCCCTAAGAAATATTTGTCAAGATTTTTTTTTAAAGAAATAGATATAGAAACAATTGCATTCTTTTAGGAAAAAAGATTAGTATTCATAAAGAGAAGGAATTAAACAGACTCTCAATGGTTATAAAAAGGAGCATGAGTACATATGTAGAAAAGGGGCCAAGTTGGGAGATTTTAGAAATTTAAGACTGTTCTTTTCATTGGAATGAGCCCTATGGGCCATTCATTTGTAAAACCCTGATGTCAAGGAATTCAATTTATTAGATTTATCTCTCATTTATATAGAGTTATGTTTTATTCTCTATTTTACGTATTAAGCTTATTTTATTTCATCTTTGATATTTTATTTCATTTCATAATTTGCAGTAAAATTGATCAAGTTAGGAACATGAATTTGGTATGACCACCACTACTATCCAATATGATTTTATTGGTTTGGTGACATTCTCACATTTGATAGAAGCATGTGCATACATTTGCATGTTATTTTATTTAAATGTTATGTGGTTGGATTCATAATTTATTTCCTAGTCTATGCATTTATTTGTTGTTGGATTCATTATCTAATGCTCAACAAGATTATTCTTTCTTCATTTCATATTCACAGAGACTTCCTTATTCACTGTTGAGTCTGGGATTTATTGTTCCTTCTCATTTTCTTCGACCTTTCATTATCATATTTGTGCTATGTTGGATGAGACTCCATGCCCAATAGATTAAGCCTCTAATTTGAGAGATTTACATACCTTATTCCAGTTAGCTATCATCCAATTTTGAACCGTATCTACCTTGTGTTTTATAGTTTATAATTTAAATTTGGCATCCTGAGCTTATTATTGAAGAGATGTTGTTTAGTGACAGTCAAAAGTCATTGTTTTTTAATCTGATGAGGGATCCACCTCTGGTCCAAGAGCCATCTTATGGCCTAAAGTTGGTTTAAATATGTCTTGACATGGTTTCTAAGAAGTCAAGAACCATCTCAAGTTACAACACCATGAATCTGGAAAATAAAAGAAAGGGTCATACAATGATCCTCATCATCCATATTCACTCTAACTAAGATCAAACAAGTCACAATAGTATTAAATTCATTCAGATTATCAGTTACAGAATAACTATCACCCATTCTTAAGGACGACAATTTTTCCTATAGAAAAAGTTTATTAACCAAGGATTTAGCCTGATACAAATCCCCTAGCTTCTTCCAGAGACATATTGTGTTTTTTTCCTCATAAATGTTAAATAATACTTAATCAAACAACAAATCCTGATAAGGCTTCTTTCCTTTCTCTCCAACACCACCAACTCTTCATATATCATACCAATGTTTTTTTTTATAGATATTTCAACCCATAGATATCGATCTATGAGAATATCTTCGATCTCGAGCTTCCATAGATCAAATTTGGTGCCATCAAACTTCTCCATTTCTCATCTAGATGTGCTCACCATTTCCTTGCAACAAGATTTCCTTCTGCACAAGCTCCCACTCAAACAAATATTAGATAAAAAACTATATTCCCTAACACCTTGGATTCGAGGTGATTAGGATATGATACCAAATGAAAGGAAGAAGAGGTGAAAAATACACTTCCTACACTAATCTATGAGAGAAGAATGTGCATAAATTAAAAACATAACAGTTGCAAACAAATGAAATCAACAACAAACCATTAACAACATGATATCCTAGGGAAAATCCTTTTGGGAGAAAAACCCCATACTCTAAATAACACTATGTATTATCCAAAAACTAAATGGTTACGATACAGATTCTTTGTGCTCTCATCAAGACATTTAGTAGTAGCATAATTCTAGAGAAAATTTGATTGCAAAACAGTAAGATAAAATTTACTCTCTAATTTCTTCTATCCCTAACACTCAATAAATAGGAATAGTAAAACCATAAACCATCTATGGTTTACCATTTTCACATACTAGAAACCATAAGTAGGTTATTCCTTTCCACTTCTCTACATCCATTCATGCTACAATTTTGCATTATTCTAGCTACAACTCTGTGCTTATTTTCTGCCAGTTACTTACATATATTCCGACCACAACTTTGCATTATTCTTGATACAACTATGCAAGGTGTATGGAACACCTATCCCAAAAATTTTCCATGTAAGGGAGGTGGCACATGATAGTGTTATGAATTAATGCTTCTTTGCATTCCTTCATTGCACCAATGTGATTCAAATTCATTATCATGATGGATTACCTACATTTCTATTAGGGAAAGTGTGGTTCAGTGATAAATAAGGTTGAATCGTTAGTCACAATGATAATATGGGATCACTATGGGGTTCTTATGCTATTTGATCCTCTTTCCAACACCCATACCCATGTCATGAAAAAAGTACTTTCTTGCACCAATAGAATCAATTTCTAACTCCAATACCGAGTAAGTGTGAATGATTAGTGGGAAAATAGTTGGTTGCAATGACATTTAATTCCTCCCTTATTAGTGACAAAACAATTATATTAGTGACACAACAATTATAATGGGAGAATAAGGGGTATTGTTTTTTCTTTTTTTTAAAAGGAAATACTCACAAGGAAACCCAGAATTTCTTCACCGCATTCATGGATGGCATCCCTAGTAAACAAATTGATGTAGACTAGTGCACCTTATCTAAGGGGATTCAAATTGGGCACTTGCTGGAACAAAACTAGCCAAATTCCTAACAACATTTACAACAAATGATTGAAATATCCCCTTGGACTACATTTCATTTATTTATACTTATGTACTGATAGTCGTGCATTCACTTAATAGGGATTTTGATTCAAGTTAGTTGGTGGGAAACCTTACATGGTTGTTTTGTTTGGAGGAATGGTACCAATGCATTTGTTTCTCTTAGTTGGAGAAGTACTAAATTTATATAGTTCTTTTAAGCCCTAAATCATGGCACATTACCCCTTAATTGGGGCATATTACATTAGTATTTTTATTTTATTTATTTCGTCTTGGGTCCATTAGTTGTAATTGTACCTCCTAGTCTCTTATATAAACCAAGGACACCTTTTCATTTGGAATCATGTTGTATTTGTGAATTCATGTGATGTATAAGGAGGTTTCTCCCTTGA
>ML784714.1:867342-885826 GCA_009831015.1 Picea engelmannii | reverse complement strand
TAATGGCTTAAAGCCGACATAATTAAAATAACATTACTAATCTAAATTAAAACTAATGGCCTAAAGCCGACATAAATAAAATAGCATTACTAATCTAATATGCCCCAATTAAGAGGTAATGAGCCAATATTAGGGCTTAACATACATTTTGTTCAAGTTAGGGTTTTTGACTAGTCCTGAAACTAGTCTGAAACAGGTCTTCTTGGAATTTTTGCTCCCAATTGTTTTTGGCTTGGTTTCAGGTTCTGAAATTTTTGCAGTACGAATATAGGATAGTGAAGTATAATTTCTACAAATTTCATCCTTTTATTCATTGTACTCTAAAATTTATTCTCTGAGGAAATTAGGGTTTTTGGATGGTCCAGATTTCAGTCTAAAATAGGTGTTCATGGGAAAACTATTATATATGAAGCTAAATACATCCAAATCGAGAGAGACCTATTCCATTGGTTAGGGTATGGAACAAATTTTTACTGGTGCAAATTTCAAGTTCTGAAGTAAAGATAGTGACATGCGGCAGGTCGTACAAGTTCGTTCTCCGAAAAGGGAAAAAATCAACACATCTCGGGAAAATTATCATAAAATTCTCTTGGAGAATCCAATCTCAGTCTAACCTATGGTGTTGGAAATAAGACACATCAAGTTACCTTAGAAAAAAAATTTATATTCAAAAGGGATGAAATTGTATGGATACAATAGAAGAAAGGTTGGCTAGCAGAACAATCTCCAATTCAAGGTTTNTTTTTTTTTTTTTTTTGTAAATTTGTATATCTTTTGACTAGAAGATCCAATTGGGGTGATTCAAAAAGTGGAATAAAGTGGGAAAAAAGGAATATCACATAAATTTGGGAGAATCTTAGGGATTTTTAGGTACAGATTCTGGTTTCTCTAAACGTAGGAGTTGTCATTACTTGTTAGCGCTACAACCTGGGGAGAGTGTGGTTCTTCCACGTACATAGAGTATATCAGAAGGCCCCTTTCAAATTTCTTCAAATTAGAAGACACTACTACATATTTGAGATCCCACACACTTGATGTATATTAGGAGACCCTCTATAATCCTGAGACCAACTGAGTAAACCATTTGGTCGTCTTGTTGTTATAGTACACTGAGAACAACTCTCGAGGAGATCACTCTCTAGTACCTAGGTAGTCAGATAGTATGACTAAGAACATGGTCAAGTCTCCTTAGTTAGTGCCCTGAGATATTGGGACGAGTACTATTATTGGACCCTGCATGTATATTAGAGAGCTATAGCAATTGAAACTCCCTTTTCTGTGAGGACCTCTTCCTAAGACCATTAGGAATTCCTACCTTGGAGTGATACTTGGCCAAGATGCCACCAAAAAATGGAACTTATATACCAAATAAGCCCTTAGATGGTCCTACTTGGAATCTTGATGAAGGTGAAGAAATGCACAAGGAAATAGATGATTTACAAAAGAAGGCAATAACAAAATATGAACTACAAAGGATGATGGATTCAATTAAAGATAAGATGGAAGCGATAATGCATATTGTTGAAACAAAGTTTAATTTTTCTTCTCTAAATCCAAACCTCCTTTTTTCCTGATTATGGTGCCACCCTTAGCTAAAAAAAGAAGTCAAAAGGTCTTTCGGGACTTTTTTTCAGAGTTCGGCTGTTCACGAAGTATGTTTTTTAAAAACAAATACTAAGTCCTGATGCTGAAGTCCTGAAAAAGTGATGTTTTAAAAGGAATTTAACCGATCTTAAAAGTAATGATTAAAAATGTTAACGTCTTTCCAAGCCTTCCACATGTTCTTTTTCGGTAATCTCAACTCAAACTGCTTTTAAAGTCCTGACGTGTTGATCACGAAATACCTTTTAATAATGATTAATTAAGTTTTAAACTTTTTAACGAATCGATAATCAGTCGTAATTCGGGAAATCAGAGAGTCGACCTTGAGTCTCCTTAAACCCCGATTCCCGAAGTCGCAAAGTTATTAAAATCTAATGCTATGTTTATTAAAAAGTAAGAAGGTTTAACGATAATAAAATCCATCGTGATTTCATGATTCAAGATTCACTTGTATCATACCTCTTGGGGACACAATGTTCGAAACTCCGAAACAAAAAATCCTGAAAGAATAAAGCGCTTAAACACAGATTGATTTAACTTTAAAATGAGATTAAGGATTGTTAAATAACTTTTTTTTTTCGCCATTCGGGAGTTCTTTATGACATTCCTTTTGAAATCCTAGTTTTGAATCGCTGATATGTGGCAGTCCCTATAACAAATTAATGAAGATATTTTGAACATAGAGTGCGTATCTCCAGGCGTACCATCTCCATTAAAGCATTTAATTTTTTTGGTATGATAAATTTAACACAAGTTAAAGGTAAATAAAGGTATGTTATTTCAGATTTCATTCTCACTTTCAGACTAGGAGCTAGTTATATTAAGAAGAACTCACACATTTCTTCTCTGCAATAGGTTTTCATTTAGCACAGACACCATGGCACCCAGAAAAGTGCCTAAGAAGAGTGAAGAATCATGTGGAAGCTCAAATATGGATGGAGATGTGGTATCAGACACTATGTCACATGTTGTGGATTCAATCAAATCTTGGAGGCAGATTTTTGAGAGTTTGGACTATGAAATTAGGAATTGCCCCAATGATTTCAGAAATGAAAGGACTGAAAATAAACTCAGAGACATAGCAGAGTCTGAGCTACACAAAATAGCCACACGAACAAGACTCATTCCGTATAATGACATGGTATGCTGGGCTTTAGAGAAAACTGATGTTCTGACAAGGATAATTCAAAACAGCCAAGGGGTCATCGTCGACTCGTTCAGACCTGAGAACATCCAAGTAATGTACAAACTGCCCCCTACTTCTAAATACATTTATAATGTCGAATTCATAGTGGAATTTCAAAGAGAGGAGTGCAAAAAATTTGATCAAACATATCCAAATATAATAAAAGACTGGTGGGGAATTCCGTAAGGATTTAGAGCCGATACCCATGGAAGTTATGCCAAAACTTCATTAAACGAATACATGGTTTATATATCCCTGATGCTATCTAGAATATTCGAGAGGAAAATACCTACCCATTTCCCGACATAATGGGTGCCACTTCTACACGAAGTAGTCGAGGGTTTCAGCTTCAAATGGGGGAAAATTTTATTCGACAATCTAGCTAGTGAGGTTGCAGAGTACCAAATAGAAAAATCGAAAGGCCGAACTACAGATTTTTACATGTCTGCCTATATTATGGATGCGGTTTGTTACATGAATCCATTCCCCTTGATGAGTTGGAGTTGGAACCCAACCTGTGAAGAGCCCATTCATGTTTATCATTCTAAGCTATGGGAGGAAAATGCTAAAGATGTCTTTTACGAAATATGCCACTACGTAGTGATACCTCTACACCAAATTTTGTATGTCTATGAACCCCCGCGTATTTCAGAGAAAATCGTGGGAAATCTAAGGGCGATCAAAAATTGGTTTATTGAAGAGGGTTTTTCCTATGTCAGGGTTTTCAGGTCCTCGATTCCTCCTCACACACTTTCGAAGTTCCTTCCCAACAGACTAGTGTGCAGGGAGGTGGCCTACCAAATATTAACTGGTGGCATTGTCACAGAATTGAAAGTGGCTTAGAAGAAGTTCTGGCCGATTTTTCTTGTACAGATTGGGAAGTATTCATTACTTAACTTGAGTCATGCCAAGGTAGAAGCTGTAGCACTGGATGTCATCAAATTAGTAGACCTTGAACTTAGAAAACATGACCCTTATCAAATTGTAGGAAATCACCTTATTCACTGCAACATGAGGTTTCTCCCTACGATGACATGTTCAAGGGAGCCAATACCTATGAAGAAGTATTAGACAGAGTTCTAGAATTATCACCCGAACTACAAACCAACTTTTTGACTTTCCAGAAGCATCAACGAAGCGGTTTGCCAAAGATATTACAAGAAGAATCAATGACCCCTCCTCTATCTCAAGGAAGTGTTCCCCAAGGTTTCGGATTAGAGGCTCATGATAAAGAGACTGCAGAAGAAAATCTAAAGAAGACTGAAGTGTCCTCACAAAAAGCAGAAGATTCACAATGAAAGAATCTAGGGTCTGAAACAAGTTCTAAATCCGAGACTCCTTCAAAGTCAAGTCAAATGATTCCACCTTCATCATCAACTATTCCTGTTGATATCCCCAAAACAATAGGAGAAAATCAATATTCATAATTGGGCAGCCTCATTGCATCATTAACTCCTATACATTCAACTTTTGGGATCCCCCATATGCAAGTCATGTATGCAAGTGACCTTACTCCTATCTCTAGAGAAGAGATACCCCCCTCTGACTACTTTTTCAGTAAGAAGAGGAAGGAATTATTAAAGTAGGAAATGCATCTGAGAGAAGGCACAATGGTGAAGAAACACAGAGTGCTCGCAGATGGGAAAAACCTAGAAGAGGAAGACTTATCCACAGAAGTAGCAGGCTCTATGGGAGCTTTGGAAACTACCAATTTATTTTTAGTTGACTCTCTGAAAACAAGGTTGAAGAAGAAAAATCAAATAATAGATCAATTGCAGGACCAAATAAGGCAGACATAAAATAATATTCGAGAGGAGGTGAAACAAAGAGTTTAAAATGCCAAGACTGCTGACAAATAGGAGATGCAATTTTTGAAATGCAGTTTAGATGAAGCAAACAAGAAGATGCAAATGAGTCAAGTACAGGTTATTCGGCAGGAGGAATTAGTGAGAAAGCTAAAGGCTGAGTTGAAGTCTATTCAAGGAAAAGTTGTCAATATAAAATCATTTAAAGCCCAAGCACTAGAGGTCCATGAGAAACTTCAAGAAGAACAACAAAACATGCTTTCTAAGATAGAAACTGTTCAAAACTATTTCCTAGAAATAAGCCACTCGCTGGATAAAATTTCTTTCAAGGAGAAAGAGGCTACAATAGCTCACGCTGCTTTTCAAAAGGCAATAGCGTATTTGGCTAGAAAGGAAGTACCAACAATTCTGAAGATAACTGTAGAAGAATAGATTAGGGGAGATATCATATTAGAAATATGGGAGACCAATATTGCCGAAAGCAGGAAAATGGAAAGAGAAGTTAAGAAAGAATGTGAAGAAGTGTTTGATCAGCTAGATACAAAAACCTTGGGCATTGGTGAAGGTGATTGTCCTGGGATATTAGGACAGATCAATGTTTTGAGGCACCAACTGCATATCAAGGAGAGATGGAATGAATCCCAGCTTGAGATATCACAATTGAAGCAACTTAACATCGTCCAAATGGATAAATGCCTAGTAAAGCCAAATCTACAGTTGTAGTTGACAAAGTTTGAAAAAGTAAAGATTGAAGACAGGCTACCCCAAATTCATAGAAAGTTGTATGTGTTTGAAGCAAAGGATACAATAGAACCTTCTAGAATTTTGGTGCAGTTTCTTTGCAGGTGTGTTGAGTGTGTTGGGCCGAGGGAAGGAAGCACTTCAAAGAAATGATGAAATAATGCATGTATGCTTGTTTTTGTCCAATTGTTAGAAAAGAAAAAGTAACCGAGAAAAACGATTCAAATTCTATATTCTGTAACCGTTAACACAGAGGATATTAGGAGACTACCAACCGTCTAGGGTTGATGATTTTCTTGTATAAATACACTTTGGAAAGTGATACCAAGGGATTTTTTTGGCTGATTGTAGCAGAAAAGTTCTTCATTTTGCCAAATTAATACAAATGCAAGTTGGAGATTCCAGACCCTGTCAAGTTTGAGTTATGTGATCCTATGTTATTTCATATTTAACTTCATTTCTTATGTATATTTGATGAATTCATAGCTTCAATTTAGTACCACTTCTACTATGGTGATTGAATTTTTTAGTGATCTAATCGTTTACAGTTTTTCCTCTCTATCGGCTATCAGCACTTACAAGACCTGTGAATGACTTAGACTATTATATATGATGCTTCATTAAAGATTTTCCATATATTTTTTCTTCCTCTGTCATAGTGTGAGATTATTCCTTGATCAAAGCCTCACATTGCTCCACAGATTTATGTTTTCTTCCATTCCACGCATGGTTTTCAATTTAACTCAGTTACGGGAAACGACCTTTGATGTTGCTACACTGTAAATTCAAAATTCGGGAATTTTTCTTATATAATCTAAAAAAGGAACAACCAATCCTCAAAACTTTCCTCCTCCATGAATGTACCAGTTAAGAGACAACCCAATAGTGAACCCGATATTACAGATCAAACCCGTATCACCTTAAGTCTTTTCAACACTATTTTAAAAACTACCACCACTCAGGTTGAACTTGAACGTTCATGGGCTACCATTGAGTAGGAAATCAATGTCTAGGAACATTTGGAAGCTAGACAAAGACAACTCAGAAATCAACCATAGCTCCTTTTCCTTTTAAAGAGTTGTTTTCCTCTTTTTTTTATCATAGAACCTCTTTTCAGATGCCTAGAATTATACTCCCAAGCCTTGAGTATAAAATATGGAACAACATCTTTTTGGCGCCGTTGCCGGGGAACAGAGAGACAAAATTATTTTCCTCGAGAAATGACATTTATAAGTTTCCCTCTTTGATATTGAACAATGAGTGAACACCTTTTTAAAGGCTCAGTTAGTATTCACTTGGTGACTCCACATTTAAGTAAGATAGCATCCACTCGAAGGAACACCAAACAAAACCTAGATGATACGCAGACCAAGCCTGTTTCCGATCTCGAAAAAAATACTAAAAACAAGAGGTTTCTTTAATCAAACTACTGTGGCCTACCAACCTAAATACACACAGCCTAAAGCTAAGATTCCACTTGAAATGATAACTTAGCGAGAAGTTCCCACCCAAACCCTTTCCAGAGAAACGTTGGCTAAAGTAGCCGAAACTGAGACCACATACCCGAATTTAGTGTTTCCAGAAATCAAATCTGAATCTCATCTGACTACCTCCTACGTAAGAGAAGGTGAGAATCCCTCAGTAAAAATCAGATTGATTGATATCCCACCAACCCTTCAGTTAGATTTCCTGACCTCACAAAGTCTCAAAGAGTATACCATATACTTATATTCCACACCTGTGGGTTCTCCTGTTTACATTTATTGCAAGTTGGAGGAACCGAGTCCCCGTATCTTGTTCCCCTCTCTTTCAGTTTTTTTGTCTCCCGAAGAATCTAAGGGAACACTATACGTCTTCCAAAACCCTCTTTATAATCTACCAAATAACTCCCCTAGGATATCTATGGCTACTGCAAGAGGAGGAGGGGGAGACCAAGGGCAACCCCCACCTCCCAGGATTTTCGCCAAAGTAGCTGCTAGATATGCCCCTTTGGTTCTCCTAGTACCCCTTCATGATTTACCCAAGAACTATATGAAAAACCTACCTAAGTTTACTGGGGAAGGAGACCTAACTGCAGCTGAACATATCAACTTCTTCAACCAATTCACAGATATCCTCGGTCTCGAACATGAAGACGTGTATTCACGATTATTTGTACAAAATTTCGAAGGGAAGGTGAGAACTTGGTTTTGAGTTTTGCCCATAGGTTCGATATTATCTTATGACGCGTTAGAAAACTCTTTTCTCAGAAAATGGGGGGAAAGAAAGGACCAATTATACTATTTAACTGAGTTTGGGTCATTAAGGAAGAAAAATTCTGAAACGGTTATTGAATTTATCCAAATATTTAATAAATTATATAACAAGATCCCAGTCGAAGTTAAACCTTCTCTGCTAGCAGCAAAGGTAACCTTTGCAGGAGCTTTCTATCCCAATTTCACACTATTATTGAGAGAAAGGAGAGGAACCGACCTTACCCGAAAGCAAGATGATGTCGTAGAGATTGAGTCAAATATGTTGGCCTCTGGGAAATTAAAAACAAAAGTGGAAGCAAGAAACAAAGAGATTAAACATTTTAGGGAACAGGCAGGACCCTCAGGATCTGGGAGATCTCCAGATGATAAAATGGATGATATGGCTAGGATAATAAAAGAGCTATCAGATAAAATTTCAAGGATGGAGCTAGATCAATTTAAAGAATATCAATTCATTAGGAGAGATTTCAGAAGAAACCCTAATCCTCAGATACAACAAAGACAGATTAAAAATGAGGACCAAAAAGTTCAAACCCCTTTAAAAAATGAAAATTTTATAGGAGGAAATGACATACAAGAATTTGAGGATCTAGAAGGAGATATGAACAATTTGGGCGATGATTGTTTACAACCCCATTTGACTAAGGAAGATTATGAGAGGTCTCTGGAAACTGAACAACAATCTAATAGGGATAGCAACATAAACGATACAAATGATTTTGCCTATCAAGAAATAGTCGATACCATAATGGCCGAGCTCCAACATAAGTACAATCTAAGGCCTAAAAATAAAAACTTGGAAACTATTCCACCAAAGAAAATCCTGCCAAGAGGCGAAATATATGAGCCCGCTCCAAAGAATGTCGAGATACCTAACACCCAAATAAAAGGATTAGATCCACAAAATGCCAAAACAAAGGCAACTGAGATCCGAGATGGGAAAACTAAGGTAGCTGAAACACAGACGTCGGAGGTAAAAATAACTGAAAACAAAGCAATGCAAATGAATAAGTTAGAAAGGAAGGAGACGGAAGTGCCGATCAGAGAAAACGAAAAAACTATAGGGACTTTCAGTCTAGAAAATGAGATTAACAAAATTAAAATACTGATACCTCTAGTTGAACTAACCAAGAATCTTGTTTACCAAAAACAAATCACTAGAATGATGAATTTTTCAGATATGGGAAGTCAAGATGACGTTATAAATTTCAAATATGATAAGCCTAATATAATTTTTGGTCCGCATTATGAAGGGTCCAGAGATACCGTCCCTCCTTTCTTCATTACACTAAATGTGCATGATCGACTACTACATAACTGCATGTTGGATTCTGGTGCCTCACATAACATGATGCCCAAGGCCATTATGGATAGACTTGGTCTTGAAATTACCATGCCGTACAGAGACCTGTATTCATTTGATTCGAGAAAAGTTAAATGTGTAGGCATGATCAAAGACTTGGTAGTAAATCTTGCACAGATCCCAGTGAAAAG
Organism: Picea engelmannii; assembly: GCA_009831015.1. NCBI lineage: Eukaryota > Viridiplantae > Streptophyta > Pinopsida > Pinales > Pinaceae > Picea > Picea engelmannii. Next base: position 876,743 of record ML784714.1, on the reverse strand, counting down.
TATTTTGATGGATGTGGTTATTGTTGACATACCTCCGAAGTATGGTATGCTATTATCCAGGTCTTGGGTTTCTAAGCTCGGAGGATCCCTTCATCTAGACATGAAATACTCCACGATTCCTATTTTCGGAGGACAATTCACCCGATTATATCGCAAAACACGGTTGGCATACACGGTAAGTGATCCACATAGTCCTAACAATTACCCTATTTATATCACTGGTCAAGATTTTGGAAATTGTATTTTATCGATTGATGACGATATAAATGAATGTGTTGAATATTTCATAGAAAAAAATCAAACAGAAAGGGTAAAATAAAGTGTATATAGTACCGGAACGTGGAAAATGTATTTTGATGGTTCTTCGTAATGTGAAGGAGCAAGTGCAAGAGTACTTTTCGTAGCACCTGGAGATGGGTTTATCATTCCTTTCTCTTACATACTACAGTGGGACATAGACTACAAAAATAATGTGTGGGAGTATGAGGCCTTGGTTTTGGGATTAGAAGCCACCAGAAAATTAAACATAAAAAACTTGGAAGTCTATGGAGATGCAGAATTAATTGTCAAACAAGTAAATCGACAGTATCATGCCAAGAACCCGAGATTTAGATCTTATAGAAATTGCGTCTTGGATTTAATGGAATTTTTTTTCTCATCAGTCAATGTCCATTACATTCCCCATACAGAAAATACGCAAGCTGATTCGTTAGCCAAAGCAACCTCAACTTTTGCACCCCCTGCAGATTTAAAACTTAAGTATCACATAGAAATGAGGCACATACCTTCCATACCAAACAATATACAACACTGAAAGGTCTTCGAAGATGATGAAAAGATAAAAAATTTCCTCTAAATGGTGGAAGACTTCGCCGAAACGCACATCGACCAAGAAAAACAGAATGACCATACTTGGATTATGCAAGAGGGGGAAGATCCTCAAGAGTTCCAAGACAAGATCGTGAATCATCGGTTGTTGGTACTAAAAAAAAACCAAATCCATAAAGGTCTAATTCCCCTAGAAATATTATTTGACCATAATGATATACCATTGAAATCTACATTGCAGCCTCAACCAGAGGAAGTTGAAGATTATGATATAGGCACCAAAGTAGAGCCTAGAATAGTAAAAATATCAAAATATCTTCCTCCATAGATGAAAGGTAGATATGTAGATTTACTCAAGAAGTATAAAGATGTATTTGCTTGGTATTATGATGATCTGAGAACTTATGACACCATGGTGATTGAACACAAGATTCCCTTAAAGCCAGGCATTAAGCCTTTTAGACAAAATCTCAGGCAAATAAATCCCATATTATTGCATGTGGTCGAAAGGGAAGTAAAGAAACTCCTAGATGCCAAAATAATTGTACCACTCAGGTACTCTGAGTGGGTAGCCAACCTGGTCCTAGTCAGGAAGAAGAGAGGAGAAATCAGACTGTGTGTAGATTTTAGAAATCTAAATAAATCATTTCTTAAAGACAATTACCCACTAGCCAAAATGGACCATGTTTTAGAAAAAGTAGTTGGAGCAAATAGGATGTCCATGATCGATGGTTTTTCCGGTTACAATTAGATTGCTGTCAATGAAGACGATAAATAAAAAACAACCTTCACCACCCCTTGGGGTACATTTATGTATGATAAAATGCCTTTTGGTTTAATGAATGCAGGTGCTACCTTTTAGAGGGCTATGGATATCGCCTTCGTTGGCGAAAGAGATAAATTCGTGGTTATTTATCTTGATGATATGGCTATTTTTTCTAAATTTGATGAAGATCATCTGATACATATCAAGCAAACGTTCGAGAAATGTCGCAAATTCGGTTTGTCTTTAAATCCCAAGAAGTCTCACTTTGCAATGCATGAAGGTAAACTCTTGGGCCATATTGTATCTCGGGATGGAATTAAAATCGATCCTAAAAGGTTCAAAGCTATTGACACTATAAATATTCATAGAAATGTAAAAGAAATCCAGTCATTTTTAGGGAAAATGAATTTTTTGAGGAGATTTATCTCGAACTTTGCTGAAATTGTGAAATTGATTACAGATATGCTCAAGAAGTACAATGAAGTTAAATGGACAACCAAAGATAAAGAATCATTTGTGCACATCAAGAACATTATAGGTGAAGCACCTATACTGGCAAGCCCTGATTATCTCAAGGAATTTTTGATCTTCTCATTTGCATCCGAACAAACAATCGCAACAATACTCCTATAAAAGAACGAAGAAGGTTTTGAGAAACCAATAACATTCTTCAGTAAAATCCTCAGAGACATAGAATTGAAATATGACATAATGGAAAAGAAGGCATATGCTATGGTGAAGGCACTAAAATCTTTCAGAACCTATGTATTACACTCCAAGATAATCTCATATGTACCTACCAGTTCCGTTAAAGACATATTGGTTCAACCTAATAGCGATGGGAAGAGGGGTCGATGGCTTGTTAAGATTCAAGAATTTGACTTGGAGGTGAAACCGACAAAGCTCATGAAAGGAAACGACTTATCTAATCCACTAGCCGAATCAAACTTCAGAGCACTTGGTATAAATAATCTACAAGAGTATGAAGGGTTTTTGGATATGGACGAAATCGACGACCAAATAGCCACAACTGGTATAGAAGAAAAGTTCACAACTTCGGTGTGGTACAAAGATATAGTATCTTATTTTCTGACCTTGAAATGCCCAAGTGATATGGCTACATCCAAAGCTAGAACATTGAAACCGCATGTGGTGAAGTACTGTATTTCAGAAAGCCAATTGTATTGGAAAGACCCTCTGGGTTTTCTACTAGTTTGCCTAGTCAAATCGGAGACCTAAAAAGTCATAAATGAATTCCACAAAGGGGTATGCGGAGGGCATCATGCATGGAGAGAAACAACTTATAAAATCCCAAGAGAGGGATATTATTGGCCTAAATTATTCGTAGATGTAAACGCCAAATTCAGAGCCTATGATTCATGCTAATGATTTGCGGGCAAGCAGAAACTCCCAGCACTACCTCTCGTCCCGGTTAAAACAAAAGCTCTGTTCCAACAATGGGGGTTGGATTTTATAGGTGAGATTAATCTTCATTCTAGAGTGCAACAAAAATGGATCCTGACTTCTATAGATTATTTCACCAAATGGGTAGAAGCTATTCCAACTAGAAAAGCCATAGATTCAGTGGTGATAGAATTCCTCGAAGAAAACATGTTATCTAGATTTGGTTGTCCCCAAAAGAGAGTTACAGATAGTGCCCAGGATTTCAAATCTATGGCAATGATTATATTTTTCCAAAAGTACAATATTATATTGGGTCACTCCACGACATACTACCCCCAAGGCAACGGGCTAGAAGAATCGTCAAATAAAATCTTAATTACCATAATTAAGAAGGTGTTGAATCAAAATAAAAAATCCTGGCATCTGCATTTGAAATACGCCCTGTGGGAAAACCGGATAGGCACCAAGAAATCAATTGTCACTTCTCCATTCCAAATGGTATATGTGACTGACGTGGTATTACCCATAAACCTGGCTCTACCTGTGATGAAGCTCTGGCAAGATGAAAAGGAAGAAGAATAAATCAGAATAGGGCTGAGGTTGACGAAAAGTTGTAGAAATATCAAGACAACATGAAAGAATTGTTCAATCATAAGGATAGAGATAGGGAATTCCTCCTTGGCGATTTGGTTTTGAAATGAGACGCTAGGAGGTAAGACTCGACTAAACATGGAAAATTTGATCATATATGGTATGGACCATTCAAAGTCACAACTTATGAAGGGAAGAACTCTTTTCTGTTAGGAAATTTGGACTGTAAAATCCTCAACGCCCCTATCAATGGGCGTTATCTAAAGCATTATATGCAATAAACAATTCCCAAATTTCCACTGTATATACCGGTTTGTGTTTTCTGTTTTTACAAATTTTCGGTAAGTTTTACTTTTGCCGTAAATAAAGAAGGTTAGTGATCTCCTAGGAATAGAGATATGAAATGTTCAACACACTGAATCCCATAAATCTTAAAACCCCGATGCTCTTCATGTCGTCTCCTTGTAGGATTCTGGTCTACACCCCAAACATCAAGAAGAAGAAAACAAGCGGTCATGTATCAGAAATACAGGGCATCCCGGAACATGTGATAAATAAATAATTTATTTAGATGAGAGCGAAATAGAAAATCGAAGGTACAAATTGTGTATGCTTCCAAACAATATCACCTATTGCAACAATGGTCTTATATGTATGAAGTTACTCGCTAGACACATTATCTAAAAAACGATTGTTCGAAATGAATCACTAAGGCAAGGAAAACAAGAACAGAGGAAATAAAGTGAATTTAAATAACTTTTTCAACAATTGAGTCTGTGTTATAATACCCACGAGTATGAAGTTCCAAACCTCCTATGTCACCCTGTCCAAATCTTGGGTTGCTCCAAATACTTCCCCATGGACTTCATAGAAAAGGAGGGGTCATACTTTGCCTCTGAAAGCTGACAAACAAATATTTAGAAAAAGGACAAGTCCTCGTGGCTCTTCGGACTACTACTGAACAAAAGTATGTATAAGCTAGTCCTGACTCTCTTAGTTCTTTTAACAGGTTTCAAATGATGAATCTTGCTCAGAATAATATCCCTAGAAATAAACCCCCCCCCCTTAAATTTTCCTGCAGACTAAGATGTCTTGAAGGTCAAAAGAAGACTTGTCCAGAGTAATCAAAGTGAGTTAACGAACCTCTATTTCCAAAATTGTTTATAGATATCACCCCTAGTATGCTTTATTCAAATTGATTGCCCCCACTTCACGTATCTAATGAAAGTATAAGATAGATGGTGGAATGAAATTCACAATTGATTTCCCCCATCTAGTCCAAAAAAGAGATGATGAAAGGAAATTCATTAAATGATTGCCCTCATCTCAACATTTAAATGAAAATCTACAGACTGAAGTGGTGAAAGGAAATTCAATGAAGGGGAGCAAATAACTTCACCGGGGTACTAAACAGGCTCGTTGGTAGTGAAGCAATGTCTAAGATATATGTAAGGCTGTTATACATGAATTTCATTGTACTGTGGTAACCGGTTTCCTTTTCGACTAGATCTACATAACAAGTTCACGCAAGACTTCCCGTTTTAAAAAACACCAAAATTACTTTGAATTGATGCAAGAAATATCTACAAAACCAGTTAGAATTCCTAAGGTTGTTTTGATTGTATTAAACAGACCCGAAATCAGTTTCTGGAAATGAGAAGTCATAGGAGAAACTAAGGTTGAGATCAACAAACGATTAAGTTTTGGAAGCTTTCGGAGATAAAGGCCAAACCTCTGATTCTATCTTTACCCACTTTCTGAAAACGTTTCACAAGATTTAAGTGATGACTCCATTTACCCAATAAAGGCACGTGGTCTACTGTTCTTCTCGTCCCGCAGGGAGACGAGATCCCTAGATAGAGCCTATGTTGAAACAAAGTTTATTTTTTCTTCTCTAAATCCAAACCTCTTTTTTTCCTGATTATGGAGCCACACTTAGCTCAAAAAATAATTCAAAAGGTCTTTCGGGATTTTCAGTTTTCAGAGTTCAGCCATTCACGAAGTATGTTTTTTAACAACAAATCCTAAGTCCTGGTGCTGAAGTCCCAAAAAAGTGATGTTTTAAAAGGAATTTAACCGATCTTAAAAGTAACGATTAAAAATGTTAACAACTTTCCAAGCCTTCCACATGTTCTTTTTCGGTAATATCAACTCAAACAACTTTTAAAGTCATGATGCGTTGATCATGAAATACCTTTTAATCATGATTATTTAATTTTTAAACTTTTTAACGAATCGATAATTAGTCGTAATTTGGGAAATCATAGAGTCGACCTTGCGTCTCCTTAAACCCCGATTCCCAAAGTTGCGAAGTTCTTAAAAGCTAATTCTATGTTTATTAAGAAGTAAGAAGGTTTAACGATAATAAACTCCATCGTGATTTCACGATTCAGGATTCCCTTGTATCATACCTCTTGGGGACACGATGTTCAAAACTCTGAAACACAAAATCCTGAAATAATTAAGCCCTTAAATACATCTTAATTTAACTTTAAAACTAGATGAAGGATTGTTAAATAACTTTTCGCGTTTTTCCATTTGAGAGTTCTTGATGACATTCCTTTTGAAATACCAGTTTTGAATCACCGATATGTGGCAGTCTCTATAACAGATTAATGAAGATATTTTGAACATAGAGTGCATATCTCCAGGTGTACCATGTCCATTAAATCATTTAATTTTTTCGGTACGAAAAATTTAAGACAAGTTAAAGGTAAATAAAGGTTTGTTATTTCGAATTTCATTCTCACTTTCAAACTAGGAGCGAGTTATATTCAGAAGAACTCACACATTTCTTCTCTGCAACAGGTTTTCATTTAGCAAAGACACCATGTCACCTAGAAAAGTGCCTAAGAAGAGTGAAGAAGTAGGTGGAAGCTCAAATCTGGATGGAGATGTAGTATCATACACTACGCCACATGCCGTGGATTCAATCGAATCTTGGAGGCAGATTTTTGAGATTTAGGACTATGAAATTTGGAATTGCCCCGATGATTTCAGAAATGAAAGGACTAAAAATAAAATCAGAGACATAGTAGAGTCTGAGCTGCACAAAATATCCACACGACTGAGACTCATGTCGTATAATGACATGGTATGCTGGGCTTTAGAGAAAACTGATGTTCCGACAAGGATCATTCAAAAAAGCCAAGGGGTCATCGTTGGCTCATTCATACCCAAGCGCATCCAAGTAATGTACAAATTTCCCCCTACTTCTAAATACATTTATAATGCTGAATTCATAGTGTAATTTCAAAGAGAGGAGTGCACATAATTCAATCAAACACATCCAAATATAATCAAATACTGGTGGGGAATTCCATCAAGATTTAGAGCCGATACCCATGGAAGCTATGCCACAGCTTCGTTAAATGAATACATGGTTTATATATCCTTGATGCTATGTAGACTCTTTGGGAGGAAAATCCATACCCATTTCTCGGAAGAATGGGTGCCACTTCTACATGAAGTAGCCAAGGATTTCAGCTTCAACCAAGGGAAAATTTTATCTGACAATCTAGCTAGTCAAGTTGCAGAGTACCAAACAACAAAGTCGAAAGGACGACCTGCAACTTTTTACATGTCTGCCTATATTATGGATGTGATTTGTTACATGAATCCATTCCCCTTGATGAGATGGATATGGAACCCAGCCTGTGCGGAGCCCATTCATGTTTATCATTCTAAGCTATGGGAGGAAAATGCTAAACATGTCTTTTATGAAATCTGAAACTATGTAGTGATACCTCTGCACCAAATTTTGTATGTCTATGCACCCCTGCGTATTTCAGAGAAAATCGTGGGAAATCTTAGGGCGATCGCAGATTGGTTTATTGAAGAGGATTTTTACTATGTTAGGGTTTTCGGGTGCTCGATTCCTCCTCACGCACTTCCAAAGTTACTTCCCGAAAGACTGGTGTGCAGGGAGGTGGCCTACCAAATAGTAACTGGTGGCATTGGCACATAATTGAAAGCGGCTCAGAAGAAGTTCTGGTCGGTTTTTCCTGTACAGATTGGGAAGTATTCATTACTTAACTTGATTCATGCCAAGGTAGAAGCTGTAGCACTGGATGACATCAAATTAGTAGACCTTGAACTTAGAAAACATGAGCCTTATCAAATTGTAGGAAATCACCTTATTCACTGCAACATGAAAATGTATGAACATGAGGTTTCTCCCTACGATGACATGTTCAAGGGAGCCAGGACCTATGAAGAAGTATTAGACAGAGTTCTGGCATTATCACCCGAACTACAAACCAGCTTTCTAACTTTCCAGAAGCACATGCGAAGCGGTTTGCCAAAGATATTACAAGAAGAATCAACGACCCCTCCTCTAGATCATGGAAGTGTTCCCCCAGGTTTTGGATCAGAGGCTCATGATAAAGAGAATGCAGAAGAAAATCCAAAGAAGATTGAAGTGTCCTCACAAAAATCATAAGCTTCACAATCAAAGAATCCAGGGTCTGAAACAAGTTCTAAATCCGAGACTCCTTCAAAGTCGAGTCAAATGATTCCACCTTCATCATCAACTATTCCTGTTGATATCCCCAAAACATCAGGAGAAACTCAATCTTCAGAATTGGGCAGCCCTATTGCATCATTAACTCCTATAGAGTCAAATTTTGGGATCCCCCATCTGCAAGTCATGTATGCAAGTGACCTTACTCCTATCTCAAGATAAGAGATACCTCCCTCTAACTACTTTTTCAGTAAGAAGAGGAAGGCAACATTAAAGAAGGAAATGCATCTGAGAGAAGGCACAATGGTGAAGAAACACAGAGTGCTCGTAGATGGGAAAAACCTATGTTAAGCCCTAATATTGGCTCATTACCCTTTAATTGGGGCATATTAGATTAGTAATGCTATTTTATTTATGTTGGATTTAGGCCATTAGTGGTAATTTAGATTAGTAATGTTATTTTATTTATGTCAGCTTTAGGCCATTATTTGTAATTATACCTCCTAGTCTCCTTTATATACCAAGGAGACATTTTCATTTTGAATCATCTTGTACTTAAACATTTAAGTGGGGTAAAAGGAGGTTGCCCCCTCGAAGAGGCTTATTATCTGAAATTATCTCTTTTTCAAGGCATTGAGTACTTTTCATGAGGTTTTTATATGCTATATTGATGTTTGGTTCTTAACATATGGTATCAAAGCTCAAGGTATTGGGGTTTCGCTGCTACATCTGACACACCGTGGAATTTTCACTATAACTTTTTTTATACAATGTTTCAGAAGGAACATCTTGGAGGATATTTATAAGACGGATCAAGGTACATTGGGTTCAAAATTCATCTCCTGAGGCCTTATACTTTCGGAGATACAGCCTGTACAAAATAGGGTTCTGGAATCATCCTGAAATGAGTCATTGCGGAAATTTTTCTATAAAAATTTTCTGTAACGTTTCAGACCCTGAAATCTGGTGGCCATTTACAGAAATTGGTAATGTATCTGTGGTAAAAATTTCAGCTTCTGGGTCATCTTGAATTTGTAGATACACCCTGTGTAATATAGGGTATCTGACTAGTCCTATTGACTAGTCTCAAGAAGGTGTTGTAGGTAAAACAATCATAACGTCTTCCTAGAGTATCCAAATTGTGTGGGACTTCTTGCATTGGATCATGGATAGTCTGTAGTATTTTGGGTGCGATTTTCAGAATTTTATATCAATTATTTTGTGCGGGGCACACTATACAAGTGAGATCTCCTGAAAAGGACAAAAATCGGCAAGTTGTGGGGAAGCTACCGTAAATTCCAATTGGCACATCCAATTTTGATCAGACCTGTGGCATTGCAGAGAAGAAAT
>ML784714.1:830984-850911 GCA_009831015.1 Picea engelmannii | reverse complement strand
AATCATCTTGTACTTGAACATTTAAGTGGGGTAAAAGGAGGTTGCCCCCTCGAAGAGGCTTATTATATGAAATTATCTCTTTTTCAAGGCGTTGAGTACTTTTCCTGAGGTTTTTATATGCTATATTGATGTTTGGTTCTTAAAAACCTAGAAGAGGAAGACTTCGCCACATAAGTAGCAGGCTCTATGGGAGCTTTGGAAACTACCAATTTATTTTCAGTTGACTCTCTGAAAACAAGGCTGAAGCAGAAAAATCAAATGATAGCTCAGTTGCAGGACCAAATAAGGGACACAGAAAATAATATTCGAGAGGAGGTAAACCAAAGAGTTGAAAATGCCAGGACTTCTGACAAACAAGAGATGAAATTGTTGAAATCTAGTTTAGATGAAGCAAACAAGCAGATGCAAATGAGTCAAGTACAAGTTATTCTACAGGAGGAATTAGTGAGAAAGCTATAGGTTGAGTTGAAGTCTATTGAAGGAGAAGTTTTCAATATAAAATCATTTCAATCCCAAGAACTAGAGGTGCATGAGAAACTTCAAGCAGAACAACAAAACATGCTTTCTAAGATAGAAACTGTTCAAAACTATTTCCTAGAAATAAGCCACTCACTGGATAACATTGCTTTCAAGGAGAAAGAGGCTACAACAACTCACTCTACTTTTCAAAAGGAAGTAGTGTTTTTAGCTAGAGAGGAAGTACCAACAATTCCAAAGTTGACTGTAGAAGAAAAAATTAGGGGAGATATCATATTAAAAACATGGGAGACCAATATTTGTGAAACAAGGAAAATGGAAAGAGAAGTTAAGAAAGAATGTGAAGAAGTGTTTGATCAGCTAGATACAAAAACACCTGGCATTGGTGAAGGTTATTGTCCTGGGCTATTAGGATAGATCAATGTTGTGAGGCACCAACTGCATATCAAGGAGAGATGGAATGAAGCCCAACTCGAGATCTCACAATTGAAGCAGCTTAACATTGCCCAAATGGATAAATGGATAATAAATCCAAATCTACAGTTGCAGTCGACAAAGTTTGAAAAAGTAAAGATTGAAGACAGGCTACCCCAAATTTAGAGAAAGTTGTATGTGTTTGAAGTAAGGGATACGATAGAACCTTCCAAAATTTTGGTGCAGTTTCTTGGCAGGTGCGTCGAGGGTATTGGGTCGAGTGAAGGAAGCGCTTCAAAGAAATGATGAAATAATGCATGTATGCTCGTTTTTGTCCAACCGTTAGAAAAGAAAAAGTAACCGAGCAAAATGGTTCAAATACTATATTCTGTAACCGTTAGCACGAAGGAGATTATGAGACTACCAACTGTCTAGGGTTGATGATTTTCTTGTATAAATACAATTTTGAATGTGACACCAAGGGATGTTTTTGGCTGATTGTAGCAGAAAAGTTCTTCATTTTTCCAAAATTAATACAAATTCAAGTTAGAGATTCCATACCCCGTCAAGTTTGAGTTATGTGCTCCTCTATTATTTCATATTTAACTTCATTTCTTATGTATCTTTGATGAATGCATAGCTGTAATTTATTACAACTTCTACTGTGGTGATTGAATTTTTTAGTGATCTAATCATTTACAGTTTTTCCTCTGTATCATCTATCATCACTTACAAGACCTGTGAATGACTTAGACTATTATATCTGATGCTTCATTAAAGTTTTTCCTTATCTTTTTTCTTCCTCTGTCATAGTGTGAGATTCTTCCTTGATCAAAGCCTCACATTTCTCCACATCTTTATGTTTTCTTCCGTTCCACACATGGTTTTCAGTTTAACTTAGATATGGGAAACAACCTTTGATGTTGCTACATTGTAAATTCAAAATTCGGGAATTTTTCTTATATAATCTAAAAAAGGAACAACCAATCCTCAAAACTTTCCTCCTCCATGACTATACCAATTAAGAGACAAACCAATATTGAACCCGGTCTTATAGATCAGACAGTATCACCTTAAGTCTTTTCAACACTATTTTAAAAACTACCACCACCTAGGTTGAACTTGAACGTTCATGGGCAGCCATTGAGAATGACATCAGTGTCCAGGAACAATTGGAAGCTAGACAAAGACAACTCAAAAATCAACCGTAGCTCATTTTCCTTTTAAAGAGTTGTTTTCCTCTTCTTTTATCATAGACCCTCTTTTCAGATGCCTAGACTTTATACTCCCAAGCATTGAGTATAAACTCTAGAACAACAGATACTGAGATGGATGTCTTAAAAGGGTAGATCATGTAAGGGTTGAAAAACTTTTTAATAGAGAGGCCACCTAAAAGTGACTATGTATCCCATGAAATTCATGATGAGGACACAAGGAGAAAATACAGCTTTGGGTTGAAGACCATCCACTTTCCTAAGATCTATATGAGGAATTTTGATGGAAAGGATCCAATCACATGGATACTCCAGATGGAACAGTTCTTTGATCAACATGATGTGCCACACACACAAAAGGTATGAATTGTGTCCTTATATTTAGAACCTAATTAGTTTGTGTGGTATCGACAGATTTGTTCTCGCATATCACTTGTCACTTGGAAAATTTTCATGGAAGAAATGATAGCACACTATGAGGATACAAGGAGGAACACCTTCTTCATCCAATTAATAAATCTCAAGAAAAAGGGTTCAGTTGTGGATCATATTGAGAATTTCCAAATATTGAATATAAAGGTAACGAATAGATGAACACTTGATTGATGTCTTCATAGGAACTTTAAAGGATAAAATCCAGCATGAGGTTATCCTTTGGGAATCCAAATCATTGGAGAATGAGTTCAGGGTGGAGAGAAATGTTGAAAGTAAAAATATGGCTATGGCTACTAGAAGGACCACCCCTAACATCTATCGAGAGAAAAATGTTCCTTCTTCTAAACCACCTCAACCTACAAGTTTGGCACCTCAATAATTGGAGGAAAGAAAATAAAAAGGTTCATGCTTTAATTGTGACAACAAGTATAGTAAGGGACATAAGTCTGCTGAGAAGAAATGACTCTACATAGATTGTGAAGAGGATTAAGAACAAAAACAACAATAAGAAAAAGAAAAAGAACCGTCTCAAGTTGAAGAGGTAGAAGAGATTTATTCTGAAGAGATGAATCCCACCATATCATGTCATGCATTGGATGGAATTAGCACTCCTCAAACCCTCACTATCGAAGGATGTATCAAAAAGAAAAAGGTAATAATGCTAATTGATTATGGTAGTACTCATAATTTCATTCATTATAAATTAGCCAAAGCTCTCAATTGCTTTATATATTCAGTGCCATAGTTTCAAGTAATGATTGCAATTGGAGGAACTATCAATTTCTCAGGAAAATTCCATAAGATAAATATTACTATGGGGGAATACATAATTCATAGTCCAATGATTTCTATACCCATGGGTGGTACTGATGTCGTACTAAGGGTTCAATGGTTACAATCATTGGGAACAATGGATTTTATTTTTCAAGAAATTTTCATGAAATTTTCATTGGAAGGAAAGGAATTTGAGTTAAGGGATATCACAGGGAAACCCAATAAGGTGTTAATCTCTAATGGCATGAAAAAATTGTTGAAAAAGGGGCATCAAGGTGTAACTGTACAACTATTCTCACTAGATGTTCAAACATAGAAGCCATCTATTCCCCTAGATATCCAAGGGATCATTGATAATCATTCCAAAGTATTTGAAGATATTCCTAGAGGTCTTCCAGCCACTCGCGATCATGATCATGCTATTCACTTAATTCTTGGGATTTCTCCTCCTAACATTAGGCCTTACATATACCCTTATGCCCAAAATAGTGAAATTGAGCATATGGTTGAAGAAATGTTAGAGGCTGGAATTATTAGACATAGACAAAGTTCTTACTCTGCATTGTTGGTAATGGTACTCAAGAAAGAGGGCTCATGTCATATGTGTACAGATTATAAAGAGCTCAAAAAGATCACCATTAAAGATAAGTTTCACATTCCCATCATTGATGAATTATTAGATGAACTACATGGAGAAATATACTTCACAAAGTTGTATCTCCATTCAGGGTATCATCAGATTAGAATGACGGAAGAATATATCCCAAAAAAAAAAATTAGAACTCATGAAGGCCATTATGATTTTTTTATCATGCCTTTTGGCCTTATGAATGCACCTTCCACATTCCAAGGGTTGATGAATTCCATTTCAATACATTCCTTTGAAAATTTGTGTTAGTATTTTTTGATGATGTACTAATCTATAACAAGTCTTGGGAAGATCATGTTCGACATGTTGATAAGGCGTTATAGGTACTAAAAGAGAAACAACTATATGACAAACCATCCAAATGTTTCTTTGTGGTGAAGGAGGTAGAGTATTTGGGTCATATTGTATCTCATGAAGGTGTCAAGGTATAACCTAACAAGATTAAATCCATGATGGAATGTCCAATTCCCAAAACATTGAATAATCTTAGAGGAGTTTTTGGTTTGACAGGTTACTACTGCAATTTTGTTCGAAACTATGGAAGAATAAAAGCACCTTTAACTGCATTAACTAAGAAGGATGCATTTTCATGGACTCCAGAGGAAAATCAAGCTTTTGAACAACTTAAAGAGGCAATGTGTAAAGATCCTATCTTGACCACACCAGACTTCACAAAAACCTTTATTATGGAATGTGATGCCTCGAGAAATGGCATTGGTGTTGTTATATTACAAGAAGGAAGGCCCCTTGCTTTTGAAAGTCATCCACTCAAGGAAAAGGACTTACATAAACTCGTTTATGAGAAGGAAATGATGGCAATACTATATGTATTGAAGCAATGGCGCCCTTACCTAATAGGTAGGCACTTCAAGGTCAAAACATATCATGATATTGTTATATACTTCTTGGAACAAAGACTCTCTTCAGAAGAGAAAAAAAAATGGGTGACCAAGATGTTGGGTTATGACATTGACATAATCTACAAAAAAATGGAAGAAAAATGTTGTGGTAAATGGACTCTCAACAAATGATGAAGATATTGAGGCATTTCTCTATGCTATCTCTATCATCCAACCTGATTGGATAACATAAGCAAGGGATGAATGGAAGAATGATGAAGAAGTGTGGACTCATGTTCAAAGGTTGCAGCAAGATGCCAGTGCATCCGATACATTTAAATGAAAAAATGATTCACTATGGTACAATGATCGCTTATATTTATGTAATAACTACAAACTCAAACAAAAGGTACTTTTGGAATTGCACTCCTCTCTAGTAGGAGGGCACTCAAGATTTTTGAAAACCTATCATAGGGTCAAGAGGGAATTTTTTTGGGATGGTCTTAAAACTGGTGTTCAAGGTTTGTGGTAGAAACTTTGGTTTTCCAACAAAATAAGGTGGAAACAATTAATACCCCAGGTATTTTACAACCATTAGCCACTCCAAGTCGGTGTCAGGAGGAGGTTTCCATGGATTTCATCACAAGGTTACTGAAGTAAGAAGAAAAGAGTGTCATCATGGTGATTTTTGATATAATTTCCAAGTACACAATTTTTTGCACTCTCTCGTCCTTTCAAAGATAGTATAGTTGCTACCACATTCATGTAGGTAGTTAAAAAGCTACATGGAAGCCCAAAGATTATTGTAAGTGACAAAGATACAATCTTCATTGGGCATTTTTAGACATAATTATTTTCTCTTTTGGGTACTCAATTGGCTTACAACTCATCTTATCATCCTCAATTTGATGGAAAAATTGAGATAGTGAACAAATGTCTAGAAGGCTACCTTCGTTGCTTTGTCTCTTATAAACAAACACAATGGTTCAAGTGGTTACACTTGGAAGAGTGGTGGTATAAAATTTCCTTTCATACTACAACAAAAATGACACCATTTATGGCGCTTTATGGATATCACCCACCGTCCATCACTTCTTGTCTAAAATAAAAATTTAAGGTTCAAGCAGTGGAATATAACATCGAGTATCAACAACAAGATCTCCAACTCTTAAAGTAAAACCTGACCGTGGCACAAAATCGCATGAAACATCAAGCAAATCAACATCGTAGTGAAAGAAGTTTTGAAGTAGGGGATTGGGTATTTTTAAGACTACAACCATACAAAAATATGTTCCTCAAGAAATCCAATAAGGATAATAAATTATCATCAAAGTACTATGGCACTTATAAGGTGTTGCAAAAGATTGGCACTATGGCATACAAATTGGAGCTTCCTGCATCTTCGCGAGTACACCCTTTTTTCCATGTTTCATGCTTAAACAAGGTTATAGGTCGCAAGATATAAGTTCAAACTATATTTCCAGAACTTGAGGAGGAAGGAAAAATCATATTGGATCCTGATGCTATCACTGACACAAGAATTCACTAGCTGAGGAATATATCAATTTCAGAGTATCTCATTAAGTGGAAGAAACTACATGTTGAAGATTCCATGTGGAAATATGAGTCTTTTATACAGAAGCATATAGAACTAATCAAGCATTGAGGACAACACTTGTCTAAAGGGGAGGGGCATGTTTAGCCCTAAATCGTGGCACATTACCCCTTAATTGGGGCATATTTCATTAGTATTGTTGTTTTATTTATGTCGTCTTGGGCCCATTAGTTGTAATTGTACCTCATAGTCTCCTATATATACCAAGGAGACAGTTTCATTTGGAATCATCTTGTATTTGTGAATTCATGTAATGTATAAGGATTTTTCCACCTCGAAGAGGTTAATTATCTGAATTTATCTCTTTGTCAAGGCGTGGAGTACTTATTCTGAGGTTTTAATGCTATTTTGATATTTGGTTCTTAACAAGCTCTTTATCTTTTCATTGAATCTTGCACCATGGATTGGTAAATGTGTTTGTTTTCTTTCATTGGTATCCTTGATTTTATGTAAGTGAATTGGTTGTTATATATATATATATTTTTTCACAACATATTTTTTTAAATAATTTTTTTTTTTGGGTTTTGCTACACCCATCTCATCCATCTATGTTTATTATGGTTTTAGCCACTGAGAAATGAACTCTTAGTCGAAATATCATAGTTATCTTGATGGCATGGGCACACTTAATGTTTTGGATTCTTATCCTTGTCAACTTTCCTTCTTGATCCCTACATCATTGCTTCAATTTATTGTCTCAATAGACTTAACCATCCTTTTTAGATGCATTACACAATGATTATTCAACCCTTCTATATCCTCTCAATGTTCTTTTCTATCCCTTATTTTTCATCATTCCCATGGAAAATAAGAGTAAGAATATCATTGAGATTGTATATTTGTTGATTGTGGTCATTCCCATGAAACTTTTGAAGAAATAGGCAATGCATCTTATGATATCCTAAACCATGATGGAAAGAATCAAGGCCAATACTTTGAACGATTCTTATTCTTCCCCTAGTTTCTTCATGTTTTAACTTAAAAACATATTTAAGTTTAACATGATATTCTCAGTCATGTTTTTAATTTAAAATAAAATATATGGACCACATTAGTGTAACGTTCCCCAACTTAACTAGGGATCATTACTTATGGAATACACATAAAATGAAAAGTTTTCTGCTAACTCATTTACTATAGCTATGATTTATACACATTTTAAACCATATTTTTTCTACCCATAATTAAATGCATCTACACCACTTTAAATGATCATGAATGCAACTAATAACTCATTCACAACAATAAATAAACCATTCACATACACAAAGTTCAACACATCAATTAAACTCATGAAATAACTAAGAATTAGATAAACACTTATCTTTTAAAACACTTGTGCAACCAACTGCTTCAAAAGGATGTTCCACCCAACCATAGAATTTATGTTCCATATCTCAACAACAAGTCACCCCCGAGCTGGGATAGGAATGCATAAGAGAAGGATGCCTATCACAGTCTAATCAAAACTCACTATCACACAACCCACTAGTATTCTCCTAGAACTATCTCGAATTTCCTTCTAGATCTCTATTGGGCCCTCTGTTTTTAAAGAGTGTAACATTTTTTGGAACAATAGAGCATGTCAATAAGAAATCTAAGTGGTGGAAAGCTAACTTACAACATAGAAACAATGAATACATATCATCCTCTAGATGGAGGAAGAAGCAAAAAGGTTTAGAAGCTTCGAGCATAGGAAAAGACAAAGTGAGAAAGAAACATAAATGGAATCATGAAACAACAGAAGAGGAATCAAGAAACAACCAAGGGAAATGTAACGGAAAAGGGCTACTTGTTTCTTTCTTATTGTTACTTGTTACTTTCTAATTGTTAATGGTTAGTTTTTAATGTTTGACTCTCTCTATTGTGGTTACATAGAGGCTATTGTTTCTCTAGTGGCCAAGCTAATTTTGGATCTGTTTTATAAGTCATGACATGAAGGAAACTCTCAATGTATGCCATTCTGCGATATGATAATATGCAATATATTATTCGGGAACACAATTTTTTTTATGATATGGATGAATGCATGATATTTCTTCTATGCAAATTGTACTATTTTGTGTAGCTACTAGTTGTGATACCATTTAACAATGTTTTATGATGCATGCACTCGTCTTTATGCTGTGCAACATGGATTATCGGGTGCATAACATGGTTTAGACTTATAATGATATAATCTTCCACATTTAAGAATGAATATGTATTGTATTGCACTAGATGTGATGGTGTGTCCTCGTTAACTCACTTTAATACACTCAAGTCTCGACAACACTTCAGGTGAGACCTCCTTCCCTTGTAGAAGATTGAATATGCCAATGCTACTAGACTACAATGATACCTTTGTTGGTAACCTCTAAGAACCATGGTCTCCAATTTTTCACTAACAAATGGTTCCATTTCCTGGACCTGACTTCTAAGTGAGTTTTCATAGGGTGCAACATCACCTTTTTAAATATGATGTTACGAATTGATGGGAAATAAGGTGTGATGAGTTCATATTTCAAGAAACTGAGTTACGAAAGAAAAGTTTGAGGGTTGTGAAGGACCTTTTTTATATTCCGAACCTACAAGCGATAAGTAAGAAATCTTCTGGATCTGATTCCTGAAAGAGGTCTATCATTGGTTCAAACAGTTACAAGAAGTGCCATAATTTAAAGATCACATCAATAAAATATTTAATTGGAATATTGAGTCGATAGCCACTCTGCACAAGTTGGATCACCAAATTTCTCAAGCCGTGGACTCCTGGGTCCAAACTACCCTTCACGGATACATCATTGAATTTGCCGTAGAGAACCATCAGTCTTTTTCAAAGGAAGAAGAAATATTATACAAGGGAGCTCGAGGAAGATTATTGCACGAAATCTCTGTGTGGATGAATATATGTTGGTGAAAGAGGGAATTCTACCAGTTCCTTCTATTGAAATGGTAGAGCATAAAACCCTTTGCACATGAGGGCGGGTGAATTAGGCGAGGGTCCATGATTTATGATACAAAATTTCTTGAGGTATGGGGGGTTTTTGTGAGAAGAGTTCCAAATACAAGTGGGATAAAACAATAGATATGGTGATTGAAAATAGGTGGAGAGAATAGAGGAAAAAGTTTATGAAGAGGCTTGATCAGTAATGGAAGGATATCGACCTCGAGAAGTGTCATAAAAAAGAGTTTGAGAAGTTGAAAGAGTTGTAGACATGTGTGAGGATATCCAACTAATGGTTGAAGGAGAGGTTTGGAGAGAAAGATGAGAGTTCTGGAGAGAGTAGATGAGATGAATAAAATTCGTAAGAAATAATAAAGATACCAGTCACCATCAAGGAACAAGACTCAACTATAACCTCTACAAAAGTTACGAGAGAACTAACTCCTGTAGTGATTGAAGATGTGATGTACCCTACATGACTTGATGTGATATGGCCTCCTAATGAAACCCCTCAGGTTACAAAATCGTACTTTGAAGACACAAGAACCACCCTTGGATTTCCCATTCCCTCATCACAATCTTCCGATCTGATCAATTCTACAATAAAATCTCCCATAATTTCTGTTAGTTCTTCTAATTTTAGGCCAACCAGTTCAAGTGGTAGTAGTAGTAGTAGTGTGGAAATTTATTTAGTTTTATTACAACTAGGAACTTTAGGATTTATCTTGATAGGGTCCCCAAGTCCTCCCATGGCACATCAACACACCATATCCCTCACCTAATACCCAAAATTCTAGGGTAAAGGGGATGAGGATGTTGAATAGCATCAGTTCCTTTGTGAGGCCATCTAGTGGTCTCGCAAAACTTTGGATGATAAAAAATTAGTCAAGTTTTATACCACCTTAATAGGTCGTTCTTTGAAATGGTATATGAAATCCATTGAACCAGACAATACTCAAGGACATGCATTCACTCTTTCTCAATTCAAACAATGGTTCATAAAAAAATTCTTTCTACCCCAATTAGAACAATAGGCCCTCCTTGATTTATAGGAGATCAAATAGAGAGATGGCGAGTCATCCTAGGAGTATAACCAAATATTCAAATATGTTATAGGAAAATTAGCAAACCCCATCCACGAATCCCACCAGTGGGAATGGTTTATTTAGGGAATTTTACCATTAACTTGAATCCCGTTAACCTAAAAGTGGATAACTACCTTATGGGAAGCCCTAGAATAGGCTATGAAAATCGAGGTGATGGTGGGATATCCTTGAAACTTGTGGGTGATAAGACCTCCCAATGACTATAGTATTACACAATTTCAAGGTCAAATTTATGCACTAACTAACAAAGTTCAAGAACTAACCATTCCTAGAGCTGGTTTCCCACAATTATGGTGTATTGGTTTCTATATTGAGGGTCATACAACGATTGAATACCCTAGACTGAGGGGTGCAGGAACACCTCCACAACCGATGGAGCCTCCACCAATAGGACCGTCTGGAGGGGTTGCACAAGTCGCAGCCACAATGTCATTCCATGGCTCTGTACAATACCATGCCTTCCCAAACCATCAAGGTAATCAACATAATGAATATCGTGAAATTTTCAGAAGTCATGGGAATTCCCCAAGGCACTGCTCAATCCTACAAAAGTACACCTTAGTCCCAAAAATAATTTACTGTGAATGCTATGGTTCACCTACTCACATCGCCAAGCAGTTTCATTCTCTGGATGCTTTTTCAAACATAATGGATAGGTCTACATTCAGGATTGATGAATCTCCTCAAGGATTTGGAGGAGGACACCAAGGTGGAAGAGGTTTCAGAGGAGGGTGAAACGATGAGCGAGGAACAAATAAGTGTTATAATTGTGATGAGTATGGACATATCACTAGATATTGTCCTCTTCCAAGACGTCCCTAGTTTTCCCATTGTAGAAAAAACACTCAATATTCCACCGAGGATTGCCCTAATTTGATCATGAAGTGGGAAGATCGTGCAAGGAATTGAGGTGCCAATTTGATAAACTCTGAGCCTTGAACTATCACTGAATAAAAGGAACCCAATATTAATATTATAACTCGAGGAGGAACAAATACTAGTGCTAATGTTGAAAACTTGAATCAAATAAAGATCCATCAGGCAGTGCTAGAAGATGTTAAATATAATCCCCTAGTGCAAAAATAGTTCTTTAAGTATGTTTTTGAGATATTTAGATGAATTTTCAATCCTACAATATTGATGCCTACAAATTCAAGCCATGAGCTTCAAACTAAACTCACAATTTTTTTGGGGGAACAGAAAGATCCCTTAGTGAGACCCTCGCAGACTATATCTTTGTGGTTCTGATTATTTTTTGACATTCTGGATGACGAAAAACTCACCAAGAAGTTGCAGAACAATATCAAGGGGAATTTAGAGATTGACGAGAACCCAAAATAGTTGATTTTTATTCATATTCCAGAGAGAAATAAAAGTAGAATACATAGAAGGAAGAAGAGATATGGAAGGTAATTTAGAATAAATACTCACATCGATGCCTACATGATTAATGATGTTATGTTAGATTTGGGGTCTAACGTCAACATACTACTGAAGATTTTATATTCTCCCATTTAGTTGTGGATGGCCAATCAATATTGCTGCAAAATGTTGAAGTGGACTTAGATGGAGTCAAGACAATGGTTGAATTTGAGGTTAAGAAATAATGGGGCAGAAGGTGTTGGTCACTATAATTTCTTATTTAACTAAACAATCAAGTGCTACATAAATTGTCAACCCAGGGAAGTCTGTTTATTTCAAAGGTAATCATGCACTATATATGCTCAATCTCAAAAACAACCTAGAGTTGTAGTAAAAACATATTAATCACACTTTGCCTTGAACAAACTGAAGTTCTAACTTGAATTACAGGAAAGAAATCTACCTATTGCAGAGTTCAATGTTTAAAGAAATAATTGTCCAAAGAATCCCAGATTACATTAAGAAAATAACAACCTGGAAAATAAATCTTTCAGGACACTGCAAAAGGAAAGACCAACTATTCTGTAACCAGAGAACATGACCCTATTCCCAAAGAAGGAATCTTCAGCACCTGTTTCCGATCATCACACTTCATGAACTCACTGCTTAACTGAAATAATTAACACACATTGAAGGCTAACTATCTCTAACAGAGAATAGGACCCTATTCCCTAGGCAGGAATCTTCAGCACCTGTTTCTGGTCATCACACTTTCATAAACTCATTGCTAATTGAAATGATTGACACACACTGAAGGCTATCTATCTTTTAACAGAGAACATGAACCTATTCCCCAAGCAGGAATCTTCAGCACCTGTCCCTGATTATCACACTTTCATAAATTCACCAAACATGAATGCTAACTAGAATGATTAATAGTTACCCAAGCATGAATCATATGAAAACAATGTAACAACCAGTAAAGGAGAGTTTCAACAAAACAAAGTTCAGTAAAGTAGTGTTTCAACAAAACATAATTTAATCAAGGCATGAACAAAAATGACACTAACACACTACAAAGCTAACGGGTGAATCTTGTGAAGAAGGTGGGCCCTCCCTTCTCACAAGATTCCCATGAAACGAAAGGAACTGGAGAGAAATGCTCAGAACAATCTTTTATTCATCTGTCAACTATGTTACATTACAATCTGAAGTAAAACATGTCCCTCTCTGTAAATCCTTTCTTAGTTCAGAAGAAGATACTCTCTAATGATGATTTCTTCTTATTTAAAGAGGAGAATCCCCTCGATACAATTTGATCATCAAATTACATTTGCACATCTCAATCCTATTCTTAGTCAGATCCGATTTCTATACTAAAATAGGGTATCCTTGTCTCCCGTAACAGAATGCTATTACAAGTACTGAGTGAGGTGTTGTTGTTGCGGCTGGAGTAACAACTTCTTTATTTGTCTTCTTGCTACTGCTATTGTATGTTGTTTCAGCATCGCAAATCACGGGCTGTTTCAGCCATGGGATTTGCGTTCTGATTGTTTCAACAACTTGGTCTCAGGCGGCAGTGATGGTTAATGCTAGCTCAAGGTGCAGCTGTTGTGGTCAATGTAACAGTTTTGTGTTGCTGTTTCAGCATCGTAGACCACAGAGGGTGTAACATCTTCTTCTGTGTGAGTTTTTGTTTCAACATCATAGACCATGGACTGTGTAACAGCTTCTTCTATGTGAGTTGTTGTTTCAACATCGTAGTCCATAGACTGTTTCAGCCACAGGGTTTGCATTCTTTGACTGTTTCAGCAATAGGCCTCAATGCTAATCTGCAGTTCGAACTGTTTCAACACTTATACATTTCTGATCAATGGTTAAGTACGAGAGTAATGTAAAATTATATGCAAAACAGATTAAACATATAGTAAAGAGAAGAGACGTTGTATACCTTTGGAAAGATAGGGTGATGTGATAATGTGAGTTTAAATGTGAGTGAAACAAGGGTGTAATGGTAGAAAAAGGTGTGAGCAAAAAGGTGCATTGTAGGGTCCTAACATCCCCCCCAACTTAAAATGTTGCATGTCCTTAGGAAACTTCACTCTGAATTAGAATCTGAATACCGACTCTGAGTGTGCAAGTTACTCAAGTAGTGGCTGTGGAAGGTGATGTCTGTTGGAGCTCTTAACCCTTGAACGCATTGTAACCTTTGCCAAGCTATTGTTTCGGCCTTTTTGGGCAACTTATAATGAACTTGATATTTCTCTGCTGGGATCTAGAGGGTAGGAAAATGAAATTGATACCCCATCCAGCTTTCAACACATTGTTGAACACACTTGATGTAGCTAGGGACCCTGTAGATTGCTATCTCAAGATTAGTGGGGCTAAAAGGATTGTGTTCCTGTCTTTTCCCAGTAGATTGTTTCCAAAACATGTTATTTTTCTGTAGGGCAGCAATCTCTATGGATTTAATGAAATGTTGACACTCATGAAATACTGATGTCTGTAATTGCTGAATGTGTTGAGTCATCCCTGGTTTCTTCAAAAACTGATAATACTCTGTAACAAAGGTGGCAACATTTTGTGGTTCTGGCCGTATCTAGAGAAGGCGGTTATCCTCATTATGCTTGGCAGCTAGGAAGTCATCCTTCCATATAATCTAATTGTTAAGGAAGGAGGTGAGTGCCCGAATCTGGATGTCACCAACAAGAGGGTTAAGGTTAAGTTGTCGGTTCTCAGGGATGGCCTCATTATGAAAATATGCCTCATAGAGGAGGTGTTGATCGATAGCAGAGGCTTCTGCAAAGGTTTTAACAAAATCTGCTGGATTTAACACTGCATGGGGTCTGCCTTCTTTGACTGATTTGATCTGAAACCATGTAAGTCATTCCATGAGGAACATAGAGTAGTTGCAGGATGGTTTCCTTGCAGCCAATAGCTTTTGTGCCAAGTCAAATGTCAAGAGAAATTTACCTTTTAGCTCTTTATTTTGTTTCTTGAGGGCACGAGATGCCTGGTGTGTTTGCTCCAAAGCTTCCCAATTTGAGTAGATATGATTTATCCAGATTTGTCTATGTTCCTGCAGGATTTTGGCCTGTGTAACAACAAACTCATTTTTCCATTTCTCTATTATTGCCTGCTCATCCCATGGATGAGTTTGTGTTTCATCATTGCAAGTAGTAGGCTGAGGTAGGGTCTGAGTGTCTTGTTCCACAAAGGTGTGGGTATTGATCTGGCTGGGAGGGGCAGATTCATCAATAGGAAATGTTTGTACAACTTTATTAACAAAAGCAAGGGTTTCAGATTTGACATTTGTTGTAGGCCAGGGATCAGTCTTAATTTTGGAAGGTCCTGCTGGTTCTTATGTAACAACAGGGTGTTCTTCTTTGACTGCAAAAGTCAAAGGTGCAGGGGAAGCTCCTAGCATTGGAATTTGAATTACTTTGTAGCATGCTTGATAATAAATATCCCCACATTGACTGCACATATATATTCTCTACACCGATTCTCTATTGTAGTTCCCTCTGACATGGTTGTTATGCGAGCTAGGGTGTACAATTTAAGTTCCTTCTCATAGGCTTCCTTTGCCATGGCTAGCTCTTGCTTGTAGGCTTCCATTTCAGACCTTAGGAACTAATTTTCTTGTACGACAGAGGCTATTGTTGGTTCTGGTTGAGGGGTGATTGGTTCTTGTGTAGCATTCACAGTCGCTCTAGCTGGTTCTTTTGGAGCAACTACAGGATCGACAACTGATTCTTGTGTTCCAGCTTCTTGATGTAAAGAAAGTAATGTTGCAACACCCTGGGCCTCTGATTCCTGTGTCTCAATAACAATATCAACACCTGGTTCTTATGTTTCAGCTGTAGCTGGTTCTTGTGTGACAGCTATAACTGGTTCTTGTGTTTCAACCACTAAATGAGTAGTTGGTTCTTGTGTTTCAGCTACTAAATGGTTAACTGGTTCTTGTGTTTTAGCTACTGAATGAGTAGCTGGTTCTTGTGTTTCAACTACTGGGTTTGAAGCGGATGATGTCGCAACATACTGGGCCTCTGGTTCTTGTGTTTCAGTGCCCATGGGTGGAATAGGTAAAGATTCCATAATTTGGGATGTTGGAGGTGTACGGGGTATTAGTTGGATGGGTTGGGGGTTTAGGGAAGTGGCGGTAGTGGCTTCCCTTGTTGAGGCCCTTGTTCGTTTTCTTTGTAAAAAGGGCGGAAAGAAAGGAATTTGCTTTTGTTTACATGGGGGTTTTTCCTCAATGATGGGACATGGAGAATTGTCTGGTTCAGAATCATCGCTAAGAATATGAAGGGCATGAGTGGATGATTCTGGTAAAATGTGGGGCGGGCTTGGTATGGTAGGGGGGTTAATTGTATTGATTGGGTCTGTAGGTGGACTGCTAGGTATTTCTGGAGGGTTTTGAGGTTGCTGTCCCTGAACGTTTTTAGGAATTTCAACAGCTTCTTGGGGATCTATGGGTGGGTTGTTTAGTGGAGGGTTTTGTTGGGAAAAACCCTTTTGGATAAGTAGTTGGACAAGACGGTGATGGGTGAGTGAAAGGGAGGGATCTTTAGCCTTTTTACAGTAGTGCGACATATTTTTAAGACATCTGAGCAAATAATAAGGAATGTTGACCAATCTAGCATGTCGTAAATGAGACAACAAGACAAAATTGTGCTGGTAGACTACCTGGTATCAGCCTTCACAGGTAAGGTAGTGCTTGAAAAAATTTACAACTTCCAGCCATGGAGGCGGAAACAAGCTGAGTCGGACACCCCGGCCTTTAGGCTCAATTTGTTCCCTTGGCAAGAGGAAATCTTGTTGGGCATTAAGAATGATATTTTTGCGGCTGAACATGCAAATGCCATTGGTAGGGAGACCCGAAACTTGTGCTATATCCTCTTCTGTAACTGAAATCCGAACCCCTTGAACAATGGAATGATCTTCCTGGAGATTTTGAGCAAATTGGAGAACCTGTTGTTGATCAAATCCCTAGAGCCTTCGAAAATAACCGAGCCATCCTGCCTGCAGAAAAATTTGATAGGCTTCTGGATACAGTTCTAACAGGGATGTCATGGCGGGTTCGTAATGTATAACAAAGCCTCCCATAGCTAACATCTCAGTAAAATACACCGTCAAAGAGTCGAGTAACAACTTTTGTGCAGAGTTAGTTTTTCGGGTGAAGGCATGCAAATGGTGGTGAAACAAACGAAAGGATGGTAAAAAGGAATGACGGTGGTTGACTCGTGTGAAATGATGGTATAAAAGTTTGATATTTCCTCCCCCCCCTTTCAAGTGCAGCTAATAATGATTTTACATGAGTGGTAATAATGAGTTGGAATCTTCTCATTAACTAAAGCTTAATTGTATTTATGTATAAAATTTACATAGAGGACCTTTACCTTTTGATTCGTACTTCAAACAAAAGATAGTGCCTGTCCATAATAGTTCTGTAGTAGCCATGGCAGAGACTTTTGATTTGTTAGAGGAATTGTATCAAGGATTTGTTTGACTGGAAAGACAAAATGTAGTATGAGAGCGCAAGGCTTATTGACAGAGAATGCTGAAAAGTTGGTGTTTCAGCAACAGAAAGAAGGGAGAAACAATTGTTGAACGATGTTGTTTTGTCAGTGGAAAAAAAATGTGAAGAATTGCTGAATAGTAGTGTTTTGGAAATGGGAAAATGGCGAAAGGTTGCTGACAGTGGTGTTTCAGCAATGGGAAAATGTGAAGAATTGCGGAACAGTGATGTTTCAGCAATGGGAAAAGGGCGAAAGGTTGCTGGCAGTGGTGTTTTGGCAATGGAAAAATGGCGAAAGGTTGCAGACAGTGGTGTTTCAGCAATGGGGAAGATGTGAAAAATTGTTGAACAATGGTGTTTCAGCAATGGGAAAAGAAGGGCGAGAAATTGTGGAACGGTGGTGTTTCGGCAGTGGGGAAAAGGCACAAAGTTGTTGAACAATGGTGTTTCAGCAATGGAGAAAGTCAAAAAGTTGTTGAACAGTGGTGTTTCAACAATGAAGAAAATGGCAAAAAGTTGTTGAACAGTGGTGTTTCAGCAATGGGGAAGCTTACCTCTTCTTGAAGTAGGATTGTCCTTTCTTAGTAGGCCTGTGCTTTGATCGGGAATCTGCAAAAATCGATTGCAACATGGTATTTCTTGACAGTGATTATTAGTAAACGAAATCTAATCTAATACTAAAGAAATTAAATTAAAAAGAATTAATTGTAATGAGGGGTAGGAGCCCCCTCTAAAAAGAGGTAATGAGAGTCTGCCACACATGTGGCCTTAAAATCTTCTTTGGAAATAGGGCGCTGGTACAGACGGAGCCAATGACCATTTACAAGTAATGGTGTTTTAGAGTCATCAATTGTGAGGAGCCTTACTGTTCCATTGGGGAAAACAGTGTCTACTTCGTAAGGTCCAAGCCATCTTGTACGTAGTTTCCCTTGAAATTCTTTGAACCGAGAGTCATACAGTAGGGCCCAGTTACCTTTTTGGAATTGCTTATGCTTGATAGTTTTTTCATGCCATTTTGATCTTTGTTGTTGAATCATAGTTGTCTGATGAATGGCATCTAGTCTTTTTTCATCCAATTCATTAAGCTGCTATAACCTGGCTGTTTGTGCATCAGTCAAATCAAGGTTGACATCTAAAGGAGTCCTTAAGGTTTTGATTTCAAATTCCACAGGAAAGACAACACTCTTTCCATAAACTAATTCATAGGGAGAGAATCCTGTAGTATTTCTCCAGTAGTTCTGTAGGCCCATAATGCTTCAGGGAGTCTGTGGGACCAATCCTTTCTATTTTCCTTCACTTTTTTTGTGAGAATGGATTCTATTACTTTATTTGTGCTTTCCACCTATCCATTTGCTTGGGGGTGGTATGGTGTAGTCATTCTATGCTGAATATGATATTTCTGAAGGGTGGCTTTAAAACCGTGAGAAGTGAAAGGAGGTCCTCCATCTGTAACTAATTCTCTTAGCACTCCAAATCTGATGAAGATGTCTTCAAATAGGAAATCTAGAACTGCTTCTTCAATTGCTCTATGGAGTGCTTTATCTTCCACCCACTTGGTCATATAATCTGTGCAGACCACTATGTAAACTTTTTGATTGGATGGGGGGTTAATGGGTCCTACAAAATTCTAAGGCCCATCTTTCAAATGGTTCAAGTACTATTTGGGGGTTTAATGGAATTTCATCTCTATGATTAGGTTGGCCCATTCTTTGGCAGCTATCACAGGCCCAAACATATTTCTTTGCATCCTTAAAAAGTGAGGGCCAATAATACCCCATCCTGAGAATTTTATGTGTTGTTCTCTTATCAGCAAAATGCCCTCCACAAGGGCCATCATGACAAGTTTTTAGTAGATCATAAACCTCATATTCTCTAATGCACCTTCAGATTTCTTGATCAAGTCCTGTGTGGAAAAGACACCCACTTATCCAACTATACCGAGCACTTTGTTGAATGATTCTTCTTTTCTCTTGGTGGGATAGGTGTGGTGGTAACTTCCCTGCAACCAAGTAGTTAGCGATGTCTGCATACCAAGGTGAGTGAGCAGATACTGCAAATAGATATTCATCAGGAAAGGAATCATCTACTGGGGTATCATCTTCAGGTGTTAACCGAGAAAGGAAATCAGCAACTACTTTTTCTTTTCCTGGTCTATCTACAATTGTAATATCAAATTCTTGTAATAATAGTAACCATCTGATGACTCTAGCATTTGTGATAGGTTTGTTCATTAGATAATTGATAGCTGAGTGATCAGTATGGACAAGAGTAGAGTAGCCAGTGATGTAATTTCTAAATTTATTAATAGCATAGATAACTGCTAAGAATTCCTTTTCGGTAACTGTATAATTGAGTTCAGTAGGAGTCATATTCTTGCTAATGAAATAAATAGCATAGGGAAGATGATTTTCTTCTTGTCCCAAGACATATCCTATTGCAATATCTGAAGCATCAGAGGATATGTGAAAGGGAAGTGTCCAATCAGGTCCTCTTAGAATAGGGGTTGTAGATAACTGATGTTTAAGTGTATTAAATGCTTCCTGGCAAGAATTAGTCCATTTGAATTCGACATTTTTCATCAGTAACACAAACAGGGGA
>ML784714.1:779208-827489 GCA_009831015.1 Picea engelmannii | reverse complement strand
CTCTCATGCAATCTTTGTATCTGAAAAATCATAAGTGCTTTTGAAATCTATAATTACCTTCCCCGGCAACGACGCCAAAATGTTGGTCACTATAATTGCTTATTTAACTAAACAATCAAGTGCTACATAAATTGTCAACCCAGTGAAGTTTGTTTATTTCAAAGGTAATCACACACTATATATGCTCAATCTCAAAAGAAACCTAGAGTTGTAGTAAAAACATATTAATCACACTTTGCCTTGAACAAACTGAAGTTCTAACTTGAATTACAGGAAATAAATCTACCTATTGCAGAGTTCAATGTTTAAATAAATATTTGTCCAAAGAATCCCAGATTACATTAAGAAAATAACAACCTGGAAAAGAAATATTTCAGGACACTACAAAAGGAAAGACCAACTATTCTGTAACCAGAGAACATGACCCTATTCCCAAAGAAGGAATCTTCAACACCTGTTTCCGATCATCACACATCATGAACTCACTACTTAACTGAAATAATTGACACACACTGAAGGCTAAATATCTCTAACAGAGAACATGACCCTATTCCCCAGGCAGGAATCTTCAACACCTGTTTCTGGTCATCACACTTTCATAAACTCATTGCTAATTGAAATGATTGACACACACTGAAGGCTATCTATCTTTTAACAGAGAACAATACCCTATTCCCCAAGCAAGAATCTTCAGCACCTATCCCTGATTATCACACTTTCATAAATTCGCCAAACAAGAATGCTAACTAGAATGATTAATAGTCACCCAAGCATGAATCATATGAAAACAATGTAACAGCCAGTAAAGCAGAGTTTCAGCAAAACAGAGTTCAGTAAAGTAGTGTTTCAGCAAAATAGAATTTAATCAAGGCATGAACAGAAATGACACTAACACACTACAAAGCTAACGGGTGAATCTTGTGAAGAAGGTGGGCCCTCCCTTCTCACAAGATTCCCATGAAACGAAAGGAACTAGAGAGAAATGCTCAGAACAATCTTTTATTCATCTGTCAACTGTGTTACATTACAATCTGAAGTAAAACACGTCCCTCTCTGTAAATCCTTTCTTAGTTCAGAAGAAGATCCTCTCTAATGATGATTTCCTCTTATTTAAAGAGGAGAATCCCCTCTATACAATTTGATAATCAAATTACATTTGCACATCTCAATCCTATTCTTATTCAGATCCGATTTCTATACTAGAATAGGGTATCCTAGTCTCCCGTAACAGAATGCTATTACAAGTGCTGAGTGAGGTGTTGTTGTTGCGGCTGGAGTAACAACTTCTTTATTTGTCTTCTTGTTACTGTTGTTGTATGCTATTTCAGCATCACAAATCGCGGGTTGTTTCAGCCACGGGATTTGCGTTCTGACTGTTTCAGAAACTTGGTCTCAAGCGACAATGATGGTTAATGCTAGCTCAAGGTACAACTGTTGTGGTCAATGTAACAGTTTTGTGTTGCTGTTTCAGCATCGTAGACCACAGAGGGTGTAACAAATTCTTCTGTGTGAGTTTTTGTTTCAACATCGTAGACCACAGACTGTGTAACAACTTCTTCTGTGTGAGTTGTTGTTTCAGCATCGTAGTCCACAGACTGTTTCAGCCACAAGCCTCAATGCTAATCTGCAGTTTGAACTGTTTCAGCACTTATACATTTCAGATCAATGGTTAAGTACGAGAGTAATGTAAAATTATATGCAAAACAAATTAAACATATAGTAAAGAGAAGAGACGTTGTATACCTTTGGAAAGATAGGGTAATGTGATAATGTGAGTTTAAATGTGAGTGAAACAAGGGTGTAATGGTAGCAAAAGGTGTGAGCAAAAAGGTGCATTGTAGGGCCCTAACAGAAGGAACCATACCTATCTTTATTGGGCATCTATTGGGCTTATAATAATTACAATGTTATAGATATTAAGAAGGAAATCATGAACTTTGAAGAATATGGTATGAAAGTAACCAAACTGCTAGATCCATACCAAGGTCCCCGTTATATGGATTCGGTAGAGGCGAATATGGTATAGGATTCCTTAGATCATCTCTACACTCTGACTATAAGAAAGAGGGAATCCTACATAAACCCAACTATAGATGACTCAGTAAGTTGGAGAAGTATTCACTCTACAAGAGAAGATTCAGAGGCAGTGTTTGACAACTAGAAACAAGGGAGATATGAGAAATTCTCAAGGAGTTGCATGACTATTAGAGTTTCTAGGTGGATTGTATATGAGGTTAGAGAACACCTTGTATATGATGGAACTTCAGACTTGGGAAGCTTTCTGGTTGAGCTGGAAGATAAAGTTGCGCCAGAGAAAAGAATTCATGTACTGGATGTTGTGTTAAGATCCTCTCCTACTAGATGGTGGGACACCCATAAGGGTACTTTATGTTCCTAGGATGAAGCAAAGCATGTCATCTAGCATTGCTTTACCCGCCCCTTCAAAAATTACTTTGTTGAATCCAAAATGGTCAACTTGGGAATTATATGATGGGGTTTTTGATCCAAGGGAGCATGTTCCATACTGTAATAAAGTATGGGAAGTTACACAACTGCCTTCTTAGTTGTGGGTGCATCTATTTATTTACTCCTTGGGAAAATTTCCAACTTCTTGGTATATACATGAGGAAGCTTGATGCCAAATTGTTTTCTAGGAAATCATTGAACAACAGGTCTTTCAAGACTTCTTATTCTCAGATAAGTCCCCTGAAATCACTTTATCTTTGCAACATATTAAGAAAATAATTTTTATTGATGAATTTAAGCCTATACATTCTCCTATTATCTATCCTGAACATGAGTACATCCTTCATCATAGCCTTTATCCATCTCTTTCTCAACTACCTGTGGTTTGTCTTACCGTTTATAAAGACCCATAAGATCCTGATGACCTTGAGAAACTTAGGCATTTGACATTTTAGGAATCCGAAGGGACTAGGGAGGTTAAAGATACTATCTTGGATGATGTTAGTAGTTCCTATACCAAACCATTGAAGTTACAGAAATTCAATATAGGAACTGATGAGAAGCCTAAGTTAGCATCCATTGGAGACTATTGGGATGAACAAACCATGACGGAGATACAAGATCTGTTGTGAGAATATGTAGACCTGTTCCCCACAAACTTTTCAGAGTTAAAGGGGATTAAAGGAGACTTAGGGAAGATGAATATAGAACTATAGATTTTAACCTTGTATAATATTTTACTGCAAATAGATTTTCAATAAAAGAATAGAAAAGATACAATGGAAAATACACACATTACACAGATATTTTTCCCCTAGAAACCCAAACCGGGAAAACCAACATATTCTATATTCATTCATAGTGATACATTGTTTACAATACAATATACATACAGGAGCCAACGAAATCCAAAAACCTAACCCAATGACTTGGATTAGTCAACAACCCTAATTCCTTAACTGGAAATAGAAAACCATTGGCAAAAACCATGTGATGAAAAACCACCCAACAATGGACACGTAAATCAATGTGACATGAAAAACGAGGCAACGCTGTGACATGTTTCCCGAGGAAAACAATTTCTCAAGGGCGCTACCCCCGAACCCCCACAAAGGGGGGCTATCTCCCCCATACATGCTTGAAACAATGTACCCGTCACTAGAACTAGTCATGCAAAGAATATAACACATACCCGACATTCTCCCATTTGTTATTTTCTTTTCATACATGGGGTTATAGGGTTACATAGTCAAAAATCCAGGGCAACAATACCCATGGATCCTCTACACCAAGATAACTTATCAGTGCTCACAGATTTTGTTAATGAATCTGCAACATTCTCCAAAGTGTACACCTTCATAAACAACACTTTCTTTTCTTCAACCATGTCTCTCACAAAGTGATATTGAATATCAATATGCTTTGTCTTTGAATGATAAGACGAGTTCTTTTCCAAAAACATTGCACTCTTACTATCACAATCTATCCTTAAATATTTTTGTACCAACCCAATACCAGAAAAAAATATTTGTAACCATACTTCTTTCTTACTGGCATGAGTGGCTTCCATTTATTCAACTTTTGTAGTTGAAAGTGCCACTACAACCTGTATTTTTCTCATTCAACTAATTTCTCCTCCAAATAGGTTAAACACATACCCACTTGTAGATCTCCTATGATCTCGATTTCCATCCCAGTCTGCATCAACAAATTCATGTATGTCCAATACTCTTTCCAATCCTGGTCTTCCTTGGTAGCACAATCCATAGGTAGCAATGCCACGTAAATACCTGAAAACCCTTTTTACTGTTGTCCAATGCTCTTTCCTTGGTTTTGACATATACCTGCTCAAAACTCCCACTACATGTGCAATGTACTGTCTAGTATAGACCATTGCATACATCAAACTACCAACTTCAATCGCATATGGAACATGAGACATGTCCTCCTCCTCTTCCTTTTTCTTGGGACACTAATCCACATATAACTTTACACTAATAGAATAGGGACCTTGAACGGTTTACATTCCTGCATATTAAATCTCTACAATATTTTTTCGACATATTTTCTTTGATTTAAGTAGAGTTTCCTCTCTTTCCGATCTCTTTTAATTTCCATGCCCAAAATGAAATTTGAAGCACCGATATCCTTCATTTCAAATTTAGAGTACAATTGAGTTTTCACATCCTAGATAATCTCCTTGTTGTTTCCTATCAACAACATGTCATCAACATACAAGACCAAATAAATCAAATGATCGCCAATTAATTTAAAATACACACAATGATCCTCTTTACTTCTTGTGAAACCAAGTCCCAGCATATAAGTATCAAATTTTTGACACCACATCCTTGGTAATTGTTTTAAACCATACAGGGACTTTTTTAGCTTGCATACCAACTCCTTCTTTCCCTTCACAACAAATCCTTCTTGCTTCTTAATATATATTTCTTCTTCCAGATCCCCATGTAGGAATGTTGTCTTCACATCCATCTATCCTAACTCAAAATCAAATGCAACAACAATAGATAAAAAGAATATTATAGAAGTTAACTTGGCAACAAGAGAAAAAATCTCACCAAAATCAACTCCCTCAACCTGGGAATAACCCTTTGCTACTAACTGAGCTTTGTATTTCTCCACTTTGCCTTCTGCATTCAATTTCTTTTTAAATACCCATTTTCTTCCAATGAGATTTCTTCCATTCGACAACTCCACTAGATCTCGAGCCTCATTCTTATCCAAGGTTTCCATTTCTTCATCAATGGCCTTTTTCTAGAGCTTTCCATCCTCTGAATCCACTGCCTCCCTGACAGTTCTAGGATCCTCACCAGTAATAGACAAAGAAAAAATTGAATGAAAATCATATGGAATATACCTTTCTAGTAGCCTTGTTTCTCAAACCGATCTCCTCAATATTGGAGTATGAGGATATTCTTCTTCTGATTACTGTTCTTCTATAGAGTCTAATTCATCATCCTTTAAATAAAACTCTATTTTCTTTGGTTCTTCCTTACTTCGTAGGAATTCTTGTTTAACAACATCCTTAATTTCTCTAAATACCACATCTTGGCTATACACAACCTTCTTAGTTTCTGGGCTCCAAAACTTATAACCTTTAAGGCCATGTTTATACCCAATAAAGATACACTTTTCAACCTTCTTATCTAGCTTACTCCCATTTTCCTTTGGAACATGATCATAAGCCTCATAGCCAAATAACTTGAGATGTGTGAGAGAAGGTTTCTTACTAGTCCATACCTCTTGTGGAGTCTTGTCATCTAGTGTTTATGAGGGTGATTTTTTGACTAGGTAACATGCAATACCCACTACCTATGTCCATAATTTTTTCCCTAACTTGACACCCCTAAGCATGCACCTTGATTTTTCCATCAGCATCCTGTTCATCCTTTATGAAACTCCATTTTGATAAGGTGTATATGGAGTAGTATTTTTCCTTTATATACTGCATTTCTTACACAATTCTTCAAATTCATTTCCTTAGAAATCTCTGCCATTATCTATCCTCGACACCTTAATTATTTTCTCTGTTTAATTCTCAACAAGAGCCTTAAACTCTTTAAACCTATCAAAGACTTCAGATTTCTACATGAGGAAATATATCCAAGTATTCCTCGAGAATTCATCTATAAATGAGACATATTACACATATTTTTCCAATTATGGAACCGAAACACGTCCAAACAAATCATTGTGAACTAGCTGTAAAATTCCTTTTGCCCTCATTGCACTAGAGGGGAATCTTAACTGATTTTTCTTCCCATATAGATAATGTTCACATAAATCAAAATCTAGAGAGTAGTTAGACATACCTTCAACCATACCTTTACCATGTAGTAGTTGAATACCCTTCTCTTTGATATGCCCCATTCTTTGATGCCATAGCATAACCTTTTCTCCAAAGACCATAGGAGTTATTTCTTCTTCAACTCCAATATCAGGAAGAATGGAACTATTACACCCATCACTAATGGTGCTTCCTTGAAGCTTATAAAGAGTTCCAAATCAAACTCCCTTCAACAACAACATTTCTCCTCGAACCATCCTGTAGGGTTCCTTTTCAAATATTGTTTTTACCCATGCATCATCCATTTTTCTTACAAAAATCAAATTTATGGCCAAACATGGGATGTACAGAACACGAGGTAGTGTTTTAATCCTTCCATATATGAGAATCAACTTGACTTTTCCTCGTCCTATGATTCTGGTTGTTGAAGAAACACCTAGGAAAACATTACCTCCATGTTACACATGAAAGTTTCACACCTAGGTACCTCTCCCTAAGTGTCGCAAGTGTCATATAAGTGTCTCATACACCTTGACACCATGGAATAACCTATGTCATAATCCCTAGTCAATGTGGAGGAGGGATATATTACATGATGGCCAAAATACCAAGTGCACATGAATTATTATTAATATTCATGGAAAATAAATTAATTAAGTGTGAGAATCCACCTCACATTTGGTTTCCTATTTTTTAGGGAAGGTGGAGGATGTCATGGATGGTTCAAATATTTCCTCCTTAAAATCCTTGAGAAATATTTCCTCCCTAAAATCCTTAAGAAATATTTTCTCCCTAAATATCTTTCAGATCCCTTTTTAGTGGATCTGATGAGTGATCCTCTCCATGGTGGTTCAGACTCCAAATCCTATATAATGAGGGATTTCCATGGAGAAGGAAGTAAGAGAGGAGTTTAGAGATACCAAACTTATGATCTCAAGAATAAAGGAGTTTAGAGATACCAAACTTATGGTATTGGGAGAAAGATTTAGGATATCGAACCTATGATTTTGGGAGCTTTGTGCAAGGGCTGGACGAGGAGGACTTGGGGAAGATGTTGCAACTGCATCTACAGTCTGTAAGTATTTATTTAAGAGTTCTGATTAATATATTGCTTGATCTATTTCCTTCTAACCTATGTCTCTTTACATATTTTTGTCTTATAGATGGATTTGAATGGACTAATCTTATAGAGTAGAGTAAGAGTTCTTTGTCTCGATGTCCATTGCATTGCAGGTGTCAAACAATGCTAAGGAGATCGAAGATCAAACAAGAGTTGGAGCAACGAGCAAAAACATTGAAATAAGGTGCGTAACACTTTCTTCCTTCTCCTTATCTTTATGATTAGTTAGTTAGATTCAAAGGAATGCTAGTGTCCAATGTTAGAATGTTTTTTTCATTGGTATAGGGGTTTAGAATCCAAGAGGATATTCACTTGTATGCAGAGGAATTTTACTACAACACTCCATCATAACTTTCATATCCATAGAACCACTCCCTGTAGAGAGTCATATGAAAGGATGCACCTGAGTAAACAAACCATGATTCATGATCTACATGTGTTCTTGAAGAACCCAAGTACACATCCCCTCCTTCTTCCTTGGAGGTATTTTATTCTGTAGAAGGAGCTTCTTCAGATCCCTTTTTTTTCTCAGTTTTGTATCTACACTGCTTCTTGTAGTGCCCTTATTTTCCACATATCCAACATACCTTTACAAACTTTCTGGGATATTTAGTTCCACCCTTAGACTTAGATCTCCCATTTGAGGACCTAGATATACTTATTTCCTGGGAGCATCCTCTTGCAAATAATGCATTTGTGCTTTGTCCTTCCATGTTCTTCTGTCTCATATCCTCCGACAACAAGGATAAGACCATTTCCTCAAACTTCAAGGAAGTTGTATTTCTACCTATGGTCACAACTAGACTATCCCACGAGTCTGGTAAAGAGCACAGTAAATTGATACACTTATCTTCATTTGAAATTTTAATCTCAACATATACCAACTGACTTACCATAGTATTGAAGGCGTTCAAATGCTCTTCCACTGAGTCTCCATCTCTCATCCTCAGGTTATACATCTTCTTTCTCAGGAAAATTTTATTTACTAGGGACTTAGACTGATACAACTTCCTCAACTTATCCCATAAATATTTGGTTGGATATTCCTCTGACAAATTCATTAATACTAAATTTGAGAGACACAATCAGATTGTGCTCTTCTCCTTCCAATCCAACCTTTTCTAGTCATCTGCTGAAGTTCATGTAGGTGCATTACCTGGATCTGCCACAATACAATGATCTATGTCCACCAATATATCTTTCATATTGAGCTTCCACAACTCAAAAAGTTTCCCATTAAACTTATCGATATCCATTTTTGAACTGCTCGTCATTTATTTTCACTTGAAAAATAAATACCACAGATCTCCCACTATAGCCAGGTTTATCATAGTCCTGAGCCAAACCCTTGACCACAAAGGCATCCCCCTGAAGACAACAAAGATCTGATACCAAATGTAGATTTTAACCTTGTACAATATTTTACTGCAAATAGATTTTTGATAAAACAACATAAAAGATACAATGGAAAATACACACATTACACAGAGATTTTTCCCCTGGAAACCCAAACTAGGAAAACCAGTATATTCTATATTCATTCATACTGATACATTGTTTACAATACAATATACATATAGGAGCCAACGAAATCCAAAAACCTAACCCAATGACCTGGATTATTCAACAACCTTAATTCCTTAACTGGAAATAGAAAACCATCTAGAAAAACCATGTACAGAAAATCCACCCAACAATGGACATGAAAATCGAGGTGACATGAAAAACAAGGAAAACATGTGACACATTTCCCGAGGACAAAGTTTTATCGGGGGTGTTGCCCCCGAACCCCAAAAGGGGGGGCCTAGCATCCCCCCCTCAATCCCCTTGCACACTCGATGCAATGCAACAAACACTAGAGATAGTCGTGCAAAGAATATAAAACATACCCAACAAGAAATCAAGACTGACTTAAAACAAATAAAACATATGCCATATCGGCTTAATCCCTAAGTGAAAGAGAAAGTAAAGAAGGAAATTTACAAAATGTTGGCAACTAGGATTATTTTTCCAGTAGATGAGGCTAAGTGGATAAATTCTATTGTAATAAAAAGTAAGAAGGGTACTGAGGATATATGCTTCTATGTGGATTACCATAGTTTGAATGCTACATGTGCCCATGAATCTTTTCCTACTCCCTTTAGAGAAGAAGTATTGGACCGAGTAGCAGGGAACAAAGCATATTCCTTTATTGACAGTTTTTCTGGTCACCATCACATCAGAATCACTGAGGAAGACAAGTGGAAAACCACCTTCACTATTGAGTGGGGATCATTTTCTTACAATGTTATGCCTTTTAGGCTCAATAATGCACAAGAGGTGTTCTCCCGAATAGTAATTGCAACATTCTGCAACTTCATACATACGTTTCTTGAAGTATACCTGGATGATTGGACTGTATATAATTTACTCAAGGAGCACGTCGGTCTCTTACAACTAATATTGGATCGCTACCACCAGCTGTAGATTTCCCTTAATATGAAAAAGTGTATCTTTTGCGTACCATTTGGGAATCTACCTGGCCATATCATTTGTAGGGAAGGATTTCTAGTAGAGCCTATGAAAGTTGCGGTTATTCTTAATATTCCTCTTCCTACCTCTGTCAAGCAAATGTGAACAACCATGGGACATACTGGATATTACCGCCGATTGATCAGGGGTTATGTGAGAATAATA
This sequence comes from Picea engelmannii, assembly GCA_009831015.1. Classification (NCBI taxonomy): domain Eukaryota; kingdom Viridiplantae; phylum Streptophyta; class Pinopsida; order Pinales; family Pinaceae; genus Picea; species Picea engelmannii. Next base: position 817,419 of record ML784714.1, on the reverse strand, counting down.
GCACCTTTGGAACAACTCCTCAAGAAATCCAAAGGGTTTCGTTGGACTCAAGATTGCGATAAGGCATTTGATGTCCTCAAAGAAAAGATGAGTACTGCACCTATTCTGACCTACCCTAATTGGAAAATTGAATTTCATGTGCATATCTATGCCTCTGCAATCGCACTAGGTGCTATTCTTGTGCAACGAGGGGAAGGAAACTTGGATCATCCTATCTAATTTTCTAGTTGAAAACTTTCCCAAGATGAAAACAACTACACAACAACCGAAAGGGAAGGTTTAGCTATGGTGTATGATTTACAAAAGTTTCGGCATTACTTACTTGGAGGCCATTTTAAATTTTTTATTGACCAATCCGCTTTAAAGTATCTCGTTAACAATCCTGTGTTAGAAGGTATAATTTCTCCCTGGTTGTTGTTGTTTCATGATTTCTCTTTTGAAGGGTTTGTTAAGCTTGGAAAGTTAAATGTCGAGCCATATCACTTGTCTCACCTAGAGTTGGAAGAAAGTGGTGGCCCTGTAGATGACCAACTACCAGATGTAGATCTATTCTGTATTGAGGCTATTCCTAATTATCTGTTGGACATTTCCCTATTCTTGATTATTGATACTATGCCGAAAGGATATTCTGTGACCCATAAGAGGCACCTCATGGTTCGTGTAGTGGACTATCAATTGATTGTGGGCCAACTATATAAATTGGGATTGGAAAATATCTTGCAACGTTGTGTGCTAGACCATGAAAGACCTGATATTCCATGGGAATGTGTTGGGGCCTTCATTTTTTTGAATAGAAGTTGCGCACAACATATTGCAGCTTCATTTTGGAGAATGGAAGTTGTGCAAGATGTTGAGAAGTTGGACAGTGGACAAAATAAAGAAACATAAAGAAGTTAAAGGGACGGTGAAATATCATCTTTGAAGAAAGAAGTTGCAACAACATCAAGAAAATAAAGAACTCTTGAGTTCTTAACCAACAAAGATCAGATTATATATAGGAGACCGATGTGATTGTAATAGGCTAATAATAATAAAAATCTAATGAACGAAGGAAAGGTTAATTAAAGGGTTGTAGAGTCATTTTTTCTAGCATGTTAGTCTAGAGTTATTACTATTACTATTGTTAATATTGATGTTGTGACAAGAGTCACTGATGTAATGGGCCAATACTATAACATGGCTAAAAATGGAGATCTGGGTGAGAACCAGAAAAACAATGTATCAGAGTTTGGTATTGTCAATATAATCAAAGGCCTAAATTTTGAATCTACATCTTATGTATTTAGTCCTAATGCATGAATTGAATGTTTTTATTTATTATATTTATGTATGATGTACTTAAATTATTCTTTATAAATGGAAACACAAATCTGTTTCTTTCTTGCCTAGTTAGGAATTCCTTGGGACTGTTACAAGTTTAGTCTATTCTATGTAAGATTATAGTGAGCCTTATACCTTAGATGTATGTCTAAGTATTCTACTTACCCTTCCCTCTCTTTCATGTCTTGGTTGTGCTTCGAGTGAGACTTCTTCCTTCCCAGGAAGATGAAAATGACACCTCTCTAGAATACTTTGGTACCTTTTGTTGGTAACCTAAGAAGGACCCTGGTCTGAACACCTTTGCGCCAACAAAATGTTTCTGTTGTCGGGACCTATGCCTTAAATGGGAACCTGTGAGGAGAATGGTTCCACAGATCTGTAGATATGAGATTCGGTAATGGTGGGAGAGAAAATGTGATGCATTTATTTGGAAGAAAGCGGAGTGGTGAGGTAAAAGCGATAGGAATACAAGAGATTCTGTCTTTTACTCAGAAATATTAAGTGACCAATATGAGATATTCTGGGTTAAATTTTCGGAAGAAATATTCCATTGGATAGATAGGCTCCAAGAAGCTCCAAAATTACAAGAACATGTCAAAAAGAACTGTACTTGTTATACAGAGAAGATCGCAACACTTCACCAGCTGGATCATTAGATCACAGGAGCAGTCAATTTCTGGGTTCACACGACTCTGGAGGGATACATTGTCGAATTTGCAGCTGAGAATCATTGATATTTTTCACGCGCGAAAGAAATTTTCAAGAAAGGTGCACATGACAGACTGTTTAGGAAAATTCCCCTGTGGATCAAAGTGTTCTTGATGGAGTAGGGGATGATAACTATTCCCTCAACTGAGATGGAAGCCTAACCACGTACACTTGGAGTAGGGTGATTTTGGGGTATGATCATGACCTAAGAAGGGGAAAGGGTTCTTTGACAAATGGGGGAAGATCAAGAAAATAACGCAAGAAATGAGAGATCCTTAAGGAGAGATACCATTGTTGAGAAGTGGTGGCATGGAAAAGTAATGAAAGAAGTGAATAAGTCTGAGGTGTTTCAGAAAGAAATCAGATCAAGAGGAATAGATAAAGAAGGAAGGAAGAGTTGAGGAAGGTGAGAAGACAAGAAAGGTTGTCCAGTCTAAGATTGCAACTGAGAGAAGCACATAGAGGAAGGAGTCCCCATATGGGTGGAAGAGAATTAGAATGAAGAGAAGCAAGGGAGGAAGAATAAGGTATGGACCTTGCGAGATATCAAGAAGATTTAGCCTCGATAGTAGGAAACATCGGGAACCACACAGAGAAGGATGCTCTAGAGGAAGAGAATGAGACCCCCCAGATCAAAGAAAACCACCCATAGGTCAGTGGAACCAACCCCAAATCACCCTTGCCCCAAGTGTCCTCTATACCTGTGGTAAATTCTACATCCCCTACTTATGCTATTACTATTCCTTTGCATCTAGTTAGTTAGAATCAGTCTGTAAGTGTGAACGTTGGGAGAATATTGGAATCCCCAGATTTAGGGAAACCATGAATGTTAGGTTTTATTCTAATAGGAGAAGTGAGACCCACAATGACTGGACATATGGGAGGATCGGTCGCCCGATACCCAGAATTATTGGGTAAAGGGGATGGATATGTAGAGAAACATTGGTTATTGTGTGAAGCCATCTGGACGTCCAGAGGGACTCTCAATGCAAATAAGTTAGTAGAATTTCATACTACCTTCAGGGGTCATGCTCTCAAATGGTATATGAAGGATATTGAACCTGGGATGCAAGGTAAAGTGTTCACCCTTGGACAAGTTTGTTTGAAGTTCATCGTCGAATTCAAACTACCTCATTCATAGCAACAAGCTCTCTTTGAGTTGTGGGAGATTCAACAAAGGGAAGGAGAATCTTCCTTGGAGTACAACCAGAAGTTTAAGGATTCTATTGGGAGGCTAGCACATCCAATTCAAGAAGACCACAAGAGGGAATGGTATATCCAAGGACTACTACCTCTGACGAGAATTCCTTTAATGCAACAACGAATAGCGACATTAACAGACACCTTGGAACAATAAATGAAGATTGAATCCATGGCAGGTTATCTACAAAATATGAGAATGACCATGCCTCCAGTGGATGAAATTTTTTCACAACTTTAGGGACAAATATCAGTGCTAATAGAAAATATTCAAGAATTAACCACACAAAGACCAAAATGACCTCATGTTTGCTGCACAGTATGCTACACAGAAGGGCATATGGAAAATTAATGTCCGCACATAAGGGGAATGGGATATCTTCACAAACCGATGGGGCCTTCTTCAAGACCCACATGAGGATTTGCACAAGTATCCACGACTCCACCATTTCATACCCCAAGGATGTATAATACCTTCCTAAGCGCTCAAACCTCTTAGAAAGTGGAGTATTGTGAGATTTGTCGGACACATGGACATATGACAAGGTAGTGTCCTATTATGTAGAAGTACACAAATGCGCCCAATACAATACACTATGATTTTTTGGCATCTATGACCCATGCCAATAATCAATGTAGAGTGTTAGATGCACTGGTTGATAGATTAGACTGGACATCATTCAGAGTAAATGAAACCCCCCAAGGACCTGGAAGAGGCAGGGGAGGTGGTGATGGAGGTGGATTCAAAGGAGGGAGAAATGGAGGTACAGGGATGAGCCTATGCTACAACTACAATGAACAAGGTCATTTGTCTAGAGACTTCCCTCACCCAAAATGACCATGGTGCTCACACTACAATAATAATGAGCATGAAATTGAAGAGTGTCCATATCTGATTGCGAAGTGGGAAGATAGAGTTCGTCAATGAGGAGATAGTATAATAAGATAAGAATTAAAAATGGGAGTTGAGGGACAAATACCAAATATTAACATCATCACTCGTAGAGGAGAAAATACTAGGGCAGACGCACACAGACAACCCAATATTTAGAAAGTTATTCCCAAAGATGATAGGTATGATCCTATGAAACACAAGTTTTTTTTCAAAAATGCAATAGAAATATTTAAGAGTAGCCCCATTCTAGAAGTAATGGAGAATCCTTCTAGAGCCACCTCTCAACTTAATCTCGCACAAGACATTACCTCACCACCAACACCCAAGAAGTCTGCAATTCCAAGAAAACACCTTGAGCAGTCTCAAAGTGTAATCAATATTTGGTTTCAGTTGTTATTTGATATCGTAGGGGGTGAACAATTTATTTAGAAGTTGAGTAACACCCTGTACTTGATACTGGGGAATGAGGGAACCCTAGAAGACATAGTAAGGACTAAATTCCTTGAGAAGAATACCCATAGAATACAAAGAAGAAAGGTGCGAACATGAAAATAGTTTAGGTTAGAAGCCCAACTAGATGATTTTGAGATCAAAGATGTCATGCTAGATTTGGGATTAGATGTCAACATCCTACCCAAAAAGACCTGGGAAGATTTGGGAAAACCTCATTTAGTATATTACCCCATCCAAATGAGAATGGAAAATTAGTACTGCATCTTCCCAGTAGGCAGGATGGAAAATGTGGAAATATATGCTACGGAAGTTAAGACCACAACTGATTTTTAGGTAATTGAAATCACGGGGATAAGGATCCCTACCCTAGTCTACTTGAGATTGATTGGGCATATGAAAACTATGCTATCATTGATCTAAACAGGGACACCATGAATTTTGAAGAAGATGGGATAAAAGTAGTTCAACCCTTATATCCTTATCTAAGGCCTAAATATATTGAACCGATGGACCATGATATGGATTCAGAGGCCCTTGACCAATTATACACCATCACAGCAGGAATGAGACCAGATTACATAAATCCTATTGTAGATGGATCAGTAAGTTGGAGAATCATACAGTCTACTAATGAGGATTCATAAGAAACATTTGACAGTTGGATGCAAGGTTCATATGAGCGATTCTCTAGGCGATAAGATGGATTGGAACTGAGGTCAGAGAACCCCCTACATATAATGGTACCTCAAAGGTACACAATTTTCTTTCCAGCATGGAGGAGAATATAGAGGCAGATAAAATGATATTTGTTCTTGACTTAGCCTTGCAGGATACACCCGCTAGATGGTGGGCTAGACATAAAGCCTCGATTACGGAGTGGGAGGATGCAAAAAAAGTCATCCGATGTTGATTACAAAGGAGGAATCAACTGAAGGAGGGAATCAAGATAGATTTCCAAGATGCACAATTGTTCGATAAATGATTTGACCCTCAGATGCATATTGAACATGCTTAAAGCAGTGTAGAGTTGCGGAGGTACCCTCTCACATATGGGTCCAGGTATTTTTCCATTTGTTGGGGTCTATTCCAAGGGCTTGGTATATACATGAGGAGACTAGAAGACAAAAGAACTGTTGGTAGACCTTACAAGAACAATTTTGTAAGGATTTCTCCTTTACAAGTAAGTATCCCGAGTTAAACACTGTCCTTCAAAGAATCAGGGAAATGCTTTTTACCAACATTTGTAAAAAGAGATCAAGTCCAATAGTATGTGTTGACCATTTTCACTTGCTTCAGTCTAGTTCGAGTCTTGAAATTGATAAGATATATGTACCTTGTTGTAAAGCTGAGAGAGACCTAGAAAACCCTATTGATTTAGACGAGCTTAGAAACTTAGACATTAACAAAACAAAAGGAAGTAGAGAGATTCAGGATACCATACCTAGTCACACTTGTAGCTCCTATAATCACCCACTGAAGTTGTGGAAATTCAATATAGGGAGTGTAGAGAATACTAAGATAACTTCTATAGGAGACTAATGGGATGAGAAATCTATGAACAAAGTACATAATCTATTGCGGGAGTATGAGGACTTGTTTCTGAAAATGTTCTCGGAACTAAAAGGCATAAAAGGAGCCATGGGAGAAATGAAAATATATTTGAAACCTGGCTCAAGACCTGTGAAGCACATAACATACTGCCTCAACCCTAGAATAAAACAAAAGGTTAAGAAAGAAGTGGAAAAAATGATTACGACATGACTTATTTTCTCTATTGAAGAATCATAATGGATAGTTATCCAGAGTAAGAAAGGTACAAAAGACATTCCGGTCTATGTGTATTACAAGAGTCTGAATTCCATGTGTGTGCATGATTTGTTTCCCACACCTTTCAGTGATGAGGTATTATATCAAGTTGAGGGAGTGTAATCTTATTCGTTTATAGACGGATTCTCAGGATATCATCAAGTCATAATCATAGAGGAAGATAAGAAGAAGACTACATTCATAACCAAATGGGGATCATTCACATACATTGTAACACCCTTTGGTTTGAAGAATTCCCCTAAAGTTTTATTTCGAATTGTGATAGCAATGTTTCAAGAAGTCATCCACAAGTTTGTACAAGTCTATATGGATGATTGGACAGTTTAGAACCTATTAAAATATCATATCGGTCTACTCCGGTTAATGTTTGATAGATGTCGTGGGATGCATATATCTCTAAATGTAAGAAAGTGTATTTTCTGTGTACCTCATGGAAATATGTTATGCAATATTGTATGCAAAGAAGGAGTCCTGGTAGACCTTGCTAAATTTGCGGTCATTCTAAACATGCCACCACATACAAGTGCCAAATTGTTTCACTCCACATTGGGACATACGTGATATTTCCACAGATTCATCAGAATATATGAAACTATTAAAACACTCCTTGAGAAATTGCTGAAGAAGTCTAAACTGTTTCGATGGATACTAGAGTGTGACAAGGAATTCGACATTCTCAAAGAGAAACTAAGTAGTGCACCGATATTCATATTTCCAAATTGGAAAATTGAATTCCATGTACATGTGGATGCATAAGGCATCGACCTGGGAGCCATTTTAGTGCAACCAGGGGAAGGGAATATGGACCACCCTATCAACTTTTCTAGCAGAAAAATATCGCAAGCTGAGTGCAACTACAAAACCAATGAAAGGGAAGGTTTAGATATGATTTATGCATTACAAAAGTTTAGACACTACTTGTTAGGCTCACATTTCAATTTTTTCACTGACCATTCTACATTGAAGTACCTAGTCAATAAACCAGTAATGGAAGGAGGAATTTGTAGGTGGCTACTGTTGTTTCAATAATTTTTGTTTGAAGTAATCATCAAACCAAGAATATGAAATGTAGGTCTAGATCACCTTTCTAGGTTGGAGTCAGGGGAAAGTGGTGGAGCAGTGGATGATCAGCTCCTAGATGCAGACCTGTTCTGGATTAATCCCATTCCAGAGTACCTTGAAGACATTTCTATCTTCCGCAGTACAAGAACCTTCCTAGAAACGTACTCTGCAACCTAGAAGCCACATATGGTGGTTTGTGCAACAGACTATCAATTTATTGTCGGGAAAGTTTACAAATTGGGACTCGAAAAAATCCTTAGGAGATGTGTCTTGAACCATGAAAGGAAACATATCCTGTGGGAATGCTAAAATGGAGTTGTGAAAGGAAATATTGGAGGTAAGGCCACTGAAAAAAAGGTACTTCAAGTTGGATTATGGTGGGACACGTTATTTAAAGATCATAAGGAATATGCTAGATCTTGCGACATCTGCCAGGGAGTAGGGAAGCCATCATGTAGAGATGAATTACCCCTTTAGGCAGTCACATTACTTTGGACATTTGAGAAGTGGGTCGTTGATTTTATTGGACTGATCAACCCCCCATCTAAACGCTCCAAGGCCAGATACATCATTACCACAACTAATTACCTTTCAATATGGGATGAAGCAGAGGAAGTCCAAGACTGTTCTACAGAGACAAATTCTAGATTTATCTTCGATAATTTTATCACTCGGTTTGGATTTCCTAGAAGTCTAACAAGTGATAAGGAAGTCACTTTATCAGTAGCACAATAATAACGTTGACAACTGAATTTATTATACAACACCATAAGAGAAGTCCCTACCATCCACAAGCTAATGGTATAGTAGAAGCATTTAATAAAATTCTGGAAAGAGGACTAACAAAAGTATGGTTTGCAAAATAGGAAGATTGGGATGATAGAGTCCCAGTAGTCTTGAGGGCTTACAAGGATACCACGAAGAAGTTACAAAGGTATACCCTATTTCAGTTGGTCTATGGGAAATAAGTTGTTGTACCTACATAATTTATCACCCCTAGTCGTTATATAGCACATGCTACACACATGAAAAATGATGAATCAGTTGCGCAGAGGATTGCAGACTTGCAACAACTTGAGGAAGCAATATTTTTAGCAAATTTTCATCAGACAATTGAGAAGGACAGACATAAATCTTGGCATGATAGGAATATTAATTCCAAGAGATTCATGCAAGGGGATAAGGTACTCCTATATGACAACCGATATCAGAAACATATAGGAAAGTTGCACATGCATTGGTTGGGTCCATTTTTAGTTGTAAAAATTTGACACTCTGGTGTAGTCAGGCTCGCACAACTAGATGGTATGCTTTAGCCAGGATGGGTGAATGGTGCTTACCTGAATTCCTACATTTCTCATGCTTGAGCCAAAGGAGGGTTGCTCCAATCCAAAGGAGCATGTACATTAGTTAGATTTTCATTTCCTGCAATTTATTTAATTCAGTTAATAAAGGTCGGAGTGTGCATTTAATGCACCACGACATATATTATTTTTCAGTCTAAGCGTTCCTTTTGCGTAGAAATTCTTACTAAGTCACATAGGATTGGAAGAGCCACCATTACATTGAATAAACTCATTTAGTATGAAGGGGATCCCCATTGTGGTCGGAAGGAGGGAGAATCTGAGATCGATCATAGCCCATGCGCCACACGTACCCAATCCAGTCATACACTTAATGATAGCCACCATAACTCGTCAAAACTTTTAGTTAATACATAAAGGCATGATATGTGAAGATGGCGTCAATATCCCCACCGTGCTTCTCAATCATTAAAAGAATAAACACCTCAGCTCGACCATGTCCCTATCAGTCTGTTTGTTAAAAGCCAATATTAGTTGATAGATCCTACCCTGTTATCTATCCCATTGGACACCTAAGCCTAAAACTGTGTTTATGGCCTAATCATGAGTGTCTTTATGCGCACTTACAAAATATTTCTAGTTATATAGTTATAATACCCCATCAATGCATGAGAAAACATCATTGTTTACTATTAGCCAGATTTTGAATTTTCTGCAATTGTGCATACTCTAAGAGTTTTTTGTTCTCCTGTTACAAATCTGGCCCCAATTTACCCAGCATATCAACACTTCAAAGATACCATGCCAAGAGAAACATGAGGCTGAAATTCATCTCCCAAAGAATCAATCCCATATGAACCGTATGATCCTCAGAACGAGATCTTCGGGGATGTCAAAGGAAAGATAGAGCAAGTAAAGCTCTTGGACCTTGATTTGGTAGACCAAGTGTTGTTCCCACAGATGAACATTGACATGTTCTAGGAATTGATTGTGGATGACATCAGAGGCATACAATGTTTCCCCAATCTTGAATTTATCATCTGTTCAACTCCACGATCATGAACCTCAAATATTTACTGGTCTTCGGGACCACTGGCGAGGTTGCGCATTGCACAAATTCCTAATTAGATGAGTGCATGAAAAAAGTATATGGATTGATCGGAGCTATCTAATTCATGCGGATGACATCCACCAGCTCATCGACTTATCTCTCGAGGGTGAGGATGTCACCAAAGGATTCTAAGGCCTAAGCAAGCACATGAAAAAGAAAGGTGAGATTAGCTTGTATGAGAAGTTCCACACACAAAGAGGTGGCCAAACAAAAAATATTGACCCAATTATTCCAAAAACAGTTTGAAATGCCTACTATGTAATTTCAAGCAAGGTCGTGCATTCCTATTACAAAGGTTAATGCACCTTAGATGCACTTTCTGTAGTTGATTTTTGCACAAATGGAGTTGTATTCAATTAGTGCAGCTACTTGCTAGAGGAACTCCTGGTAGCTTGTGAGAAATATCAGGAGAAAGGTGGAAACTTTACATATGGATACCTACTAATAGTTTTTTCCATGTGGAAATGGAAACCACCCATGGGGAGACAGTTGGAATTAGTGGGCAACGGTCGCCTTGCCAAAATGTTCAAACCTTGGCACTCAAGGGTGGATTCGGAGAACCAAGAATTAAAAAATATTGCTTTCTTAAAGTGGTACAATCTATTGATTGATGCAAATCAACTATGACAAATACCACAAGAGTTTTGACCCAAAAAACCCAGAATATCGCCTTTGTCCTGAACCGTCATAACACTCTTTTTTGGCCGAGGCATACGAAGACAAAAGACTTCCACTTGAGGTTTCTCCCCTTATACTTGTATGCGGAAACATTTGATAAAGAAGTCATGTCATGGGCTGGCATCAAGTGCAATCCATGAAAATATGGCATGCACTACCTCTTTCCTGCAAATCTCCTAAAGAAAAAGGGGCGGGAAGAAGGAGTAGGGATGAGTCGTGGCCAAGAAGAGAATAAAGAAAAAGTCTATATGTCGATGGATTCAGAAGATGAAGAGGATGAAAAACCTCTGGAACAAAAGAAGAGGATGTTTCCTATGTTTCCCCAGCTTCACGATAAAGTTGTGCTATCAGGTAAAGATGTCAATGAAATCCTTGTCACTACTTTCATAGGATATCCATTAGTTAAGAAACCCAGGACATGGCTCTCCCCTCTAAATATCTTGAACCCCCAGCTGATTTCCTCGACCATACCTCATATTCGAGTAGCTTCTCGAGCTGATCAAACAATGATCAACATCCAATATGATCCCGAACTAGATACCATTGCATTCACAATCATAATCACTGAGCAACCCCCATCGCCCCCACAAGCCCCATCGCAACCACAAGACACCACCATTCAACCCCAAACCACTTCACCCAAGACCATGTAGCTAGACCCCCTCGACCTACCTGAGAATGTACCAGAATGCATTACTTTGACTCCTGAGGTCTTGAGCCATTCAGTCGTTCCATTTGTACCCATTCGAGACACTCTTCCTTCAACGAAGAGTCAAATTGTTCAACTACCGCAATTTCCAAACACTCAACGTCCTCTCCCAACAATCAATGTTGAGATTTCCATCCACAGAAGAGGAACCCAAAAAATTTTGTTACAGAAAGAGGTAGAGGCACAAAAGGTTCAGAAGGAACTTGAAACTACATTAGGGAAGAGTGCAACATCTTTGCAAGAGTAAATGGAACCATTCTTCCAGAACCCACAACTATGCACAAAATTGTTGCAGCTCTGTCTGGCCAAGACATAATATTTTTCTTAATTTCCAACCAAACTGAAGGCTCGACTTGCACACCAACTACAAATTCCATCCCTAGGAGAAGAAGAGAAGGAGACACCCTCCACATAATTGATGGCTAGTGGAATACCATTGCAAGTTTGATTACCCATGGATGTTGCTCCTTCATCGGGAAAGCTCACACAATTACCAACAACACAGGTGGTAGGCATAATTAGAGCCTCAACCGAACAACTGGAGTAGATGATCCAACAGGATTAAAGAGAGGAATAATTCTAGAAACAGGAAGGACTCATTGTGCAAGCACAATGAATGCTCCAGGAACACTCCAAGGTTTAGGCATAACTAAAGGTGGAGAAAGTCAAAGAAAAACTCTGAGAGGCCTGGATGATGGTCAGGAAGACAATGCCTCAGCTGCCAGAGTCCACCACAACAAGTGAACTTGTGGAGAAAATCGATCTTAAGAGAGGTAAGCGATTGGATGGGAATCATTTCAAGGCACAACCACACATTGGAGGAATTGTGTGTGAAGATCCAATCGCTCAACGCAGAAGCAACCAACACCCTGGATCCACTGGACCAATAGGAAAAAATCGAAAAAATCCAACAAGTGAACAATGAGTTGAATTCATTATATGAAGCCCAAACCATTGCCAAGAAAGAGCTACAAGATTTTCAACTTGTATTTCAGACAATGTACTTACAGATGCATCAAGTCGATGCCATTTTTGACTCAAAATGGAACTCCTTAGTTGTGTCAAAGAAAAAAGAATTCATCATAGACGCCACTCAACAATTTTTTGCTTAAGCTTCACTGCTTTCCAGAAAGTGGTAGGATAAAGTGGATAGCTTCCATGAGGTTAGGACGAGAGCCCTCAAAATTTTACCTGAGTTGGGCCTTTCGTTTGAAGAAGAGAAAGCAGAAACAACCCAATCTGGAAGTGAAAGCAACTAAGAACCAAAAGAAAGGAAAGAATAATAAGCCAACCTAGAGACCATGGAAAATCTGAAGACTTGACATAGGGAAAGTCAAGGATTGTGGTCAGACCCTGTTGGGCCCTTCATTTTGTTGAATAGAAGTTGCACACAACACATTGCATCTTCATTTTGGAGAATGGAAGTTGTGCAAGCTGTTGAGAAGCTGGATAATAGACAAAAGAAAGAAACATAAAGAGGTTAAAGGGACAACACAACATCAACTTTGAGGAAAGAATTTGCAAAAAGATCAAGAAAAGAAAGAACTCTAGAGTTCTTAATCAACAAAGACTTGATTATATATAGGAGACCGATGTGATTGTAATAGGTTGATAATAATAAAAAGCTAATGAATGAAGGAAAGGTTAATAAAAGGGATGTAGAGTCATTGTTTTCTAGTATGTTAGTCCAAAGCTATTACTATTACTATTGTTAATATTTATGTTGTGACGAGAGTCACTGGTGTAATGGGCCAATACTATAACATAGTTGAATATGGAGATCTGGGTGAGAATAGAGAGACAATGTATCAAAGTTTGGTATTGTCAATATAATAAAAGGCCTAAATTTTGAATCTACATCTTGTGTATTTAGTCCTAATGCATGAATGGAATGTTTTTATTTATTATATTTATGTCTGATGTACTTAAATGCTTATTTATAAATCACAACACAACTCTTTTTATTTCTTTCCTAGTTAGGAATTCCTCAGGATTGTTACATGTTTAGTCTATTCTGTGTAAGATTACAATGAGCCTTGATACCTTATATGTCTGTCTAAGTATTCTCCTTACCCTTCCCTCTCTTTCATGTCTCGGTTGCGCTTCAGGTGAGACTTCTTCCATCCCAGGAAGATGAAAATGCTGGTGCTCTAGACTACTTCGGTACCTTTTGTTGGTAACCTAAAAAGGACCTTGGTATGAACACCTTTACCCCAACAGAATTTCACAGTGGATTTTCAGGAGGACACGTTGGCAGTAAGGCTACTACTAGAAATATATTACAAGAAGGACTATGGTGTCCTACAATGTTTAAATATGCTAAGGAATATGCTTGGGCCTGTGATGTATGTTAACGAGTGGGAAATTCGTCTCATCATGACGAGTTATCTATACAGCTTGTTAGAGAACTCCAAGCCTTTGAAAAATGGGTTGTTGAATTCATTGGTCTGATAAATCCTCCTGCTAAGAATTCAAAGGGAATATACATAATTACCACAACTGATTACCCTGCTTGATGGGCTAAAGTAGACTATGTTCGAGATTTCTCTGTAGCCACCGTAGCACGGTTTATTTTTGAAAATGCTATTACCAGGTTTGGTTGACCTTAGAGCTTGACCAATGATCAAGGAGCCCACTTTCTCAGTGAGACTATTATTACCCTTACAAGAGAATTCCTTATTCAACATCATAAGAGAAGTCCCTACCATCCGTAAGCTAACAGAATAGTGGAAGCATTTAATAAAATTTTGGAGATGGGATTTGTTAGCACTAGAAGTCACACCTAGACTATTGTAGATGTAAGCCTAATACCCATCAAAATGCGAATAAAAATTGTTTTCAATGTGTAGAAAATGGGTGTGATACTCAGTTTATGATGTCAACACAAAGCCTCCATGAAATACACACCAACAAGAAAGGATTTGAATAGCTTCAAATCAGTGTTTAGAGATATCAATGGAAGATAAAAGACTTAGAAAGAAAAATGAAATACATTCATCAGGTTACATCAAGTACTTCTGAAACAAATATAGAATAAATATCATTGAATAAGAACTTATTAATCAACAAGAGAGGACACTTTGATCATACTTGCATGAATTACCAACAATAAATCATTTACTATAGTAAGAAAAAAGAATAATGATGAATCCTTCACCAAAAGCTAATATCAAAGTGAGATAGAAACACATGTGACAATAGGAAAGTAAACTGATATTTCACTATTAAAGATTCTTGAGTCTGATACATACATTGGGAAACTCTGTTACAATTCGAAACTAAAGATAAGAGCCTCACTGTCTAACCATTAGAACCCCCTCATAGAGTTACAATGCATCTTAAATAACAAAATATCACAAAACATGTTTACAATTCACTGCCTAACTTATTCATAGGATTCTATGCTTAAGAATGGAGTGGCACTAGGTGTACAACATAAATGTAACCAGAATGCTATTTTCCAGGAACATGTTGGCATCATTAAAAACAACTATTAACAACTTGATGCATGTGGTTTTAGTGTAGGAAGCTCCTTGAGGCAGGTGGCATTTGATGTGAAACTGATCTTTTAAAAGCTTATCTGAGCTCAACTTGACACCTAGCAATCCTTTTCAACTCAAAATATTCATAACACCTAGTTCGCAACACTTGCGCTACAGACTGTCCTAAAAAAACTGGTTCACAACGCCTTTGAGTTTACACGCTGTGAACTTTCTTGTAGGTTCCTTTTTACCTTCAAAATTATTCCAACGTTTTAAAACTTGCACAAGAAGTTGGGAAAACCCTTCTAGATCCTGCTACAAAATTCTAAAACATGAAGTAACCTTTGGAGACATCATATGAATATGGTAACCTCATCTCAAGACAAAAATCATTACTCAGGTTATAAGTATATGCAAAGAGTGAACCATGGAAAAAATGATGTTGATGTAAAAATAATATACTATATTCATCTTTTCCTAGTACTCCTTCTAGTAGCCACCCTAGCCAATATATCCAAATTCATTTTTGTTACCTTCTCTTTGAAGGGTTGTAATTCTACTTTTGATCTCCTGATCTCAGTTGGCCTATATCTCTTCTATTTATACACATTATTAAGCTTCCTATGAATGGGTAGAGACCTCTTAGCCAAGTTGCTGATTAAGGTTGGTTGTCATTGATGTCAACCCTTGAAGAAAGCCCTCCAGCACAAAGGTTTGGGTAATGGACCCAAGATTGTTTGATGTAAAGATGAATCATTATTGTCTTGTCATGGTTGATAAGAATTAAACATGGATGAACTCCAAAGTGGTCCCCTTATGGTGAAATCCCTCACGGGAAGACGCTTTGCAGAGTAAGAGAACCCATGCTTAATTGTGGAATAATAAGATGAAGGAAAATGATTTTTTCAGGTAAACTATCCTATATGGATAGTTCTTGTCATTCCATTTTCAGTGGTATGTGGAACGTCACATAACTCCTCACGGTTAGAGAGTTATGGCCATGAGAAGTTGGAGACCCCAGGTTTAGGTAATGGACCCACATTTGTTTGATGGATAATGGTATGAGTTATGATATATTTTTAGATAATACTATTCTATATGGATATTACATGTCATTCCATTTCTAGTGGTATGTGGAACGTCACATAACTCCTCACGGTTTGAGAGTTATGGCCTTACAAAGTTGGAGGACCCTCATATGTCATCTAGAAGCCCCAAAAGGTCAAAGTAGTCAAAGTGGTTTAAGAGATTTTAAAAGGTAAATAATAAAGTGAATTAATGAGTTTATTATAATTCAAAGTGAGTTTAAAATAAATTATTTCAATAATAAATTTAATGGAGAAATTAGAAGTGGGTTAACCCTAAAATAAGGAAAGTGGGGCCAAGTGACCTAGAAGATGTTTTTAAGCAAGCTACTTGGAGAGTATAAATAAGAGGCAAGGCTCTCTCATTTTAATCACACTTGAGAATATTGAATATCTATAGGTGTCTGAGGTAGCCAAGGATATCTAATCTGACATTATGAGGGAAGGTGAAGAAAACAAGGCCGAAATGCAAGGAAGGATAAATTCTTTTGATGGTGCTTTCTAAGGCATGTTATTTACAGGTCATCTCACCATTTTAATTATAAATTTTTTTCTATAATGATTCAGACCGTGAAATTGATATTCCATTGATAAAACATATCCAAGTATCTGTGGTAAACAATTCATCTTGTGGGTCATTGTATTTTTGGAGTTACACTCCGTGGAAAATAGGGTTTGTGGCTAGTCCCGAAACTAGTCAAAAACAAGTGTTTTGGGTAAAAACATCATAACTTCTTCATAATAGATCCAAATTAAGTAACACAAAATGTGTTGGTTAGGGTACATTCTTTTGTATTCTGTGTAACATTTTCATATCAATTCAACAAATATTTCGTGTGGGGCACTCTCTGCAAGGTCACTCTCTAGAATAATCCAAAATTCAGCAAGGTATGTCATTTTTCCTATAAATCCTTTTATAAGAGGTTTCAAGTAGTGACACTTGGATGAATTTGATTAAACAAACTGAACAAAATTGTGTATCATTTTCATATCTTTATACATTACAAGTACAAAGTTATGATTACTTCAAGTTAGGGTTGTTGACTAATCCAAAACTAGGCATGTGAGACTAAAGAAAAGTTTGATGAAAATGCTAGTCTCTTATTGTTGACGTTAAGGAAGGTTTGCAGGAATGTGATCATATACACCAGGTCTATTAAAAATCTACAAATCAGATTTGGATGATGAAATTGATTAGGGCTTTTGGTTTAGGTACATTTTGAGTACATGGATGAGACAAGTAGTTGATGAGTTGGCACATACATGAGGTGTATAGTTTATGATGTTGGTACATATTGATGAGTAGTTGACACATGATTGGTACATACTTGGTACATGGTTGGATGCACTTTTTTATGGTACAGGTTGATTACAGGTTATTTGGTACAAGTTGGTGCATGGTTGATGCACTTGTTTATGGTACAGGTTGAGGTACAGGTTGATGCATGGTTGAAGCATGGTTCATATTTATTGGTACAAGTTTACAGTGGTATATCTCACAGTGATAGGTTGACAGTGGTTCCATCATTATACTTCTACTTGAAGGTGGCAGGACGGGGCAAGGACAGGTGGTTGTAGCCACCTTCCGGTTGTAGCCGAAGAACATAGGGGGATGTAGTCTCCTTCTGGTTGTAGCCAAAGAATTGGGGAGTTGGAGCTTCCCTCAAGTTGTAGCATGAGAAACTAGGTGGTTGGACCCTCATTCTAGTTGCAGCTGGAAAACAAAGGAAGTTGGTGTTTCCAATGAATGTAATTCTTCAAGACATATAAGAAAAAACATTCTGTGGTTTTCTCTCGATTTGGGTTTCCATGTAAAACACTGGTGTACTGTGTATATGTATGTTTTTTCATTTGTTCATTTCTTATTTAATCTGTAGTTATTGGATGATAATGCTTCATTGATATAACACTTGGATTACATGGTTAAAAAGGATTAAACTTCTCTATTACTGATTCACCCCCCTTTTCAGTAATCCAACAATTGGTATCAGAGAAGGTTCCTTCATAAATCATTTTAACCACTGAAAGGTAGATCATGGAGAGTACCAACTCATATAAAAATGGAATACCACAGTTTGATGGACATAAGTGTGCTTTTTGGAGCATAAGGATGAGGACATATATACAGGCATAGGGATTTCAAGTTTGGCAATCAATTGTAGATGGATACACAACACCGACAGTTCCACCAACAAATGACAAAGCAGTAAAACTCAGTAAGAATAATTCCAAAGCCACAAATTCACTTTGGAATGGTCTCAGTGATATGGTATTCACCAAAGTTGCACACTGTAAATCCGCTAAAGAGATTTGGGACAAGCTTCAAAATATTTATGAAGGAGATACAAAAGTCAAAGTAGCAAAGCTTTAGAATTACAGAGGTCGGTTCGAAATTACAAGTTCGAAATGAAGGAAGATGAAGATATCACAACCTACTTCTTACAAGTTCATGAAACAGTGAATGCAATCATAGGATTGGGAGAAGAAATTGAAGAATCTGTAATTGTTCAAAAGATACTAAGATCTCTTCCTATGAGATTCAACCCTAAGATATCAGCACTAGAAGAAGGATTGGATCTGGACTCAAGAAGCATGGACGAAATGCATGGAATCTTCACAACATATGAAATGAGAACTGAGTAGGAAAATCCAGATGTAAAAGAAGCAACCTTCAAGGCATCCAAAAGATCAAAGCAAAAGAAAAAGGAACAAGAAGAATATAGCAGCAACAGTGACACCTCTGAGGATGATGAAGAAGTGGCCAACTTCATCAAAAGACTGAACATGGGAGCCAATGGTAGGTATAGAGGTAATCTCCCTTTAATTTGTTTTAATTGTGATGGTATTGGTCATTTTTCTAACAAATGTCCTCATAAGAAAAAGAGAAATGACGAAGGTTACTCAAAAGGAAAACACACATATAAAGGCAAAATAACTACAAAGAAAGTTTTCAAGAAAATATTATACACCAAAGAAGACATCTCATCATTAGATAAAGATGAAGTTAGTGACAATGAGATAGGAAGAGTTCTATTCATGGCAGTAAAAGACTCTAACAAAGAAGACTCTGAAGAAGAATATGAAGAATCCGAGGAAGAATGTGAAGAAGTCGAAGAAGAAATTAAAGAGGCAGAAGTTGACTATCGAGAAGAATTAATGTGTGCCATAGAAGTTATCATAAGAGAAAACAAGAAAAAAAAGAAACTACAAGCATAACTAGACAAGAAAAAGGACACTCAAGAACTAGAACAAATGATCAAAAAATTGAAGGTTCAAATAGAAGGAGATAAAAGAATTGAAGAAGCACTCAAAGAACAACTAGAACAAAAGGACAAGATCCTTGGAAACTTGGAAGAAGAGGTTGTCACACTAAGAAAGGATATTCAAAAGAAAAAGGTGAAAAATAGCTCAAAATTTATGGAATACATTATCAGTAGTAAAAAATCTCATCTTGACAAGTTTGGACTTGGATACAATCAGACAGAAAAGGGATCAAGCTCCAAAACAATAGAGCAAGAAACAAATCCAAAGAGCTATGCAGAAACAATCAAAGATGACAAGAAGATATACAAGGAAGATTATAGGGACACTCCTCCACCAAGAAGATTCATATTTCATAATCAATAACAGACAAATAGGACTCAGGAAGAAGAAGGATTCATAAGAGCACCTCCTTTCAGAAGATATTCAACTCCTAGGTATCAAACTATATTTTTTGGTTTATGTTATGCATGTAATAATTTTGGACATAAAGTTGTGAATTTCAGAGCTAACAACAAGAATAGTAACAACTTTGAGAGTTATACACAAAGGGATTATTCAAGGAGACCCAGTGACACACAAAGAAGAAGTTACAACAGGTTTGAATCTTTGAGCACTGAAGTGGAATGTTACAAATGTAACAATTTTGGACACATGGCCTGTTGGAGCATAACCCTAACTTACATTAGTTTATACCTAGCTTAGACTCCTAGATATTGGTTAATACAGTCATTTACACTTTATTTCACCTAATTTGGCCACATATAGAAGAAGGGCGCCTCATCCCTAGATTTTAGGGAAAACTGCTAATTTTAGATCAAGACTCAACTCTCGGTTCTTGATTTTATCGATTTATTCTTGATTTTTCTTTATTTATTCATGATTTATTCCAACTCCCCCATGCAAAAAATCATCTATTATTGGGGAATGCACACCTCCTCTTTGAGTGAGACATTTGTTCCTTAATTAATGATTTTTTCCATTACTATTATTAGTAACTACTATTTCGGGTCAGTTAAGTGAGTTGGAACTACTTCTCTTGTCAGTTAAGTGAGCCTAAGTGAGATAATGTGCATCAATTGAATCTTGTGGACATTAATTAGTGTGTGACATGTATCTTTAGTGGTCTAGGTCGAACTATGTGGTCTCCCTTAGCTTATGACACCTATTTTAGCTATTTCTAGCTTTTTTTGACTAGAATTTCTATGTTGGAAATTCTATATATTCACCTCCTCTCTTCTTTTTGAGGATGGTTGCTCATGTATATTCATTTTTTATTAATATAAGTCTCTGATTTATGGAGCAAAAACTTTCTCTCATCTCTTGAATATCAACAAATTGTTTGTGTTCAATTTAACTAGAATTCTAGATCTATCAGGGTTTCTGTAGGAATTCTACATGGTATCAGAGCTAGATTGAATCTAGTGGATTGTACATGGTTTTATTTGCAGGTATAGATCATCAGGAGGTGCACAAAGAAGCAATGGATCATCTCTCTCATCCCACAAAACTCGTTCTAAATCCTTTCAATTACTTCGAATGGAAGACAGAGATCTCTCTGCTCCTCCGAAGCAAAGGGCTTTACCGGGTAACAATGGGAACAGAGAAAGAACCGACTGCTGCAGCAGAGAAGATAAAGTATTTAAATAAATAAGATGAAGCAATTGGGCTGATATACCTATCAATTTCCATAGATATCCTCTTTCATGTCAGTAGAGCCATTACTCCCGAGGTGGTTTAGACCACATTGGAAGGACTATTCGGCAAGCAGGATGCAATGAGAGTGCATCATCTGGAGAATGAACTCATATCCCTAAGTCCAATTCATTTCAGAAACCTGCAATAATTCTTCACCAAGTTCAAATCCCTCCTCTTTGAACTTAATGCATGTGGATTCACGAAAGAGGAAGAACAACTCATCCTTTCAATTCTCTCGAAATTAGGCCTTGAATATTCCGTATTTGTGTCGTCTTTTCAAGCATCTAAATTGACTCAGGAAAAATGGAAAATGCCTCCATTGAATGATTTCATTGTAGAATTGACTCAAGAGAAAGATAAATTAGTCCAAATGGGTTCCATCAAGCGTTCCAAGAACCAAGCACTTGCAGCTACTAATGCTCCAAAGAGCAGTGGAAAAGACAAGAAAAAGGGAACGGGTAAATTTCCTGAATCAAAGAAGGAGAGATCCACACAATATTTAGATAACTCTTCTGAGCCTAAGGGTAAGAAGAATAAGGAAAGAACACTTTACATCTACTTTTCCAAAGGTTTTCATCCTGAATAAAATTGCATGAGGAAGACTATCGATGAGATGGCTAAGCAATTGCAACAACACAATCTCATGGTGCCCGAAAATGCAAAGAAGAAAGATGACAACAGAATGGGAGCGAGAGCACAAGATGGTAATGATTTAATGGCTGTCACATCCACTGCATCATATTGGATCCTTGATTCAGGTGTATCAAACCATATGGCTGCATCAAAAGTTGAATTTTCCTCCATCGAAGAAAGCACCAGATCCCCAATTTACTTGGGAGATGCCACACCCGCAAATGTGTGCGGAGAAGGAACTATTGATCTTGAAGGGGGCTACTTCAAAAATGTGCTTCATGTTCCTTATCTGTCCTAAAATATTCTCTCGATATATCATATCACTCATTCCAGATCTGGAAGGAAGGTGGAGTTCACTCCGGACTCCACAATGATTACCGACATTTCCACAGGCTCACAACTTGCACATGGAATTGCAGATCACGATTCTCATTTGTATTTCTTCTCCCACTTTGTTCCTAAATATATTAGCACTGTATTTTTGTCACAATATAATGATATCAGTAGGTTATGGCATGAAATATTTGGCCATATAAACTATAAGTACTTGCATCAACTCAGCAAGGAAAACATGGTAGAAGGATTGCCAGCTATTAAATTCACAAGCGGTGTATGTCAAGGATGCATTCTTGGCAAGCATCCAGAGAAAAATTTTGACAAAGGGAAGGAACAGAGAGCTTCTTCACCTCTTGGTATGATTCATAGTGACATCACAGGCCCATTCCCGTAGCCTTCAATCAGTAAGGCTCGATATGTACTCACCTTCATAGATGATTTCTCTCGCTTTACTTGAGTATTTTTTTAAAAATTAAAATTGGAAGTATTTGAATGCCTTATAGAATTTAAAGCACTTGCTGAGAATGAGTCTGCATGTAATATTAAGATACTCTGTACTGATAATGGGGGGGGAGTATGTTAACAAATATGTGCATCAACTTTGTATTGATGCAGGTATACAACTACAACACACAATGCCATATACACCACAACAGAACGGTGTTGCAGAGAGGAAAAACCAGTCCTTAAAAGAGATGGCCAATTGTATGCTACAGTCGAAATCATTAGCTCCAAAGCTATGGGATGAAGCTATTAATTGTGAAACATACATTTAGAATTGATTTCCTCACAAATCACTCAAAGTCACCACTCCTTTTGAATGTTGGACCGGTAAGAAACCGAAAGTGTCGCACTTTCACATTTTTGGTTCACGAGCATGGGTTCACATTCCGACATATAAGAGGAAGGATTTGGAGCCTCAAAGTGTTGAATGCATATTTGTTGGATATCCTGAAGGTGTCAAAGGATATATATTTCTGGACTCTCACACTGAAAATTTCATTCTATCTCGAAGTGTGAAGTTTGAAGAAGAATCACTGCATGATTTTTCAGAACACCCTGCCGAGGAACCACTTGTTGTCACTGATAAGGAGGAGTCAGAAACTTCTTCGAGCACTTAAGAGAAGACTTTTGGGTCTGATACAGAGGATGAGGAGAATTTCATGTCCTCTCCAACTCAGTTTCCAACTTGGGCAGAGAAAACCCTGCAAGATGCGGGTGAACTAGTCGGTGATCTTACAGATACAAGAAGAACTAGATCACAGTTTTTTGGAGCTCCTCAAGCCCTGGCTGCCACATAACATTTTCTTCCTATACATTGATATATGTCACTTGGTTAAGATCCAAAGTTACACTCTGAGGCTACTAGAAACCCACTCTGGGAGGCTGCCATGGATGAAGAGTACTCTGCTCTTATGGACAACAACACATGGGACTTGGTTCCACTTCCGAAAGGAAGAAAGCTTGTTCAATGCCAATGGATATATCGAACAAATATTGCTGCATATGGTGATATCAGCAAGTACAAATCTTGAATTTTCACAAAAGGATACTCACAGGTACATGGCATAGACTACACAGAGACATTTGCACCTATTACAAAAATGGACTCCATTCGACTAGTTTTGGCCATTGTCGCTTCTCGCAGATGGGAAGTTCACTACATGGATGTGAAGAGTTCATTTCTTCATGGAGATATCAAGGAGGATATCTATATGGAGCAGCCACAGGGATACATTTAAAACTCTTCCCTTGTTTGCAGATTAAAGAAATCTTTGTATGGCCTAAAACAGGCTCCCAGAGCCTGGTATGCAAAGATGGATTCTTTCCTGCTTTCCATTGGATTCATTCGATGAAAATCTTATCCAAATGTTTATTTTCTGCAACATGATGATTCATTTTTTTTATAGTACTTTATGTAGATGAATTACTGATGACAGGGAACCTTACTTCAGCTATTGATTCAACAAAATCAACATTGCACGATCGATTTTCCATGACAGATTTGGGACTGTTGCACTACTTTATTGGTCTTGAAGTTTCTTAGTCCACTTCAGGGATCAAGATGGAATAGTACAAGTATGCATCAGATCTACTTGTCCGCTTTCATATGACATAATGCAAGCCAACAACATCTCCCTTTCTTTCAGGGGTCAGATTTGAGGATGCGGGTACTACACCTTTGGTGGATAGTACATTGTATCGGCAGTTGGTTGGGAGTTTTTTGTAGGTGTCTGAGGTAACCAAGGACATATAAGCCAAAATTATGAGGGAAGGTGAATAAAAGAAGGCCGAAATGCAAGGAAGGATAAATTCTTTTGATGGTGCTTTCTAAGGTATGTTATTTACAGGTCGTCTCACCATTTTCTCTATAATGTTTTTTCTAAAATGATTCAGACTGTGAAATTTATATTCCATTGAGAAAACACATCCAAGTATATGTGGTAAACAATTCAACTTGTGGGTCATTGTATTTTTGGAGTTACACTCCATGGAAAATAGGGTTTGTGGCTAGTCCTGAAACTAGTCAAAAACAGGTGTTTCAGGTAAAAACATCATAACTTCTTCATAACAGATCCAAATTCAGTGAAACCAAATGTGTTGGTTAGGGTAAAGTATTTAGTATTATTTGTAACAATTTCATATCAATTCAACAAATATTTTTTGCGGGGAACGCTCTACAAGGTCGCTCTCTAGAATAATACATAATTCAACAAGGTATGCCATTTTTGCTATAACTCTTTTTCTGAGAGGTTCCAAGTAGTGAAACCTGGATGAATTGCATAAAACACACTGAAGAACATTGTGTATCAATTTCATATATTTATACATTACAGGTACACAGTTATGATTACTTCAAGTTAGGGTTGTTGACTAATCCAAAACTAGGCATGTGAGACTAAACAAAAGTTTGATGAAAATGTTAGTCTCTTTTTGTTGAAGTTAAGGAAGGTTTGCAGGAATGTTATCTTATACACCAGTTCTATTACAAAGCTACAAATCAGATTTGGATGATGAAATTGATGAGGGATTTTGGTTGAGGTACATGTTGAGTACATGGTTGAGAAAAGTAGTTGATGAGTTGGCACATACATGAGGTGTATAATTGATGATGTTGGTACATATTGATGAGTCATAGTTGATGAGTAGTTGACACATGATTGGTACATACTTGGTACATGGTTGGATGCACTTATTTATGGTACAAGTTGATTACAGGTTATTTGGTACAGGTTGGTTCATGGTTGATGCACTTGTTTATGGTACAGGTTGATTACAGGTTGAGGTACAGGTTGATGCATGGTTCAGATTTATTAGTACATGTTTACAATGGTATATCTCACAGTGACAGGTTGACAACGGTTCCATCATTCTACTTCTACTTTAGGGTGGCAGGACAGGGCAAGGACAGGTGGTTGTAGCGACCTTCCAGTTGTAGCCGGAGAACATAGGGGGTTGTAGCCTCCTTCTGGTTGGAGCCAGAGAATTGGGGAGTTGGAGCTTCCCTCAGGTTGTAGCCTGAGAAACTAGGGGGTTGGAACCTCGTTCCAGTTGCAATTGGAAAACAAAGGAAGTTGGTGCTTCCAATGAATGTAATTCTTCAAGATATATGAGAAAAAGCATTCTATGGTTTTCTCCCAATTTGGGTTTCCATGCAAAACACTGGTGTACTGTGTATGTGTATGTTTGTTCATTTGTTCATTGCTTATTTACTCTGAAGTTATTGGATAATAATGCTTCATTGATATAACACTTGGATTATATGGTTAAAAAGGATTAAACTTCTCTATTATTGATTCACCCCCCTTCTCAGTAATCCAACACAAGTATCTTGCTTTATCAATAGTCTTCTCATATAAATCTAACATATCCTTTAGTTTGATCCAAGATTCCATATTTTCCTTCTTCAATTTATCATTTTCATCTCTTGTATCCTTAAGTTGCCTCCTGAGTCTTTTTAAAGTAGGATTAATTTAATGAGGAGGAGTGTTGATATCAATAAAATCTATTGGATGCTTGAAAGGATGAGCTTTATCCTTTTGCTGAGCCGAGGATTTTTTTGCACAGTCTTCCAAAAGAATATGTTGTTTAGCTACTGATCTGGTGAAAGGTATTCTAGGCTTGACTGTTTTTGTAGCAACAGGTGGGGAAAAGACAAGTGTTTTACCCTCCAGACTCCTTATTTTACTTGATGATATCTCCATAGGTGTAGCTTTTTCCATAGGAGAAATTTCTCTATCAGGAGGTTGTGAGGGACCACCTTCAACTGTTTTATTAATAATCTGAATGGATTTATAACTTTTGGTCATCTTCCTCTTTTTGCTTGAATCTAAGTGCACAATATTCTTAGGAGGAGTAGGTGTTTGTCTTTTGGACTATGGTGTGTGAGAAATATGTAGCTGAAAACCTGATGCAGCTAGGAAAACCTCTCAGACAATGTTTTTCTTCTTCAACTCTTCCAGTACTAGAATATTGATTACACCAGAGTGAAAAACACTGGTATCCACTTTCTTAGATTTATCTTGGAATATATCTAACATCTTGCCAATACTCCTGAAAATATAAAAGGGAAGGTTCATGGACTCTTTCCCAGTAAAGTGTAGTAGTAATATGATATGGTATTGATAAACCATATTGAACCTTCCTTCACATGTGAAGTACCTTTGAATAACTCTGAACATTTTGTCAAAATACTCCAGCATGTAACTTCTTGGCACTCCCTTTGATAGGTTGTCTCCTTGATATTCAGGTTTTAGGAATTCCTTGGAGAAAGAAGAATTCAAAGACATGGCTTTAAACCACTTCTCACCATAATCATGTGTCTCTATGGCTATGGAAATAGATTGCTCAGAGATTTCAAAATCCATTGCCCACACCTTAGTCTTTGTCCCATTTAAGTTGAGTGCAAACTATTTAGCTACCTCAGGATGTCCTCTTTTCATTTTCTCACAAAAATTCAGGCAACACACCCTCTAGAATGCTTCCTTGAAAAATGGTTCAGAATTGATAAGTTGGATGACATTTGGTTCATCCCTGACAATATCTCCCCCTTTGTGAATCTTCTTACCTTGTTGATTGTACATGATGAGTGTTTTGAAAACCTTCTTTACCCTCTTATAATATTTTGTTATCAGATATATGATAAAAATTGGAAAAATAGGGTTTGTTAATAGAACTAGAACAAATTAGGGTTTACTTGATTAAAATATTCATGCATAACAACAATGTGAGGATGAAAAGGTTGGAAGTAGGAGATGATAAGAGAAGAAAAAAAATCCAAATTGGATGAGGCTACAGATAGGAAAAAAATGTAGCAACTCTGTGTAAAATAGAGAGTTCGCAACACACTATTAAGTTTGCAGGGTGCAAATTTGGACTAGGTTTTATGACAGGCTTGCAAGACTTCACACATATGAAGTGGAAAATGAATTTGAAATTTTAAAACCTTAGACCTAAGTGAAGCACAACCAAGGAGGGTTTGTTCTAGTCAGAAAATAGAGGGTTCACAGTGCATAATTTGTAGCATCATAAAAAATATAGTGGATAAGGTTATTGCTGCAAGAGGAAACTGCAAATTGATCTTTTTGTTATAACTTAACAAAATTGAAAATTTATAGGGTTTAGGATACCAACAGTATGGGATTTAACTAGAGCAAAGAGTTTGCAGCACATAAAAATGACAACAACTATATCCATTCCAATCAACCTTCAGACAACACACAATCACAAAATGAGGTACCCGGTGTATCTGAAACTTCAACTGGTGCCTCGTGAACTAGACTAGGACTTAGTTGGAAGCATTCAATCCTCTTTCATCTACTATATCCAATTCATAGTGCCATATTTCAAACCAATGGAAGCATGCTTCATTCAAATGATAGACATGTTTCTTGAAACCAATCTGAAGAACATGATACATTAAAGGAACTAAACACAATGAGATATTCCTTGACACGTTTCCAAGTTATAATGTTGTGTGATTAGTGCATGCGGTACTTTCTTGATATGCTGCGAACTTTCATGTGAGTTTGCAACAAGCAGACTTGACACTTGATTTGAACCTCAAATGGTTCAAAATGAAATAATGGAACCTTTTGTACATCCCTTTGAGACAAGACACATCATAATGATAAGTTTAAGACCAAGGGTGTGACCCATGCTGACCCATATTTATTTCATGATGATGGACCCTATCATGACACCAAGGCTCTTACATGGACTAATGTCAAATTTATTGCTCATGAAAGAATAAAAAATGATTTATCGACAAAAGATATGACTCAAAACCTGAAAATTAAAAGACCTTATGACTCAAACCTAGAAAATTATTTTCTTTTTACCCATACACATTCTATGTTCTAACAAAATTGACTAAAGTGTGTTGTGCAAATCATGATGAATGGTTATCCGAAAAGATCTTTTAATGACTATGGTTGAGTTATTTTTTCATGCGTTTATTAACCATTTAAGAAGATAATGAAAGAGGATGAAGATAAGAGGATTATATCACAACCATAAACTCATATACAGAACTGAACATAACCAATAAGAACAACAAACCATAACAAGAGAAGTGATAACAGAGTTCGACACAAAATTGCCTACATCTCCGGGCCTTTGTCTCAGTGGGGGAGGCTTCTTTATTGATTCTTAAATGCTTGCGAAGTAAATCAACTGGAATCCATTCTAATCACGTTGTGTTCTAATAGACCTCAGAAATCCAACACAACTAACGACACTTAAAAACACTGAGTGTAGCTCCTAGAAATGGCCCGCAAGCGTCTTCTCCTCAATAGCTTCCCTGCATAAAAATGGCTTTGGCTTGGATTTGCTTCATCATAACTCTGATTTGAATGTCCTCTATGGCCTCAAACAGGCCTGGTTTTTATAGATCTGAAGTTGGTTATCCTTCCCCAACTTCCCCACAAAATCTGGGCTCAAAAAGAGTCCAATATCTCCCAATAATGGCCAAAATATTCAATAACAGTCTTAAAAACAATAAAAAAAATCAAAAGCCATATAATAAAACCCACTTTCTGCAATAATAAAGGGCCTAGCCCCCTAGACTAGCGCGCACCCCCTATTAATGGTCATATGGTTAATTTAGGGGACCACGCCCTTATTTTAAGCCTTGGGTCATGGTCATGGCCCCAAATATTTTGGCGGACGGGTGCTTAACATGCGCATCGGTGGTTGTATATACAACGCCCATGCTCCTATGGTTATATGCAACAACAAAAACCACTGGATGGGGCTTAGCCCCAACTCCTTTCCGCCCTACATGCACAACACATACACTTTATTTTAAATAAAGTGGCAATGGTATCACAAGTATACTTTTGGCACATTGGCATTCGGTCATTCCCAAAGCGTAGGCTCTCCGTTGGAGGTCACAAGTTCAAATCATTTGAACACAAAAAATATTTTACACTGCCAACTAGTGATAGGGTGCCATGTGGCAGCCCACGACTGGGCCATGTGGTACCTCTTCATTGGCCTAAAAAATGCCACTTGTCATCCTCTGAGTGGATCCATCCTGTGCATAGTCAAACTTCCAAATCACCCTACTGTTGTGCTGCCACTTTTCATCCTCTGAGTGGATCCATCTTGTGCATAGTCAAACTTCCCAATCACCCTACTGTTGTGTTGCCACATCTCACCTTGCTGATGTCAGCAAGACATCATGCTAACATCATCATTGAATTTTTCTAGTTGACCTGTTGACTTTTTAGCTATTTGGGAAAACGGTCAGAGTGCGATAACTCTCGCATACAACATTCGTTTGAGAAAATAAATATATGGTTGGAATCAACGTGAAGAGACGGTCACAATGGAATCGGTTTCGTCTGGTTCTGAGAACTTTCATTTTGAGCCTTTTTTGGACTTGGGCAACCTCCTGGATCTGATTCTAGATCACACCTCCCCACTAAGGACCTTTTGGTCCCCAAAAGGTTACTGGCCATTCAACAAGCTCGAGATAGGCCACCCGACTTGTCCTCTATCTCTGAACTCTGTCTTGTGCACTTGTCTCATCAAGATCAACTGTAACACAATCATGACAATTGAGAGCATATTGTTAGCCATTTGAACCCTGTCACATTTTACTGAAGCCACTATCATCCATGTAGAC
Source organism: Picea engelmannii (assembly GCA_009831015.1). NCBI lineage: Eukaryota > Viridiplantae > Streptophyta > Pinopsida > Pinales > Pinaceae > Picea > Picea engelmannii. Next base: position 787,526 of record ML784714.1, on the reverse strand, counting down.
AACATTACTAATGATAACATCAAAAATATGATTGCAAATCAGTTGATATACTTATAATATTTGCACGACATGATTTTATCTTGAAGCAACTTGTGATTGATTTTCCATTCAACAATCATTTCTTGTTCTTGCTTAAGATCGATTACTTCATTTGAAAAAATTATTTGTTTGTTGCTTGCTTGAACTACCTTCTTTAATTGTTCCATTCTTTGAAGTGTTATATTTTCCTTAACACGATGAGCATGAACCACATAATCTTGACCTGCATTAGTTAATTGATATTGATTCTTTGTCCTGTAGAATATTGCCTTATGATCATATAAGTATGGACTACCTAAGATCATTCCACATTCTCTTAATGACACTACATCACATATTACCTCGTCCACATACTTAGCTGAAATTGCAAATTTGATTGTGCACTGCTTTGTTATGTGCATTTCATGATGATTGTTTATCCATTTAAGTGTGTAAGTCTTATGATGTACTTGTGTTTTTAACCCCAATTGCTTAACCAATTCTTCTGAAATTAGATTAGATTGAGATCCACTGTCAATTAGTGTGTCTACCTTAGTGTGTTGCACGATGGTCCTTATATGAAACAAGTTACTTCTACAATCAATGCCTTCACCAATTTTACCTGTCATACCAACCAATGAGATTTTTGATTCGTCACCTAAATCAGATCCCAAGTCCATGGGTCTTGTTGTCACTGCAATTGTTTGCCTTCTCTTTTTTTCCTTGAACCAATTTGGTCTCTTCTCAGGATGCAACTGCTAACAACAATCCTCATCATGCCCCTCTTTCTTGCAATGCTTGCAAGAGGGCTTCCCTTCCTTCCTTGTCATTGCATTTGAATTCTTTCCATGCCATTTCCTCTTATCCTCTTTCCTTAAAGAATATTCCCCTGATACACCTATTTTCCTTGCTTCAATATACATAGCATGAACAAAAACCTCATCAAGGTTAATGGGTCCAAACATGAATATAATATTTCTAATATGTGCATGTAAATCTCCTATATACTTCATAAGAGTTTCCTGTGTATGTAAAGGGATATCTAACATCAATGTTATTTTTCGAAATCCATTTATATACTCTTGCACTACTTGTCCTTTTCTTAGTTTTAAATCTTGACATTCAATTAATGCTTTTTCTTTATAACCCAAAGGATAGAATTATTTCCTAAGTGCAAAAATGAAACTTTGCCATGATGGAAATACATTACCCACTTGTTGCGTTCCATTTTGCAACTTGCTTTGCCACCAGATGAGAGTTGTACCTGCAAGTCTCAAAGATGCCAACTTGATTTGTGTGGCCTCATCCTTGATTTGTTGCACACTACAATAAACCTCCATCTGCCTAACCCAATTGTGAAGTCTCTATGCATTAACTTCGCCATCATATATGGGCAACTCAAATTTAACATCAAGTTTTAATAATGGCATTTCATTCTTATGTTTATGAACATGTTTCTTTTCATTAGATTTAGAATTTGAACTTGAAGAAGAAGGAGAAGAAGGAGGTGATGATGGAGGTGAAGGAGGAATCTGATGAGGATCCTCTTCCTCTTCACTTTTTCCCTTTGAATATTTCCCAAGAACTGGTCTCTTTCATTCCAAGTAATCCTCGTACAAAACTTTCACCATCTTCGACATAGCAAGGAAAGTTTTTTGAAACTCTTTCTCATCAAGAGAAATTCCCTCTTCCGATGCCATCTTCTCATTGTGAGAAGCTCTCTTTCTCAATCCAATTAATGGATTATTTTTAACAATATCTCTTTCACCACGTTGTATATTTTCCCTGGTTAACATGCAAAACTCAAATTTGAATGTCAACTAGCTCTGATACCACTTGATTCGAAAAGATCTTTTAATGACTGTGGTTGAGTTATTTTTGCATGTGTTTATTAACCATTTAAGAAGCTAATGAAAGAGGATGAAGATAAGAGGATTATATCACAGCCATAAAATCATATACAGAACCGAACATAAGCAATAAGAACAACAAACCATAACAAGAGAAGTGATAACAGAGTTCGACACAAAATTGCCTACGTCTCCGGGCCTTTGTCTGAGTGGGGGAGGATTCTTTATTAATTCTTCAATTCTTGTGAAGCACATCAAATGGAATCCATTCTGATCTCTCTGTGTTTTGCTAAAACTCAGAAATCCAACACAACTGACGACACTGAAAAAGATTGAGTGTAGCTCCCAGAAATGGCCCGCAAGCGTCTGCTCGTCAACAACTTCCCTGCATAAAAATGGCTTTGTCTTGGATTTGCTTCAGCATAAATCTTATCTGACTATCCTCTACGGCCTCAAACAGGCCTGGATTTTATATATCTGAAGTTGGTTATCCTTCCCCAACTTCCCCCCAAAATATGGGCTCAAAAAGAGTCCAATATCTCCCAATAATGGCCAAAATCTTCAATAACATGCTTAAAAACAATAAAAAAATCCAAAACCATATAATAAAATCCACTTTCTGCAATAATAAAGGGCCTATCCCCCTAGAATGGCATGTGCCCCCTATTAATGGTCATATGGTTAATTTAGTAATGGGACCACACCCTTATTTTAATCCTTCGGTCATGGTCATGGCCCCAAATATTTTGGCGGATGGGTGCTTAACATGCACGCTGGTGGTTGTATATATAGCGCCCATGCTCCTATGGTTATATGCAACAACAAAAACCACTAAATGGGACTTAGCCCCAGCCCCTTTCAACCCTCCATGCACAACAAATACACTTTATTTTAAATAAAGTGGCAATGGTATCACAAGTATACCTTTGGCGCATTGGCATTCGGTCATTCCCAAAGCGTAGGCTCTCTGTTGGAGGTCACGAGTTCGAATCCTTCGAACAGAAAAAATATTTTACAGCGCCAACCAATGATAGGGTGCCACGTGGTAGCCCACGTCTAGGCCACATGGTGCCTCTTCATTGGCCTGAAAAATGCCACTTATCATCCTCTGAGTGGATCCGTCTTGTGCCTAGTCAAACTGCCCAGTCACCCTGTTGCTGTGTTGCCACGTGTCACCTTGCTGATGTCAACAGGACGTCATGCTGAAATCATCATTGACTTTTTCCAGTTGACCTATTGACTTTTTAGCTGTTTGGGAAAATGGTCAGAGTGCGATAACTCTCTCATACAACATATGTTTGATAAAGTAAATATATGGCCAAAATCAACACGATGAGACGGTCGCAATGGAATTGGTTTCGTTTGGTTCCAAGAACTTTCATTTTTTAGCCTTTTCTAGACCTGGGCAACCTCCTGGATCCGATTATGGATCACACCTCCCTACTAAGGACCTTTTGGTCCACAAACGATTACTGACCATTAAAAAAGCTTGGGATAGGCCACTCGACTTGTCCTCTATCTCTGAACTCTGTCCTGTGCGCCTGTCTCATCATGATCAACTCTAACACAATCATGACAACTAAGAGCATATTGTTAGCCATTTGAACCCTGTCACTTTTTACTGAAGCCACTATCATCCATGTAGGCAACATTACTAATGATAATATAAAAAATATGACTACAAATCAGCTGATATACTTATAATATTTGCACGACATGAGCTTATCTTGAAGCAACCTGTCATTGATTTTCCATTCAACAATCATTTCCTGTTCTTGCTTAAGATCGATTACTTCATTTGAAAAAATTATTGGTTTGTTTCTTGCTTGAACTACCTTCTTTAATTGTTCCATTGTTTGAAGTGTTATATTTTCCTTAACATGATGAGCATGAACCACATAATCTTGACCTGCATTGGTTAATTGATATTGATTCTTTGTCCTGTAGAAGATTGCCTTACGATCATATAAGTATGGACTACCTAATACCATTCCACATTCTCTTAACGACACTACATCACATGTTACCTCATCCACATACTTAGCGAAAATTGGAAATTTGATTGTGAACTACTTTGTTATGTGCATTTGATGATGATTGTTTATCCATTTAAGTGTGTAAGGCTTATGATGTACTTGTGTTTTTAACCCCAATTGCTTATCCAATTCTTCTGAAATTGGATTAGATTGAGATTCACTATCAATTAGTGTGTCTATTGTAATGTGTCACATGATGGTCGTTATATGAAACAAGTTACTTCTACAATCAATGCCTTCACCAATTTTACCTGTCATACCAACCAATGAGATATTTGATTCGTCACCTGAATTAGATCCCAAGTCTGTGGGTCTTGTTGTCACTATAATTGTTTGCCTTCCCTTATTTTCCTTGAAACTATTTGGCCTCTTCTCAGGATGCAACTTCCAATAATAGTCCTCATCATGCCCCTCTTTCTTGCAATGCTTGCAAGAGGGCTTCCCTTCCTTCCTTGTCACTGCATTTGAATTCTTTCCATGTCATTTCCTCTTGTCCTCTTTCCTTAAAGAAGATTCCCCTAATACACCTGATTTCCCTGCTTCAATATACGTAGCTTGAACATAAACCTCATCAAGGTTAGTGGGTCCAAACATGAATACATTATTTCTAATATGTGCAGATAAATCTCCTATATACTTCATAAGAGTTTCCTGTGTATGTAAAGGGATATCTAACATCAATGCCATTTTTTGAAAGCCATCTATATACTCTTCCATTGTTTTTCCTTTTCTTATTTTCAAATCTTTCCATTCAATTAATTCTTTTTCTTTATAACCCAAAGGATATAATTATTTCTTAAGTGAAAAAATCAAACTTTTCCATGATGGAAATACATTACCCACTTGTTGTGTTCCGTTTTGCAAATTGCTTTGCCACCATATGAGAGTTGTACCTGCAAGTCTCAAATATGCCAACTTGATTTGTGTGGCCTCATCCTTCATCTGTTGCACACTGTAGTTAACCTCCATCTGCCTGATCCAATTGTCAAGTCTCTCTGCATTAACTTCACCATCATATATGGGCAACTCAAATTTAACATCAAGTTTTAATAATGGCATTTCATTCTTATGTTTATGAACATGTTTATTTGCATTGGATTTAGAACTTGAACTTGAAGAAGAAGGAGAAGAAGGAGGTGATGATGGAGGTGAAGGAGGAATCCGAGGAGGATCCTCTTCCTCTTCACTTTTTCCCTTTGAATATTTCCCAAGAACTGGTCTCTTTTGTTCCAAGTAATCCTTGTACAAAACTTTCACCATCTCCGACATAGCAAGGAATTTTTTTTGAAACTCTTTCTCATCAAGAGAAAGTCCCTCTTCCGATGCCATATTCTCGCTGTGAGAATCTCTCTTTCTCAATCCAATTAATGGATTCTCTTTAACAAGCTCACTTTCATCACATTGTAGATTTTCCCTGCTTAACATGTAAAACTCAAATCCAAACATCAACTATCTCTGATACCACTTGATCCGAAAAGATCTTTTAATGACTGTGGTTGAGTTATTTTTGCATGTGTTTATTAACCATTTAAGAAGCTAATGAAAGAGGAATAAGATAAGAGGATTATATCACAGCCATAAACTCATATACAGAACTGAACATAAGCAATAAGAACAACAAACCATAACAAGAGAAGTGATAAGAAAGTTTGACACAAAATTGCTTACGTCTCCGGGCCTTTGTCTGAGTGGGGGAGGCTTCTTTATTAATTCTTCAATTATTGTGAATTACATCAAATGGACTCCATTCTCATTTTGTTGTGTTCTTATAGACCTCATAAATGCAACACAACTGACGACACTGAAAAAGACTGAGTGTAGCTCCCAGAAATGGCTTGCAAGCCTTTGCTCCTCAAGAACTTCCCTGCATAAAAATGGCTTTGTCTTGGATTTGCTTCATCATAATCCTTATATGACTGTCCTCTATTGCCTCAAAAAATCCTGGTTTTTATAGATCTAAATTTGGTTATCCTTCCCCAACTTCCCCCCCAAAATCTGGGCTCAAAAAGAGTCCAATATGTCCCAATAATGGCCAAAATCTTAATTAACAAGCTTAAAAACAATAAAAAAATCCAAAACCATATAATAAAACCCACTTTTTGCAATAATAAAGGGCCTAGCCCCCTAGAATGGCGCACACCCCCTATTAATGGTCATATGGTAAATTTGGTAATGGGACCGCACCCTTATTTTAAGCCTTGGGTCATTGTTGTTGTAGGAAAATCTCCCTGCAGACAGGTAGATTGCCTCAAAGAGCTTGACCTTAACTCTAAGACAGAAAATGATTAACGTGGACACTGACTTCCTTTCAAATCTATAAAAACTAACACATGAGAAGGAAGGAGAACAAAAGTACCTCTTTATCGACGTTTGTCCCTGCACACTCCGAGTTGAGCTCCGATCCTTTGCTCCTTGCTGAGTCCTGTAGACAAACAAGATACGACCACTTCCTACTCTATTGATATTAGCTTGAAAAAAGATCTATCTACCAATGATAAGATCATGTAACATCAGACACAAACTAGAAAGAAATAGGCTAAGCGTGTCATATTAATGAGAATAACGACAATAGTACTTACAATCGTAGATGCGAATGTGGCAGCTTCGTCAAGTCCCCTTCGTCTAACCCTTGCTCGAAAGATCCACAACCTGAATGACAGCAGCTTCACTGATCAATCTCCTTTGGCTGACTGTGTGTTTCCTCTGAGATCATAGGTTTCATGCTAGAAATTCTTCCCCCCTTTTCACCATCATAGAGCTTGCTTATATAGGTTAAGAGGAGCTTAACCTCTTGAGTTATCTTTAGAACAAGTTGATGAACTTCCTCCTTAGATCAGGGATCTCCTGATGGAACCAAGAATTCAAATGTAACTACCTTCTAAACTTGAAATATCCTCCCCTTATTCTCCTCAATGGGCCAACTACTGCCTCAGATTAGGCAGGGCTCCCTCAGAATGGGCATCAGAGCGCTGTAGCGCTCCCTAGGAAGCTTGAGGGAAGCGCTAGCACTCCAAAGGTGGATAATGCTCCTTCAGAGGGGTAGAAAAGCGTTATAATTCTCCCTGAGGCCTTATAGGGGAGCGCTAGCGCTCCTAAGGCTGATGTAGGGGAGCGCTCACCCTTAGAACCTTTGTTTAAGAGCTCTTCTCAGGTGATAAGAGTTCCTTGACTTCAGTTAACCAGTTCCCCTTCTCAAAATCAAGTGTATGAGATGTTTTAAGTGCCTCCTTAGTGTCATCGTTATGGCAGTATGCTTGAACAACGTTTGCAACACTTGTGAACAACTTGCGACACTTGCAAAAGTTGTAAGGAAGATGCGACACTTACGACAATTGAGAGTGTTCGTGTTCAAATGATCACCAGGTGAGCAAAATGGAGACCGCTCTGCATACCCTGTTGGGTTCCTCAGGGCAGAACATCTGTGGCATCAAGGGGTTAACAGAAAACAAAACTAAATACAATCTAACTAACAACTGAAAGTAAATAACAATTCTAAAATAAACAAAAACATCAAACATAAGACAAGGGAGTCGTCAATGGTTCCAGGCTTGATCTATTAGTGAAACCAGAGCACACGCTGAAGACAGAGATAGGGGTTCCCTCTCCCTCCAGCGGAAGGTCCTTCGGGGCCCTCAACACAATGCTTTCCTTACAAAATGAATAGAACTGAACTGAGTGGTGAAAGAACTCTAGGTTAGGCCGCTGATGGATAGCTTGTCAAAGACTGAGCTCTGAATCATCTGGACAGTGTAACTTTGCTTTGAATTCTCTGCTAAAACAGTGAGTCTTCACGGCTATTTATAGCATTTTTCCAGGCGGTCACGTAACCAACTTCCGGTGTGAACACGGACCTGTTTAGGGTTCACTTAGGTCATTAATTCGCCGAATTTGCAGAGTCGACCTGATTTGAGAGTCAAATCATCTTGGGGGCCGGTCCATAGGCGGTCGGGAGGCCGACTTATGCAATTAATGCACCGTATTAGAGGATGCGCGGGTTTTTGTGTTGACAGGCACGCGTCGGGCACGCATGCGCTAGCAACACGTTTTTGTCCCGCGCATATGCGCGCGCATCAAGCTGCTGTAAAGAGCCCTTCAATTTTTGGTTACTTTGTATAGTTTTTGACTCTTCTGGAATGCTGTGAACTTAATTCAGTGCTATGAATGACTTCATTGCTGTTTTGATGATGTGGAGTTCTTGTCGCCATGTGTAGACGAAATTTCAGTGATAACAGATGCCCCCTGATGGATGAGGTTAGGAGCATACGTATAGACGAAATCCATCAATGTTTCTTCTACTGAGAATGTTGTTGTAAGGGAAAGCAATAGTGGGACCCTTCGGAGCGATCCGTTGGAGGAAAAAGGAACCGGTATCTCGACCTTCTGAGAGACGTGTATGAAAAAATATACAACTGTG
>ML784714.1:757881-768123 GCA_009831015.1 Picea engelmannii | reverse complement strand
GTTGAGGGGTCTAAGTGGTGCAGTATTTAGAGCATGCATACATCATTTTTGAAAAGGAAACTGACTTTCCCCACATCAAAACCTTACAATGAAAAAATTTTGTTCCAATGCGCGCCTGTTACTGTAAACAGAGGCGCGTGCGCACGACAAAGAAATAACAGTTCCAGCGCATGTGCGCGCCTGTGGGGTGGAATACCCGTGCGCTTGAGAAAAATCACCGATTCTCTCGATTCTGCTGTGAATCGACCGGTTAACAGGTCGGCGAAAGCTGGTTTGAGTCCCTGCAAGTTAAAAACAACAAAAGGAAAGCGAATTAAACCCAATTGAGGGAGAATTTGTTACCTAAAATCCCCAGTGGTGTCGCCAGTCTGTTCGCGTTCAAATGATCACCAGGTGAGCAAAATGGAGACCTCTTTGCATACCCTGTTGGGTTCCTCAGGGAAGAACATCTGTGGCAGGGAGGGGTTAACAGAAAACAAAACTAAATACAATCTAACTAGCAACTGAAAGCAAATAACAATTCTAAAATAAACAAAAACATCAAACATAAGACAAGGGATTCGTCAATGGTTCCAGGCTTGATCTATTAGTGAAACCAGAGCACACACTGAAGACAGAGATAGGGGTTCCCTCTCCCTCCAGTGGAAGGTCCTTCAGGGCCCTCAACACAATGCTTTCCTTACAAAATGAATAGAACTGAACTGAGTGGTGAAAGAACTCTAGGTTAGGCCGCTGATGGATAGCTTGTCAAAGACTGAGCTCTGAATCATCTGGACAGCGTAACTTTGCTTTGAATTCTCTGCTAAAACAGTGAGTCTTCATGGCTATTTATAGCATTTTTCCAGGCGGTCACGTAACCAACTTCCGGTGTGAACACAGACCTGTTTAGGGTTCACTTAGGTCATTAATTCGCCGAATTTGCAGAGCTGACCTGATTTGAGAGTCAAATCATCTTGGGGGCCGGTCCATAGGCGGTCGGGAGGCCGACTTATGCAATTAATGTGCCGTATTAGAGGATGCACGGGTTTTTGTGTTGACAGGCACACGTCGAGCGCGCATGCGCTAGCAACACGTTTTTGTCCCGCGCATATGCACGCGCATCAAGCTGCTGTAAAGCGCCCTTCAATTTTTGGTTATTTTGTATAGTTTTTGACTCTTCTGGAATGCTGTGAACTTAATTCAGTGCCATGAATGACTTCATTGTTGTTTTGATGATGTGGAGTTCTTGTCACCATGTGCAGACGAAATTTCAGTGATAACAGAGAGGAACATGCGACACTTATCCAGTTGAGTAATTTTGAAGTGTAACAATTGTCATGGCCCCAAATATTTTGGAAGACATGTGCTTAACATGCACGTTGGTGGTTGTATATACAACACCCGCACTCCTATGGTTATATGCACCAACAAAAACCACGGGCTGGGGCTCAGCCCCTAGCCCCCTAGACTGGCGTGCGCCCCCTATTAATGGTCATATGGAAAATTTGGTAATGGGACCGCACCCTTATTTTAAGCATTGGGTCATGGCCATGGCCCCAAATATTTTGGCGGATGGGTGTTTAACATGGCCTCTGGTGGTTGTATATACAATACCCATGCTCCTATGGTTATATGCAACAACAAAAACCACGCATTGGGGCTTAGCCCCAACCCCTTTCCACCCTCCATGCACAACACATACACTTTATTTTAAATAAAGTGGAAATGATATCACAAGTATACCTTTGTTGCCTTGGCATTCGGTCATTCCCAAAGCGTAGGCTCTCCATTGGAGGTCACGAGTTCGAATCCTTCGAACACCAAAAATATTTTACACTACCAACCAGTGATAGGGTGCCACATGGCACCTCTTCATTGGCTTAAACAAATTCCACTTGTCATCCTCTGAGTGGATCCATCTTGTGCCCAATCAAACTGCCCAACCACCCTACTGCTATGTTGCCACGTGTCACCTTGCTGATGCTATCATGATGATGTCAGCAACACGTCATGCTGACATCATCATTGACTTTTTCCAGTTGACCTGTTGAATTTTTAGTTGTTTGGGAAAATGGTTAGAGTGCTATAACTCTCGCATAAAACTTCCCTTTCAGAAAGTAAATATATGGATAGAATCAACACAATGAGCTAGTCACAGTGGAATTGGTTTCATCTGTTTCTGAGAGCTTTCATTTTTTATCCTTTTCTGGACCTAGGCAACCTCCTGGATCCGATTCTGGATCACACCTCCCCACTAAGGACCTTTTGGTCCCCAAAAGGTTACTGACCATTCAACAAGCTCGGGATAGGCCACCTGACTTCTCCTCTATCTTTGAACTCAGTCTTGTGCACCTGTCTCATCAAGATCAACTGTAACACAATCATGACAACTAAGAGCATATTGTTAGCCATTTGAACCCTATCACATTTTATTCAAGCCACTATCATCCATGTAGACAACATTACTAATGATAGTATCAAAAATATGACTGCAAATCAATTGATATACTTATAATATTTACACGACATGAGCTTATCTTGAAGCAACCTATGATTGATTTTCCATTCGACAATCATTTCCTGTTCTTGCTTAAGATTGATTACTTCATTTGAAACAATTATTGGTTTGTTTCTTTCTTGAACTACCTTCTTTAATTGTTCCATTGTTTGAAATGTTTTATTTGACTTAACATGATGAGCATGAACCACATAATCTTGACCTGCATTGGTTAATTGATATTGATTCTTTGTCCTATAGAAGACTGCCTTACGATCATATAAGTATGGACTACCTAAGACCATTCCACATTCTCTTAATGACACTACATCACATGTTACCTCGTCCACATACATAGCTGAAATTGCAAATTTGATTGTGCACTTCTTTGTTATTTGCATTTGATGATGATTCTTTATCCATTTAAGTGTGTAAGGTTTATGATGTACTTGTGTTTTTAACCCCAATTGCTTAACCAATTCTTCTGAAATTAGATTATATTGAGATCCACTGTCGATTAATGTGTCTATCTTAGTGTGTCGCATGATGATCCTTATATGAAACAAGTTACTTCTATAATCAATGCCTTCACCAATTTTACCTGTCATACCAACCAATGAGAACTTTGATTCGTCACCTGAATTAGATCCCAAGTCTGTGGGTCTTGTTGTGGCTGTAATTGTTTGCCTTCCCTGCTTTTCTTTGAACCACTTTGGCCTCTTATAGGGATGAAAATGCCAACGACAGTCCTCATCATGCCCCTCTTTCTTTCAATGCTTGCAAGAGGGCTTCCCTTCCTTCCTTGCCACTGCATTTGAATTCTTTCCATTCCATTTCCTCTTGTCCTTTTTCTTTAAAGAAGATTCCCTTGATACACCTGCTTTCCCTGCTTCAATATACGTATCTTGAATAGAAACCTCATCAAGGTTAGTGGGTCCAAACATGAATACAATATTTCTAATATGTGCAGGTAAACCTCCTATATACTTCATAAGAGTTATATGTGTATGTAAAGGGATATCTAACAACAATGCCATTTTTCGAAAGCCATTTGTATACTCTTGCACTGTTTGTCCTTTTCTTAGTTTTAAATCTTGCCATTCAATTAATTATTTTTATTTATAACCCAAAGGATAGAATTGTTTCCTAAGTGAAGAAATGAAACTTTTCCATGATAGAAATACATTACCCACTTGTTGCGTTCCATTTTGCAACCTTCTTTGCCACCATATGAGAGCTGTACATGCAAGTCTCAAAGATGCCAACTTGATTTGTGTGGCCTCATCCTTGATCTGTTGCACATTGCAGTAAACCTCCATCTTCCTGACCCAATTTTCAAGTCTCTCTGCATTAACTTCACCATCATATATGGGCAACTCAAATTTAACATCAAGTTTTAATAATGGCATTTCATTCTTATGTTTATGAACATGTTTCTTTGCATTGGATTTAGAACTTGAACTTGAAGAAGAAGGAGAAGAAGGAGGTGATATTGGAGGCGAAAGAGGAATCTAAGGAGGATCGTCTTCCTCTTCACTTTTTCCCTTTAAATATTTCCCAAGAACTAGTCTCTTTTGTTCCAAGTAATCCTCGTACAAAACTTTCACCATCTCCAACATAACAAGGAAATTTTTTTGAAACTCTTTCTCATCAAGAGAAAGTCCCTCTTCCGATGCCATCTTCTCGTTGTGAGAAGCTCTCTTTCTCAATCCAATTAATAGATTCTCTTTAACAAGATCACTTTTCCCACGTTGTAGCTTTTCCCTGGTTAACATGCAAAAATCAAATCCAAATGTCAACTAGCTCTGATACCACTTGATCCGAAAAGATCTTTTAATGACTATGGTTGAGTTATTTTTTCATGCATTTATTAACCATTTAAGAAGCCAATGAAAGAGGATGAATATGAGAGGATTATATCATAGCCATAAACTCATATATAGAACTGAACATAAGCAATAGAACAACAAACCATAACAAGAGAATTGATAACGGAGTTTGACACAAAATTGCCTACGTCTCCGGGCCTTTGTCTTAGTGGGGGAGGCTTCTTTATTAATTCTTCAATTCTTGTGAAGTAAATCAAAAGTACATCAAATGGACTCCATTCTGATCTCGCCATGTTCTGATGGACCTTAGAAATCCAACACAACTAATGGAACTGAAAAAAACTGAGTGTAGCTCCCAGAAATGGCCCACAAGCGTCTGCTCCTCTACAACTTCCCTGCATAAAAATGACTTTGGCTTGGATTTGCTTCAGCATAAATCTGATATACATTTCCTCTATGGCCTCAAATAGGCCTATTTTTTATAGATCTGAAGTTATTTATCCTTCCCCAACTCCCCCCCAAAATCTGGGCTCAAAAAGAGTCCAATATCTCCCAATAATGGCCAAAATATTTAATAACAGGCTTAAAAACAATAATAAAAAAAAAACCATATAATAAAACCCACTTTCTACAATAATAAAGGGTGTATCCCCCTAGACTGGTGCACAACCCCTATTAATGGTCATATGGTTAATTTAGTAATGGGACCGTGCCCTTATTTTAAGCCTTGGGTCATGTTCATGGCCCCGAATATTTTGGCGGACGGGTGCTTAACATGTGCATTGGTGGTTGTATATACAACACCCGTGCTCCTATGGTTATATGCAACAAAAAAAACCATGGGATGGCACTTAGCCCCAACCCATTTTCACCCTCCATGCACAACACATATACTTTATTTTAAATAAAGTGGCAATGATATCACAAGTATACATTTGGCGCGTTGGCATTCAGTCATTCCCAAAGCGTAGGCTCTGCGTTGGAGGTCACGAGTTCGAATCCTTCGAACACCAAAAATATTTTACACCACCAACCATTGATAGGGTGCCACGTTGCAGCCCATGTTTGGGCCACGTGGCACCTCTTCATTGGCCTGAAAAATGCCACTTGTCATCCTCTGAGTGGATCCATCATGTGCCTAGTCAAATTGCCCAGTCACCCTATTGTTGTGCTACCATGTGTCACCTTGCTGATGTCAGCATGATGATATTAGCAGGACGTCATGCCAACATAATCATTGACTTTTTCCTATTGGCCTGTTGACTTTTTAGTTGTTTGGGAAAATGGTTAGAGTGTGATAACTCTCACATACAACGTCCATTCGAGAAAGAAAATATATGGCCAGAATCAGTGTGACGAGTCGGTCGCAATGGAATTGGTTTCATCTAGTTCCAAGAACTTTCATTTTGAGCCTTTTCTGGACCTAGGCAACCTCCTGGATCTGATTCTAGATCACACCTCCCCATTAAGGACCTTTTGGTCCCCAAAATGTTACTGACCATTCAAAAAGCTTGGATAGGCCACCCGACTTGTCCTCTATCTCTGAACTCTGTCCTGTGCACCTGTCTCATCAAGATCAACTGTAACACAATCATGACAACTGAGAGCATATTGTTAGCCATTTGAACCCTGTCACATTTTAGTGAAGCCACTATCATCCATGTAGACAACATTACTAATGATAGTATCAAAACTACGACTACAAATCAGCTGATATACTTATAATATTTACACGACATGAGCTTATCTTGAAGCAACCTATGATTGATTTTCCATTCAACAATCATTTCCTGTTCTTGCTTAAGATCAATTACTTCATTTGAAACAATTATTGGTTTGTTGCTTGCTTGAACTACCTTCTTTAATTGTTCCATTGTTTGAAGTGTTTTATTTTCCTTAACATGATGAGCATGAACCACATAATCTTGACCTGCATTGGTTAATTTATATTGATTCTTTGTCCTGTAGAAGATTGCCTTACAATCATATAAGTATGGACTACCTAAGACCATTCCACATTCTCTTAATGACACTACATCACATGTTACCTCACCCACATACTTAGCTGAAATTGCAAATTTGATTGTGCACTGCTTTGTTATGTGCATTTGATGATGATTCCTTATCCATTTAAGTGTGTAAGGATTATGATGTACTTGTGTATTTAAACCCAATTTCTTAACCAATTCTTCTGAAATTAGATTAGATTGAGATACATTGTCGATTAATGTGTCTATCTTAGTGTGTCACATGATGGTCCTTATATGAAACAACTTACTTCTACAATCAATGCCTTCACCAATTTTACCTGTCATACCAACCAATGAGATATTTGATTTGTCACCTGAATCAGATCCCAAGTCTCTGGGTCTTGTTGTTGCTGCAATTGTTTGCCTTCCCTTCTTTTCCTTGAACCACTTTGGCCTCTTCTAGGGATGAAATTGCCAACAACAGTCCTCATCATGCCCCTCTTTCTTTCAATGCTTGCAAGAGGGCTTCCCTTCCTTCCTTGCCACTGCATTTGAATTCTTTCCATGCGATTTCCTCGTGTCCTCTTTCCTTAAAGAAGATTCCCTTGATACACCTGATTTCCCTGCTTCAATATACGTAGCTTGAACATAAACCTCATCAAGGTTAGTGGGTTCAAACATGAATATAGTATTTTTAATATGTGCAGGTAAGCCTCCTATATACTTCATAAGAGTTTTCTGTTTATGTAAAGGGATATCTAACATCAATGCCATTTTTCGAAAGCCATCTGTATACTCTTGCACTATTTTTCCTTTTCTTAGTTTTAAAGCTTGCCATTCAATTAATGCTTTTTCTTTATAAACCAAAGGATAGAATTGTTTCTTAAGTGCAGAAATGAAACTTTTCCATGATGGAAATACATTACCCACTTATTGCGTTCCATTTTGCAACTTACTTTTCCACCAGATGAGAGATGTACCTGCAAGTTTCAAAGATGCCAACTTGATTTGTGTGGCCTCATCCTTGATCTATTGCACACTGCAGTAAAACTCCATCTGCCTGACCCAATTTTCAAGTCTCTCTGAATTAACTTCACCATCGTATATGGGTAACTCAAATTTAACATCAAGTTTTAATAATGTCATTTCATTCTTATGTTTATGACCATGTTTCTTTGCATTGGATTTAGAAATTGAACTTGAAGAAGAAGGAGAAGAAGGAGGTGATGATGGAGGTGAAGGAGGAATCTGAGGAGGATCCTCTTCGTCTTCACTTTTTCCCTTTGAAGATTTCCCAAGAACTGGTCTCTTTTGTTCCAAGTAATCCTTGTACAAAACTTTCACCATCTACAACATAGCAAGGGAAGTTTTTTGAAACTCTTTCTCATCAAGGGAAAGTCCCTCTTCCGATGCCATCTTCTCGCCGTGAGAAGCTCTCTTTCTCAATCCAATTAATGGATTCTCATTAACGCTATCTCTTTCACCACATCGTAGCTTTTCCTTGGTTAACATGCAAAACTCAAATACAAACGTCAACTAGCTCTGATACCACTTGATCCGAAAAGATCTTTTAATGAATGTGGTTGAGTTATTTTTGCATGCATTTATTAACCATTTAAGAAGCTAATGAAAGAGGATGAAGACAAGAGGATTATATCACAGCCATAAACTCATATATAGAATTGAACATAATCAATAAGAACAACAAACCATAACAAGAGAAGTGATAATGGAGTTCGGCACAAAATTGCCTACATCTTCGGGCCTTTGTCTGGGTGGGGGAGGCTTCTTTATTAATTCTTCAATTCTTGCGAAATCAAAATTACATCAAATGGACTCCATTCTAATCTCATTGTGTTCTATTGGACCTCATAAATCCAACACAACTGACGACACTGAAAAAGACTGAGTGTAGCTCCCAAAAATGGCCCACACGTGTCTTCTCCTCAACAGCTTCCCTGCATAAAAATGGCTTTGGTTTTTCTTTGCTTTAGCATAAATATGATATGACTATCCTCTATGGCCTCAAACAGGTCTGGTTTTTATAGATCTAAATTTGCTTATCCTTCCCCAACTTGCCCCCAAAATCTGGGCTCAAAAAGAGTCCAATATCTCCCAATAATGGCCAAAATCTTCAATAACAGGCTTAAAAACAATAAAAAAATCCAAAACCATATAATAAAACCCAATTTTTGTAGTAATAAAGGGCCTATCCCCCTAGACTGGCATGCACCCTCTATTAATGGTCATATGGTTAATTTGGTAATGGGACCACGCCCTTATTTTAAGCCTTGGGTCATGGTCATGTCCCCGAATATTTTGGTGGATGGGTGCTTAACATGCGCGTTGGTGGTGGTATATAGTGCGCCCACACTCCTATGGTTATATGCAACAACAAAAACCACAGGCTGGGTGTTATTCACAACCCCTTTCCACCCTCCATGTACAACACATACACTTTATTTCAAATAAAGTGGAAACGATATCACAAATATACCTTTGGCGCGTTGGCATTCGGTCATTCCCAAAGCGTAGGCTCTCCGTTGGAGGTCACGAGTTCAAATCCTTCTAACACAAAAAATATTTTACACTACCAACCAGTGAGAGGGTGCCATGTGGCAACCCACGTCTGGGCCACCTAACACCTCTTCATTGGCCTGAAAAATGCCACTTGTCATCCTCTGAGTGGATCCGTCTTGTGCCCAGTGAAACTTACCAATCACCCTATTGTTGTGCTGCCACATGTCACTTTATTGATGTCAGCATGATGACGTCAGCAGGACATCATGCTGGCATCATCATTGACTTTTGCTAGTTGTCCTATTGACTTTTTAGTTGTTTGGGAAAACGATCAGTGTGCGATAACTCTTGCATACAATGTCCATTTGAGAAAGTAAATATATGGTCAAAATCAACATGATGAGACGGTCGCAATGGAATTGGTTTCGTCTGGTTCCGAGAACTTTCAGTTTTGAGCCTTTTTTGAACTTGGGCAACTTCCTGGATCCGATTCTGGATCACATGGGATGAGCGCATTCCAACAGTTTTATGGGATTACAGGATTACCACAAAGTTCTTGAACAAGTATACTCCATTTCAACTGGTATATGGAAGTGAAACAGTAGTGCCAACTGATTTTCTCACCCCAATTTTACTCATTGCGCAAGCTACCAAGATGACCCATGATGAATCCATTGTTGTGTGTGTGGAGGAACTATTGGAACTTGAGGAGGCTAGGTTATTAGAAAAATTTCATCAGACCATGGAGAAATCTTGACAGAAGGCCCAACACGATCGCCATATCAAGTGAAAATCATTTGCGCAAGGTGAACTCATCCTATTATACGACAACAAATATCAGAAACATCTAAGAAAGATACATATGCATTGGATGGGACCTTTTATCATTGCAAAAATCCATGACTCTGGAGCTATACAATTAGCACAATTTGATGGATTTCTTCAACCAAGATGGGTGAATGGAGTACACTTGAATCCCTACCTATCTTTTGCATAATTACAGTTTTGTTATGCTCCTTTTTCGAGGAGTGAGTTAGTAAGTAGGATTTCCATTTTTGTCTCTCTTTTGTTTTATGTCAATAAACAATGACGTGTTCTATGCATATGTGTGTTAGTGATTCATTTTCATGTCCAAGTAATCCATCCCGAATATTCACTTTGTGGTCAGGGAGGTCGTTTTGACATCCTCTCGTACTTTATGTGACCGAAATTTGAATTCTATTCCCTTGTGTCATCACGTGGGTCATTAAAATCTATTAGTTCCTTTTTCTTTACCCTCGCATCCCTACATTTCATAGTCAAGTTAAATATGTTAGGATATTTAGACACTTAGGAGTTAGTTAAGATCTACTTGGTCTAATATGTCGTTAGGTAAAAGTGTGTTTCTTTAGTATGCATTAGTATGCATTTGTAGTTAGGAAATCCGACGGTCACGATATGTTCCCGA
>ML784714.1:728235-752168 GCA_009831015.1 Picea engelmannii | reverse complement strand
GCGTTGGCTGGGGCCGTGGATGTTTCCCCGTAGGGGTTTTACCACGTGAAAACATCGGTGTGTTGATCTTTGATCTGGTTATGTGAGTGGTTACTGAAGGTGTTCATCCTCTGTTGGAATACCTGTGTTGTCGAACAAAATATTAAAAATTGTCCGTCCTTTTTTCGGTTCACCGCCGACATGCTCATTACTTTCTCAAGTTGATCTGATGTCCCATTACCAATTTTTCACTTATGCATTTAGTTTCCCAAATTATGTCATGTTTTTTTCCATTTTTTAGGAATTTACTTGGCATTAATGCCCACTAGTATCACCCTATAGAACTCAACGCATGGTCGTCCCATCATCCTCCACATTTTTCTTATAAACAAAATTTTGACCGATAGATCGATAACCTTGCATTATCACCGTACTCGCCATAGAGTCAGTCCTGGAGATTCTTGAGAAATCAATGAACTTGTGTTCGTGGCCTCGTCCCCCTCTTCTCTTTATTTACCTCCAAAATTCTACTAGAATGGTTTCACATAGCTGATTGGGGGGCCCTCAAAACCGCTATTTTAGTGAAGTTCATTGACTCATGGGTCACTGTTCAAGGTGATATGCATGGGAAGGTCGAACAAACCAGGTTGGTCGACCTTGATTTTATTGATGTTGTCGAATTCCCATACATGGCTAACAACGCTTTCATGGACTGCACTATCTTTCCCAACGGAGAGTTCCAGTGGAAGTGGAAGCCTGACTACATTCCCCTGTGGGATTCCACTTTGATGTGTCTCTACGACCTCCTTGTATTTGGTACTTCTGGAGACGCTAGACGATGCAACAAATTTCTGATCAGTAGAGTGCACAACAGTAACCTCTGGTTATACCATGCTTACCCAATCCATGTACAGGACATCCATATGCTCACTGGGTTATCCATGCAAGACAAGGATTTCAACGAAGGGATTCCAAGGATATGGGAATCATGGTAAGAAGAAGGGGGAACTAATACTATATGAAAAATATGGAATACACCATAGAGGCCTAGGAGTGCACATTACACCGATTAACGATGAGCAGGTTTGCATGGATTGCTCCCTGATTGTGGGGAAGGTAATGTGAAAGTACATGAAGGGTGAGTGTACTTTGGATTCCATCGTAGTGGTGGAATTTAGAAAGAATGGCGCACCTATGAACTGGTGCAAATACCTTCTCATCGAGATGCTCTAGGGTTATGTGGATGTGCATGACCGAGCTAGCTATTTCACCTATGGATACTTGCTCGTTTCCTTCGCCATGTGGAAGTGGTAGCTATCGAGAGGGTGCAATATTTATCGCAACGCCAATGGTCATATCACCAAGTTGTTTGACCCATGGAATTTTTGACCTGCATCGACCAATGAGGCTACTAAAAATGACACCTTCAAATAATAGTACAATGACCTCATTTCCACAACCTCGTGACCACAGATCCCACATGCGCTACTCAATAGGAATACCCACAATATCTGGTTCAGGATGAACCATTATTACACATTTGTGTGGCCTCTAGGGGAGGCTCTGTCTCTTTTTCACATGAATACATTACCCTTTTACTTGGATGAGGTCTCGCTTGATAATGAAGTCGCCTCGTGGTGTGGGGTCATTGTTGAAAAGAAGAAGACACATTTCTCTTATGTGATGCCCGCAACTACAGAAAGGTTCACCCCAGGGGAGACATCTAATGTAGGCTCTAGTGCAAAAAATAGAAAACATACACTATCCATATCAAAGGAAGAGACTGATGAAGGTGAAGAGGAATCATTTCTAGGTAGTACACTTCAGATTCCATTTCCATCTATTCCTGATGAAGCAACAATCTCAAGTAAGCAATTCCAGGAGTTCATAACTTTAGTTTCCCCTCGAAAGAACTTTTGTATTGAATCCCCATCCCAAACCCTCAGTGATACTGTCATCACTTAGGACACCCCCCTTTAATCCATCCCACCTCAAGCTCACACCACTCCACTTCCATCGCAAACCACCCCCCTTCATTTTCATACCAATCCACCCTATATGCACACTCTAATTTCCACCTCATTTACTTCACCCTCTACACCCCCCCTCATCCATATCCTTGATGACCCTCCCATGAAGCTCCAATATTCCACTATCATTTAGGAAGACACCCCTCCATAGAACGATGGGACCACCACTGTCACGCACATGCCTCCAGTATCCCCAACCCATCACTAATTTGACACAATTTAGCCAGACCCTACTTCTCATCCTACCACAACTACTGACCCATTCCCCTCCACTTCTCCTCAGATCCTAGAATTTCTAGTCCCCCAACACACAAATCTCAAGAAAATCTCTTATCCACAACCAGAAATAGGTTCTGACACTCATATTTCGATGGATGAGGACCCTCCACAGGACCATCTCGACAATCAGGATTACACTCAGTCCATGCATAACGCTACTTCTATCAAGGAGCAAGTAGCACCTCTATTATAAGACCTTCATCGATGCCACTCTATCTTGGATCTTTGTTTGGAGAAACCAGAGATGATTGTAATGCTTCTACCATATGTCATAGGCTGGCTTGCATGGACCTCAGAGTGCACTCACTTGCACTAGAGGGTGCTAGTACCCCGATCATTTCAGAGCAATCAATCGCAAGTGGTCAATCTCTTGCTTCATAACCACCTTTGGATCCTGCTTATACTAGTGGTGAACTATGAACCCTAGATACACCTTAGATATTTCATATAATTAATTCTTACACTAACCAACTAGAGCAGAGAATCACCACAGTTGAGTGAAATAATCAAGAGCTCACACAACAAGCATAACAATTGAAAGATTCTATACAGATCGCCACTACAGCTATGGCACTTGAGAAGAGCTTATGGGTACAAGTTGAGTCTACTATCGGGGTTGTTTCCAACAAATTCATCCAAGTATGGCCTACTTTTCATCATATGGCACCTGACCTCTCAGAGGACATTGGCCTAGTTGCGCCAGTTGACGGGATTAGTCTTGTAGTATATGCATTGATGCAACTCGTAGGAAAAACTAAAGATCTCCAACACCAGTTGGATGTCATATGACTTAAGAAATAGGAGAATTCGAAATAAGTGATAGAAAACATCACCATGGTGATTGAAGTGCTATGGGCAAAAATCTCCCTAATATGGGTCTAGCGACTAGGCAGAGCCTCGACACCTTAAAAGATATAAATTCTTCTATTCTACCCCAAATCCAACAAAAAACTTATGATAGTTAAGAAAAGGGAGAAAATATCAAAATTTGTACCTTAATTCCTCCCATCTATTGAATATCATTTCCTGTTGTTGACTGTTACAAGATTGCAGGCCTCCTCCCAAAGCTGGCATGAAATAAGTTCATAGAACAAACTATGACAACATATGCATAACTATCAAAATCATCTAAAAGGTTAGTTATTCATGAAAAAATTCATAAACATAAACATAAATAGGTAAATATATCATACAAGAAGTTTCTCTTTTATAGATAACAATATTGGAAGTTATAGCCTGAATCTTTCTGATGTCACTCCACGAACCTCACCTCGGTTCCTCTAATTTGACTCCAATTTCACTATTCCCAATATGCTATCCTCACAACCAACATGCCAATATAGGGGAATATGATGGATTTTATAAGGAAGATGAATCGAAGGGAATCTTGAGGATGAAACTCATAGAAGAATGCAAAAAGGCTTGGAATAAAAGGAGAAAATTTGGCAGAGTTCACTTGCCTCTTCTTTAATATGTGCAAATGACACCCCTAGGGCCCCTTTTATATGGAGACAATATGGTTAATTAATTTTCATAAGGGCTACAAGAGATAATATGGTTAGCCAACCTGACATAGCTCATAAACTTCACCCGAAAGGGAGAATTTTTTTTCATTTTTGCAATTTTTAGAGTGTACGCAGGATGTCAGGAATGCAACTAGCATATGTACACATGATGCATATGTAGCAGGGCATGTACACCATGTCAAAAGTTTTTTTTTGAAGAGGAATCTCAAGAAAATTGTTTGGAAAAGGTGTAAATGAATAGGCCAAAGGTGTAAATGAATTTTGAGCTATAACAGATGCCCCCTAATGTGTGAGGTCATAAGAGAAACGGATGGCCCAAATAAATTATAACATCTTTAATAAAATGGGAAGGCACTGAGTGGTGTGAGCCCAAACGAGTGTTCACAAGCATGTAATATGCAAAAGAATAATAATAATCATTGAGGCTGGCATACCCATGCTCAAGAAAAACTAAGCATGGTTTCCAATCAAGTACAATGTAGATCCATGCAATATAGAGTAATCATGGCCACATAACTAATGTGTAGGCCAATATAGATTGTATCCATGAATAATACATAATGGATCTACATCTCAAAATCATAAGAATATATACAAATACAATAAATCTTCAGGATGCATCAATGCTTGTAGTTGGAGATGATAGCTTCAGTAAATCGAGAAATATCTTCAAGATCTTCATTACTTAGGTAGGAGTATAATGGAAGTATAAAAATCACTATCCTAAGGTCTTCGACAATCCGTCATAGAAAGACTAGAGGATATCGATTATCAGGCACAAAACTTCATTGATTCTAAATTTATACTTGACGAGACTCTCGGGATGGCCGACTTATGAAGGCCAAGAGGCTTATTGCAGAAAGGCTGACTCAAGTTCATAAGAATTTCCCTTGGAAAAGAGAATGACATATAAAAATACTCAAGAAATGTGTTATTGAAATAAGCTTGTGACACAGGAGGCACCAAAAACTCTCCATATGTTTGGAAGAGAATCCAAACAGAGGAAGACACAACTCTATGTAATGAGAAAAACTTCCTAAGGCCATAATAGATCCCAATGCTTACATAACAAATTGAAGGATGTGCTTTGTCTAAGGGTGACTAGATTGCTGCTAGTAAAAGAGAATGTTTTCTCGTCCCCTCTTTTACAAATTTTTAATTTTTTTGTCTTTTTCATATTTTTAAGAAGCTTGAAAAAGAATAAAAGAACACTACATTACAAAGGAGGAACGAGTGTTTTGGGCAATAAAACTAGTTCTAAGCACATGGAACATACCGATCCTTAGTGCAAGGAGACATGTGCAGGATAAAAACACTCGGGAAAATTCCTCCATGGGTTAGGGTGTCAGAACACAAGGGAAAAATGATGCAAGTCTTTCACCTACAGAATGCTCTAAAATTTTAGAATTAACAAAATGGAGCCAACATTAGGCCAAAGATGCAAGAGTGAAATATGCAATGCGATTTACACAATGAGCCTCCTTGAATGTAAAGTTTTACGATCCCAAAGAAGGTAAACTTGGGGATTTTTCACTTTTAGAGAAACTAAAAAAACCAATAAAAGAAGACTCCAAAGTGATATTTTTAGTAATTTTAGTCTCCAGGGTCCAAAAAATAATAAAATCATACCAAGGAGAACTCTTATGTTCATTGGTCCATAATATTCCTTTTTCGTACTTAGTCCAGCCAGTCCAGAAAAGGGTTAAAATTATACCGAAAGGACATCTCTTCAAACGCATTTTAACGAGTGTGACAGAGACAATATCACTCGGCTATATTTTGAATTTTAAGGAGTTTGAAAAGAACTTAACTATGGACTTAGTCATCCTTTTTCGTAATTTAGTCCCCTGAGCTCGAAAAAGTATAAAACATAACTTAGGTGAAATCTCTCGGTGAGACGTGTATCACAAGGTGTCCCTTTTTCCTAGGTAATCTATTGGTCGGGAAAAAGGTTAAACTTATGCCAAGTAGATGTTCCTTCTGGACCAATTAATGAGTGTGAAAGAAACAAGGTCACACGACGATATTTTCTTGTTTAGGGAGTCTGAAAGGGCTTAAAGAAGACTCCAAGGGGTTTCCTTTTTCTTAAATAATTTACAAGGTCCGAAAACGTGATAAAACAATACCAGGGAGAATGGATCTTTTCACAAATTTAGTTAGGCCTAAAAAGGGGTTAAACTTACACCTGAGAATACTCTCCTAGCAAACCGTAGCTCCTAGGGTGTACCGTTTTTGTAAAATTAGCCATCCGGACCAAAAAAGGGGTAAACTATCACCGGACATATGTGCCTTCAAATTTCTCTTTTATGAGCGTGAAGGGAAACAATATTGCTCAAAACTATTTTCAATTTTAGAGAGTCTGAAAAGGGCTTAAAGAAGACTCCAGGGGGATCCTTTTCTTAAGTAATCTAAATGAGGTCGAAAAGGATACATAATTTCTCGTTAGATATCGCTTTCAAAGTTTAAGTGAGCTTGAAAGACAACAAACCATTCTCTTAGGGAGTCCCTTGAGTATAGGCCATCAAAATATGAAGAAGAAAGATGAGGCTTCAACACAAAGTCATGGTGAGACTAAAAGGACTCCCAAGCCTACAAAAGACTCGCAACATGGATGCCATAATGAAAGACAAGGATCTATACAGGGAATCTATGGAGAGGAAGGATCTACCACCTAATTATGACACTTCTAAAGAAACATAGAAGGTTTCATGTCATACTTCAATGGGATCGAACCTATGGAAAAGAGAAAATCGTCAATAAAATGCAAGATGTAAGGCGATAAAGGCCTATCTTATATGAAAATAGAAAAAATGTAACTTTGTCACAGGATGATATAAGTAGTACCCATGCATTAAAAATACCAAATCGGAAGGACATAAGACTTGGAGATGACCAAAAAATCCCCAAAAATAATCAAAACATCCATCAAACAAACCATAGGGATGAAAAAGGGTCAAAACTAGGTCACCACAATGTCAAAAAACCTATAAATAGAGGTGAAAGGGAGCATCTCATCATTGTTGTTTGAAAAAAAAAAAAAATAGAAAAAACTCTCTTCCTTCAATTTCACTTTTGGAGAGCTACGGTGGGCTAATCGACTCATTCCTGAACCAAGTAAGTACACTTCCCTTTCTATTGCAATTTCATTCAAATTTCATGGTTTTTAAATAAAATTGGGGGCCACACGCCCTAAAATTTATCATGATTGTGCATCTACATGTGCTATCCATGCTCAATGCATGGATGTATGCGGACTGAGATAAACTCAACATGCGTATGTCTGTGACTATATTAAAAATAGGGCGCGCACATGCTCTTAAAAATGAGAAAAATCAAGGAACTAACACACAAAAATTTCCATCACTCAGGATGTATGTGCGTAGGAGAGAGAGAGAGCATGAGGAAGTGGATCAAATGGTTGAGGAGGACCCTGCAAATATAGCCATACTAAAACAATGTGGGCTATGGAAATTGTTTCATTGTCCATTCATGAGGGCCCAACCTAGACTACTAAATCACCTTGTTGAGTATTGGAACCCTAACACAAAGGCCTTTATGCTAGAATGCCAATATTTGACAATCACTACTGAATACATTTACTTCTTGACCAATCTCTCTTTGGGGGGGGGGGCACGGTAAACTTGACTACCTTCCCTCTATAGCCATATCACATAGCCCATTACATTGATATGTATTGTGAGGTCGACACAGAGAAGATGGGATATCAAGTCCCCATTCAAAATATAGAAAACCTTGGTTTGATAGTAGTATTGTACTTGATTGGGAAGATTACTAGATCCACGACTCTACTTCAAGCTTCTTATGCTCAAATTCATTGTGTAGTGTAGTGCCTACAGTCGGTGATCTTCTATTGGAGCACGACGATGCTCAATTATATGAAAATACAACTGATAGAGTGTAAACTGAGGAATAAAAAGAACTTTGGATTCATGATAGTTCTTTTTGCATCTTTTTTGAGAGAGTGTCGGGCCTAATCCCTAAGGAGAGCATACGAGGGAATGTAGTCACTTTTACAACACTATGTGTATGGGCCACTTTGATGACCCGATAGGGAGCAGGGGCCATTCGAGAGTCATATGACGATGAGTTCTTCTATTGGTGGAAACGACAGATCCCAACCATTGAGGACTATCTCTATGCAAGGATCAATTTCTTGAGAGATCTTGAGATGCCTATGCCCCTGGCGCATCTCACAGTGAGACAAGTATGTACTCATATATATATAATTTTTTTTTATATTTTATTTACGAGAAAGAAAACATATTTTTGTTAATGTCACGATACTAACTCAAAACATTTGTTATGTATAGATGTGGGACCAGTGCGACCAACATACCTCCCTTGTATTAGGCGTCGCCCGCAAGAGAAGGCCTAGCGAGGAGGAGTCACAGCAGTAGCAGGACCATCATTGACAGAGGCCGAGAGAGTATTGAGGTGGGTAGAGAGGAACTTGACGTCCCTCACCTGGAGTGTGTCGATGGCAGAGGTAAGGATATGCTGCCATTTATGCAGCCCCATGTCATGGGAGTACCCAAGGCATGAGTCCAGTTATTCTGGCATCTAGCCAATTCCATAGTACATTATAACAACGCCAATAGGCCTAGATCTTAGAATAGGATTGGACCTCATGCATGCTAGAGCACCCATTTTTGTATCTCTCTATGTATTGAGGGCTTAAGACCAACAATGTATTATTGATACTTTTGAGGCCTGTGGCCCACATTTTGTACCGCGACATCACTTTTTGAACATGTTATATATATAAAATTTTTTTTTTCTTATGGACTAAATATATTTATTTTAAATGTATTTACATGTGTTTGTTTGTGTGTGCTTTTATAATTATGTGTGTGAAATATGAAAATCTAAAACATGATTCTCCATTGCATCAATTAATTGATTAGACCTCCTAGGAACATGAATATATGTAATATAATAAAAATAATGTTCTAAGAAATGTACCCTAAGGAATCATCGGTGAATCATGGTATCGTGAATGTGCTACACTACATTTAATTATGACACTACCAATTGAGCATCTAGATGAACCTGGAGGTGAGAAATACCATGTGACAATGCATTACGTAGTAACTATATTACAACACTGTACTCGACAATGTTGTTGGTTAATTCTCCTAGACAAACACCTACAAAAGATACCAACTGACTAGTGGGTGTGAAGATCACCCAAGATGTGTAAGAAATCCTTCGAGTGTGTTAGCTAGCACCGTCCACGAACCCAACATAAACCTCAGATTCAGATGACATCTGCCACAATGCAGAAAAAACAATAAACTACATGTACACTGTTATCACCCCATAAATTATGGGAATCAACTTATGACTTGGATATTATGGATAGTATCTGCATCTAGTATTTTTATTGGCAATTGATTTTTCATTTTACAAAAATAAAAAGAAAAGGAGAAAAGAAAAAGAAAAAAGAAAAAGAAAAAGAAAGAAAAGAGGGCATAAAAGAATTGAAACAAAAGCCCCATGCAATAATAGTAACTTGGTCATACCTTTCAAGCATGACCAAGTTCTTTTTAAATTTTCAATGTTGATAGGTTAGAGAATAAATTTGACCAGACTGTCAAATCCTGGTCAGATATCCCCTAGGCTAGATTAGTGAATAAATCTGACCAGACTGTCTAATCCTGGTCAGATATCCCTTAGGCAGAGTAATTTCTTAACCCAACAGTCTAATCTGGGTTAATAGTCCTAGAAGATAGGCTAGCATGTAGGTTAGTTTCTTATTTTGTTTGACCACCCTTGAAATCAGATCGATGAAATTACTACCCCATGTCCCCATGGCCTTAAAATAGCTTAGATAAAGTCTCCTTGGTGGGGTTTACGTTAAAATTTGGGAAAAACCCATAAAATGCCTTTATATCCTAAGTTTTTCCTACACATGACTTTTTATGCTCCCAACATATGTTTCATTCACTTTCCAATGGTCCAGATCACGACGCCTAGATCAACAGCTCACGCAGCATTCCAGACCCCCCCTTGTGTTCTGCCTTTAACGCAGGGGGGGGGGGTCCGGAATCGGCGATAATATTCACACAGATCTGGACGGTCCTGAAGAGAGCGCGTGAATCCACGGCCCACATTGGATTCCGGACCCCCTCGCCCGTTCTGCCTTTAACGAAGGGGGGGGGTCTGGAATTGATAATAACTTGGACGCACATCTATATGGCTCAGAACAAAGCGCTCAAATCTACGGTTCACATTGAATTCCGGACCCCCCCCCCCTCCGTNGGGGGGGGGTCCGGAATTGGTATTAAGGAACGCGCTAAGATCCGCGGCCAGGAAACCAGTGCGCAGATCAATGGCTCATAATGTATTCTGGACCCCCCCTGGTGTTCTGACTTTAACCAAGGGGGGGGGGGTATGGAATGAATATTCTTTGCTGTGGGCCCCCTGTTACATGTGGCATTGTCCTACTGGTCCAGAAGTCCCATCCTTCACATGCTGCCTGACATCCCGTCGCCCTTGGATGTCATCTTCCACCGAGTGCACTTGCTCCACTTGCTCCCGGGGTCGTGTCACTTCCCATAACTTCTGTCAGTCCATGTTTTCAGTACCATAACCCCCTTCACTCATGAACAACCTCCTTTGGCGAATTTAACCTCCAATCACCAACCTCCACGTCAGTCATCCGTATACTTTGGTCACCGTCACCTGCCATATCACCCCAAGTGGCCCGTTGTCCATTAATAACTGGATAATATGCCCGTTGTCATGCTGACAGTATCTCCCGCGCCAAACCGACCCCAATTTTGAATAAAAATGTCATTTTCCCTTTTCATTCATTATTCATCCATCGTGCCAGAAACCTCTTCTTCCTCCATTTCTTCTGTATCGCCTTCACCCGCAGTTTTCGACCCCACTAACGTATTGTTTATTGCAGGTACAGTTGCTAAAATGGTGTCAAAGACGAAACAATCGGAAGAAGAAGAAAATCCTTTTCTTCCCCCTCCCATTGACCTGGATAAAATTCCCTTGGTCGATAAATATCGGTTGATAGGAGATACTATCTGCAGTTTCATATTTTCTGATTTACAGTCATGGCTCCGGGAGGTGTTCCTGGACCAGAGTGATGAAATTGGACTTTGGGAGTCCAATTTGCCCCTGTATCTTTTTCCCCAGATTCATCATTTCCCAGAATTTTCCCTCAAGTGTCAAGCCCATTATGTCCCCAACCAGAAAGCCATCGTTTCCTCGTCTGGAGACGTCCTCTTCTTCATCACCCCCGAAGATAATGACCAGATGATGCAAGTTACCCGTGCGGAATCTGCGTCCCCATTCAATTTAGAAATCCTCACCGAGCTATATCAGAGAATGACATTCCCTCAGAGGGATCAGATCTTCGATATTTTTCTCCCCACTTCCGCTCCACTCCCTTCCACCAATATCCCTTACCCTTCTTCTATGTTCTCTACCAAAGGAAATCAAATTATTTCTTCCCTGTGTGCACTGCTTGGTTACTACTCTGATCAATGGGTAGATGAGCCCATCCTAGGTTTTCTGTCCATTTTCTCAAACGATGAACAGCCTACCACGCAGTTCGATTACAGCACCTTCTTGGCCGAGAATATTCACGAACAATTCGTGAATTTCAGCACAGAGGGTATGTTCAGATATTCTTCCATACTGGCGTACATGTTCCTTTACTTCCAAGCCGACAAATTCAGTTTCTCCATGCAGAAGATGGACGCGGACGGTCGGCCCCAGCCAGTCACAGCATGGACTTCTCTTCTGAAGTGTAACTCTGCTGAATACGACTTCAAAGCTTTTATCGATCAGTTTTACCATCTGGTGGTTAGCATGCTGAGTGGCAGACCTGAGCCACGAATAAATGAAGAGGTCCAGAGAATTCTGCAGCTCTCGGACAATGTAAATACCGGAGACTGGTACCTGTACCTGAATTATACTGAAATTAGAGTTTTCGGGTGCGAGTTGGCACCATACAAGCTACCTCAATACCTGTCAGTAAGGATATTTGCCTTAGAATATATTAGGCAAATAATGAATTCAGACGATATTCATTTTGTTTCCTTAAAAAAGAAACAACAATTGAGAATTAAAGGGCAGATAGGTTCTTTTATCTGCAATAGTAGAAGTGCCGGGGAGGAAGCGGAAAGAATGTTAAAGGATATGAAATTCTTCACAAGTTTCACCTGGCACTACGATCCATATGGGATCATCTCTGAAATGAGGGTGAACAATAAGAGCATTCCGTATGCTCATGAGCCCAAGCCAGAGATCGAGAAATTTGCAAATCAGACAGAATGGGAGACCGATACTTTGATTGATGAGGAACAACAAACTGAAGTGGAACAGCAGACGCCCTCGACGAGTGCGCTACCCGCTACCACACCTCAGGTTAACAAAGAGAAGAGGCCCCGACATGAGTCATCTCCTCCTGTAACAGAGGTGTCATCAG
The DNA here is from genome assembly GCA_009831015.1 of Picea engelmannii. Lineage (NCBI taxonomy): Eukaryota > Viridiplantae > Streptophyta > Pinopsida > Pinales > Pinaceae > Picea > Picea engelmannii. Next base: position 739,884 of record ML784714.1, on the reverse strand, counting down.
AGGAATTCCAAATACACTCCAAAAATCCAAAGACAGTTTCAGTGCCTGGCGCAACAATAGAACATGAAGTTTCTACTACCACAGTAACTACCACAATGGTCAAGCCAGTCACTCTACCTTTCGGCTCAAGTCAACATAAGGCAATATCAACAGCAATAAAATCCGCAGGTTCTCCCCTAGATACTCCGCCGAGTAAAACTGGTCCCAAGTTAGGCATTTTTGAAAAATATGACTTAATCAAGAAGAAGAAGAACCAGACACTCACTAGCATCACTTATGCCCAGTTCCAGAAGCAGTCTTCCACAGCCCAGCATAGAATTCTTTCGGCATTTGATACTGAAAAGGGTAGGATGCATATGGCTTACCTCCAAGCACAAGTGCCGGATCCCAAGGTGATATCAGACTACAAAAGGGCCACCTTTGAGTTCCAAGCAAAGGACGTGCATCCAACAGATCAGATGGATCTGCACAAGCAAACAGGGGAGATGGTTTTTCATACACTAGCCCACGCTTCAGCTTCTGCATCAAAATTCCGGGTATCTTTGAACAATGCCCAGACCCAACTTAAGCTGGAGAAAATATCATCTTTCACGAAGGACAACATAATCAATACATTGGAGGAGCTGGTCCTCAAGATCGGCTACGACCCTGCAAATGTCAAGGCTGCCGAAGAGACGATTAAAAAGAAAAATGCTGACATCGCATCCTTAAGAAAACAACTAATGCTCCCTCCAACAAAGGACCCACTGGCAAAGGAGATAGCCGAAAAGGAAGGCGAAAAGGATGAGATGTTAAAATTACTCATGGAACAGAATGCTCAGCTAAAGGAGATGGAGGCTGAGATGGAAAGACTGTTAAAAGAGAAAGAGCAAACGAAGCCAATGGAAGGCATTCCATTGAGTGCTATCCTGATTGCAGGTTTGAGCACAGCAACAACGATACCATCTGCAACACCAGTGTCACTACCAGAAGGAACCATTGACCTTGCCAAGCCAATGGAAAGGATGAATCTGCAAGAGTCAGAAATCAGCAGGCTTAAGAAAGAAGTAGAAAACCTCCAAGAGCTTAAAACTTCTTACCAGACAAGCCTGTCTAAAGAAAAGCAGGTGAATGAGCAAATCAGGAAGGAGCTACAGCAGCTCCAAAAGCAGACCATGGCAGGGAAGACTTTGGCTGAGGCCAAAGAGACGGTATGGACAGACATTACCAAGTCCATCAATGAAGTCTGGCCAATGTTTCAAATCATGTTCGAACAAAATGAGCTGCTCGAGAGGAGAAAACAGGCTGTGGATAAAATCAGAATGGAGCTGGGAGACATGCCAGCACAAGCAAATGAAATCATAAGGTTCCTGAATTCCAAGACCAGGGAGGAACTCGAAGAATTGAAGATTGAGGACAGGACAAAAACTATATTGGAGGTGAAACGGGTTCTAACCAAAAGAGGTCTCATGCTTCAGCTTGAGGAAAAGATTCAAGTCATGGATCAAGGAGTGCAGAAGTTTTTCAACAAGATTGATGCTCTTCAAAGGAAGGGCCTGCCTCGTCTGAAGGTCATTAATGACAAATTAATGGCACTCCCTGATTAAAAGAAAAGGTTGGCTGAAGTGTCTAAGGACAGTTCCAAGTTTGCGGGTATACAGGGAAGCATCTCAGGAAAAGCATTCATGGATGCCCTGCAGTTGGATATTAGTATTCAACATGAGATTAAACACATATTCATCATCAAGCCTACATTTGCTAAATATACAGACATGGATGAAGTATATCGCAGATTGCTTAAAGTCACAGTGCCAGGTCATATTAGATGGGAGGAGCTGTGCGATCTACTAGATTAGCAGATGAGCTGTCACGATCCAGTCACCTGTCCAGTCAGAAGAGGTTGCGATGGCACCTCGCCAATGGCCTACCCCAGAAACACTGCTTGCAGTTGTAATGAGTCATCAAACAATTTTTGATTAGTTAAAGTAGTTAGACTAAAAATAGGATGAGCACGTCCCGATCGGTTATGATGGGAACGTTGTATTTTGATATTATTAATACTTCAACTCTCGAAGTATCGAGGGTTGTTGATTCGCACACCCTATTGCTATCAAACTGTATCATTTTTTAGGAGATCCACCATTAATAAAGAAGAGGCATTTCACAGGATTCTTGCGTATGTTCACTGGTGATGTGATTTCTTAAGTTGAATGTTTTTCTTTCTCTGTAATCATTTTGTTTTTCTGGGACTAATCTTTATGAATAACGTAAAGTTGCAGGATTTATCTTGGATGCCCTGTTTCCGATTCTAAGGATTTTAATGTTTATCTTCTAATACCTTCAATTAAGAAATTCTTAACTACTTGTTAGTTGAAGTTATTTTTCTTATCTTTCCTCTCTCCATCATTTTAATTACTAAAATATCCAGTGAATGTATTATCTCACCTTGTGAAGTTCTTTTTCGACATTTCTGGTTGTTTCTGTTATTTGATTAAACACAGACCCCATAGCCCAATGGATGTGTAGACTGTCTCAACCAATTTATAGCCCACTTTTACAACAAGACATACTTGTGCCTTTACCTAGCCTAATATATAAACTAAAAACAAAGCTAAATAATATAGAGAGATCCCTCTCTGAAGCTGGAAGGGCTAGATCCCAGCTTTGAAAGCGGTTGGTTAAGGTTACCTTTGTAAATTTCTTATTTTTTCAACCTCTCGGAAATTTACCAAGTGCTAACATAAATGGCGACCATACTAGGGAAGAACTAAAACTGACAATCTCACGACTTCCTTCCCCTAAAGAAAGTTTGACTCTGAGAAGAAAGTAATGATTAGAGGTTGATTAACTCTGTACATACTATTTTTAGAATCTCTCTTGGAACCTTTTCCCACTCTTGTAGTTCCTCTATGACTGTCCCTGCAGCAGTACAACCTAATATCGAGCCCGGACTAGCTAATAAAACGCATATTGCGTCAAACCTTTTTGACATAATCCTCAAAACTGCCAATAATCGGGAAGAACTTGAACGTTCATGGGTAGCCATTGAACGAGACATAGCTACTCAGGAATAATTGGAAGCTAGACGACGTCAACGTAGAAATCTCCCCTAGTTTCCTTCACCATAAAATAAAATATATATATATATATATATAAAAACCCAAAAAGAGTTCTAGCTCCCAAGAAAGTTCACACTCGATCTCATCCAGACCCAGAACCCTCTACAACGATAGATAATCCCGAGTAGTTGTTGAGGCGAAAGACCTTAGCTACCAGTTCAGTGAGTTATACTCTCCTTCACAAGTCTCCTTCTTTTTCCGGAGAACCAGATACCTTTCAAAAACTTTATCTTGATCTTCTTCCACCACGAAACCTTGTTAGAACACGGTCTGAAACTTTTGTGTCTAAGCTTGTCTTCGACCCAACTGCGTTGCAACCCTGAACCCCTGAAGTCTTGTCTCCTACGACTAAACTACAAATCACCACCTCAGCACCGCCTAGTCCGTCGTCGCCCTCGTCTTCCGTCGCTACCTCTCCAACCACTCAGGTCATCGTCCCTCCTCCTCCACCCGTCATGGCAGCTCGATATGCCCCTTTGGTGTTGGTTGCACCACTACATGCCATGCCCCAAGACTACCAGACTAGACTTCCGCAGTTCGACGCAACCAGACCTTTAAATGCACAACAACATGTGGATAAAATGAACGACTATTTGGATTTACAGGAAGTTGATGAAGTCGACGTTCAAATGAGACTTTTTGCTCAGAGTCTGACGGGAGACGTCAAGAAATGGTTCAAATATTTACCTGCCGCATCAATCCCTGACCTTTTCGCGTTCCAGAGAAGTTTTCTTGACCGGTGGGAGGTAAAGAAAAACCCTCTCCAAATACTGTCAGAATATGAGAATATAAAAAGAAATCAGGGGGAGAGGGTACAAGATTATTGCACCCGTTTTAACAACTTGTATAATGCAATCCCAACGGAAATCAAACCCCCCCAGGGTTTGGCATTAATTAAATTCCCGGATGGATTTGATGCCGACATGTCATACCAATTAAGAGAAAGAAATGATGCCACCTTAGAGGACATGCAAAAGAGTGCTATCAGTGTGGAGGCCAATCTGCTGGCAAAACGGGCCCGTCAAAGGACGGAAAGGAGAGTCACGATCAAAGAAGAACCTTCCATGTCAAACACCGATTCCAACTTGGATTCTGTAGTTAGATCATTGGAATTATTGATAGAAAGAACAAGTATTTCAGATAGAAATCCTCCGAGAGACGACACACCTGCTCCTCAGATTCGGAACCCCAATTTTAGAAGAAACCCTCCTCAGATCAGACAGAGAGACCCTAGAGAACAAAGAGAACAGAGAGGCCCTGATCAGCCGATCAGACCTCCTCTACAGAAAAACTATGCTGATGAAGGGGGAGACGTGATTGAAGAATTGGAGGACACTCACATTAACCTTATGGGCATTCACGACAATGAGGCCATTTTCCTTACTCGAGAAGAGCAGGAACTTTTTCTGCTAAATCAAACAAAGGTAAGTGAGGAAACCAAAGATGAGGCACAACAGGTCCTTGAGAATGCTATTCTGGAGGCACACAGGCAGTATAATCTGTGCAGCAGGAAGACAGAAGGGGCCTCATCTAAGAAGATAACCGAAACACAGAAGACAGTCGAATCCAAGAAAGCCCCTAAACCTTCTACTGAAAAGACTCTTGATAAGGTTTCTGAGAAGAAGAAAGCTGACCCTCCTTTAAAGAAAAACATCACCATCCTGAAAAGACCATCACAACCTGATACTTCTCATGTTAACCAGCCAAGTACTTTTGAGCTGAGGAACCTGGCAGACAAATCAGAACTGATAAGCCAAGGCAGAGCTCTTACACCCTTTAGTCTTGAAGGAGAATTAGCAAAAATAAAGATTCCCATCCCACTTACAGAGTTGATGAACCGAGACGGTTATCGTTCACAGGTACTAAAAGAATTAGCCATTGAACGTAACATAGGCACCAGGGCCTTGACTATTGGATCAGTGACTCATTCAGACACGGTGAACCTCACTGATGATCATCCCGAACTCCTTTTCGGACCTGAAGTAAATGGTCGAGACGATACTGGTGATGTAGCTCCCTTTTACATCAGTTTGAACATACACGATCTAATATTGCATAACGCCATGCTGGATTCAAGTGCCTCACATAATTTGATGCCTAAAGCAGTAATGGAAAAGATGGGATTAGTGGTCACCAGGCCTTACAAAGATCTCCACTCGTTTGACTCCAGCAAAGTCAAATGTATCGGTTTGATTAAAGATTTGTGCATCACCCTGGTTCAGATCCCTTCGAAAAACATGGTAATGGACGTGGTGGTTGCAGACATCCCACCAAAATATGGTATGTTGTTATCCCGGTCTTGGGGAGCTAAGTTGAAAGGAACCCTGCAACTAGATATGTCTTACGCCACTATCCCAGTGTTTGGACAACAGAGGAGGTTATATAGAGAAACACTGATGAAGTATATGGTCAGCAGTCAAGATAAACCACACAATTACCCCCTTTACTCTGCTCATTCCAATTTAGATTCGTTCATCTTGTACAATGACGGTGATACTGAAGAGCCAAACATTCAGCTGGTGGAAGAGGTAGCTAGCCAAGATGAAGGTTCAGAGAACGGTGAGGCAGAAAAGATGGAAAATGTAATCACGGAAGATTTCCCCGCTGATTTCTGGAGTATGGATTTCGATGGAGCTGTGAGTAAAGAAGGAGTAGGAGCTGGAGTCTGGTTGCATAATCATCTAAAAAGGTATTCATAAAACCATTCCTATAAGTTTTCCACTGCACTAACAACGTTGCTGAGTATGAAGCTTTAATGCTAGGTCTGAAGCTGTTGAAAAAACTTGGTGCTAAGCAAATAATGGTAAGGGGTGACTCTGAATTAATAATCAAACAAATTAAAGGTGAGTATGCTGCTAAACACCCGCGCCTTAGAGCCTACAGGAATGCCGCTCTCGATGCTTTGAAGTGTTTTAATGAGGTTGACTTGTAGGTAATGCCGAGGGGGCAGAATATTCTGGCCGACGGATTGGCCACGTCAGCAGCTTCCTGCAAGATTCCTTTCCGCCAAACTCACCCATACACTGTTGAAGTGAAATGCAGACCGACGGTGCCCGATAATATCAGGTACTGGCAAGTGTTTGGAAATGACGATCAGATAGAGGACTTTCTGCAATGCAAGAACGATTTTGAATGTACAAACATAGATGTAGAAGATGAAAACGAGAACGTAAATAATTCTGAATTTGAAATAGATAGTGTGAATAATGTAAATACGGTAGATACAGTAGATTCAGGAGAGTTAGTGGATGACGAAATGGATGCCGAAATTTTACAATTGAAAAGCAATATTTTACCTAGAGGGATTGTCCCTTTAGAAGATCTGTTTGACAATGATGATGTAGCTAAGAAACCAAAAATAAAAGCTCATGGGCAAGAGGTAGAGGACTGCAATATAGGAATTGACGAGAAGCCTAGGATGGTTAAACTGTCCAAATCTTTTCCCCCAGAACAAATGCTTAAGTACATTGAGCTATTCAAGGAATATTCATACGTTTTTGCCTGGGGTTATGAAGATTTGAAAGCCTATGATACCAGCATCACACAACACAGGATTCCCATAAAGGAAGACCAGAAACCGTTTAGGCAGAAACTTAGGAGGATAAATCCCAAGTTGCTTCCCTTGATAGAAAAAGATATTAAGAAAATGTATGATGCCAAGATCATAGTCCCACTGCGTTTCTCTAAGTGGGTTTCTAATTTAGTCCCCACACATAAGAAAACCAGGGAAATCGGACTCTGCATAGATTTCCGTAATCTGAACAAAGCATCCTTGAAGGATAATTACCCCTTGCCCAAAATGGATCACCTCCTGCAAAGAGTGGTCGGGTCTAGTCGAATTTCTCTGTTAGATGGTTTCTCAGGCTACAACCAGGTCCTAGTTCACCCAGACGATCAGGAAAAAACTGCTTTCACCACACCCTGGGGCACTTTCATGTATGTGAAGATGCCTTTTGGTTTGATGAACGCAGGAGCCACCTTCCAGAGGGAAATGGATATCGCCTTTGTAGAAGAGTCAGGTAAGTTTATTGTCGTTTATATAGATGATGTGACTGTGTTTTCCCAATCCAATGATGAACACCTGCGACACCTTAGACGAGTTTTCGAAAAATGTAGAAGGTTCGGGATTTCTTTAAATCCCAAGAAGTGTCTTTTTGGGTTAGAAGAAGGCAAACTGTTGGGACACATCATCTCTAAAGAGGGAATCAGAATTGACCCCAGCAGAATAGAGGCCATACTAAAGTTAGAACACCCAAGAAACCTCAAAGAACTACAATATTTTATAGGGAAAATTAACTTCCTTCGAAGATTCATTCCTAATCTGGCCAAGCTCCTCCGAAACATTACAAACATGCTAAAAAAGGACGCGAAAATAAAATGGGATTCTGAGTCCAGGAGATCCTTCGAACAGGTAAAACGAGCACTCATAGAAGCCCCAGTTTTGATTAGTCCCGATTTCACTAAAGATTTCTATCTCTTTTCTTTCGCCTCTGAACATACTATAGCAGCCGTGTTTCTGCAGAAGAACGGTGAAGGGTATGAACAACCCATAGCTTTCTTCAACAAAGCTCTAAGAGATGCTGCACTGAACTACAATATCATGGAAAAACAAGCTTTTGCTTTGGTAAAGGCTATCATGGACTTCAGGGTCTATATTCTCCATTCCCACATCATAGCTTATGTTCCAAACGCGGTAGTAAAAGATATATTAACACAAGACAACCCTGATGGGAGAAGGGGAAAATGGATTGCAGTTATTCTAGAATACGACATAGAAATTAAGCCCACAAAACTGATCAAAGGCCAAGGCCTTGCCAAATTGATGGCTGAATCTAACTTTCAAGCTCTTGACATTAATTTTCTTGAGGTGGCAGATGAATAGGGTGAGATGGCGACTCCAAATGTTAAAGAGGTTTTTCTAAACTCTCCATGGTATGCAGACCTTATTTTTGTTCTACAAAACTTACAAGCTCCCCCTAGTTTAACTAAAACTAAAGATAGATTTTTAAAGTTGAAGGCCCTGAAATTCTGTATTCTAGAAGAAAATTTGTATTGGAAAGACCCCGCAGGTATCCTTTTAAATTGTTTACTGAAAGATGAAGCTGATAAAGTGTTGCAGGAGTTTCACGCAGGAGAATGTGGTGGCCATTTGAACTGGAAGGTTACAACCAACAAAATACTCAGAGCTGGATTTTACTGGCCAACCTTGTTTGCATATGTGCATCATAAAGTAACAGCATGTTACCAATGCCAACTGTTTGAGGGTAAAAGGAAACTCCTTCCTCTACCCCTTAAACCAATTTTAGTGGAGGCTCCTTTCCAGCAATGGGGACTTGACTTCATTGGAGAAATACACCCTCCGTCTTCAGGCCAACATAGGTGGATTCTTACTGCCACGGATTATTTTACCAAATGGATCGAGGCCGTACCAAGCAGGCAAGCCACTGAATCTGTTATTATAAAATTTCTTGAAAATAATATTTTGTCTCATTTTGGTTGTCCTAGAAAGATCATTACTAACAATGCAGCTTCCTTTTGGTCGAAGAAACTCATTGATTTCTGCAGTCGTTACCACATTGGCTTGGGGCATTCCACAACCTACTACCCTTAGGGGAATGGGTTGGCGGAATCCTCAAACAAGACTTTGGTGAATATCATCAAGAAAACATTGCAGGAAAATAAAAAATCATGGCATGATAAGATGGTATTTGCTTTATGGGCAGATAGACTGACCACCAAAAGGTCCATTGGTATGTCACCATACCAGCTGGTCTACGGTACTGAGGCTGTTTTCCCAACTTCTTTGGGAGTCCCTGTCATGAAGTTACTTCAAGAAATGAAAGCTGAGCCAAATGACTCCCAGAGACGAATTAATTAGATGATTCATTTACAACAGACCCGAGAAGATGTTTTCAACAAAACATAGGTCATCCAGGAGAACATCAAGAAAATCTTTGATAAACGAACCAAGGAGGATGATTTTGAGCTGGGAGGCCTGGTGTTGAGATGGGATGCCAGGAACGAGGACAAGGGAAAGCATGGGAAATTTGATCATCTATGGACAGGGCCCTACATGATCCAAGGTTTCAGAGGAAACAATGCCTTTTTGCTAAACAATGTCGATGGGTCAGATCTGCCAGGAGCACCTGTGAATGGCAGAATGCTGAAACATTATGCCCCACCTCAGTAAAAGATTTTAAGAACTCACTCTCCATTGTACATACCCGTTTTAATTTTCAGTCTTTACTTGCATTTTCTGAGTGAAGAACATTGGTTAGTTTGTTGAAGCCCGAAGAGAAGGCCCTAAGCTGCTGATCACTGTTTTTCGAAGTTTTCCTGAGAATAAGACCAACTAAGGTTACCAGACATATATGTTCAGAGTGATAGGAAACTGGATTCTTGGCACTTAACAGGGCAAGTACCATCCCCAGGTGGAGCCGCTGTTATCACCCCATAAATTATGGGAATCAACTTATGACTTGGATATTATGGATAGTATATGCATCTAGTATTTTTATTGGCAATTGATTTTTCATTTTACAAAAAGAAAAAGAAAAGGAGAAAAGAAAAAGAAAAAAGAAAAAGAAAAAGAAAAGAAAAAGAAAGAAAATAGGGCATAAAAGAATTGAAACAAAAGCCCCATGCAATAATAGTAACTTGGTCATACCTTTCAAGCATGACCAAGTTATTTTTAAATTTTCAATGTTGATAGGTTAGAGAATAAATTTGACCAGACTGTCAAATCCTGGTCAGATAGCCCCTAGGCTAGATTAGTGAATAAATCTGACCAAACTGTCTAATCCTGGTCAGATAGCTCTTAGGCAGAGTAATTTCTTAACCCAACGGTCTAATCTGGGTTAATAGTCCTAGAAGATAGGCTAGCATGTAGGTTAGTTGCTTATTTTGTTTGACCACCCTTGAAATCAGATCGATGAAATTACTACCCCATGTCCCCATGGCCTTAAAATAGCTTAGATAAAGTCTCCTTGGTGGGGTTTATGTTAAAATTTGGGAAAAACCCATAAAATGCCTTTATATCCTAAGTTTTTCCTACACATGACTTTTCTGCTCCCAACATATGTTTCATTCACTTTCCAATGGTCCAGATCACGGCGCCTAGATCAATGGCTCACACAGCATTCCAGACCCCCCCTTGTGTTCTTCCTTTAACGCAGGGAGGGGGTACGGAATCGGCGATAATATTCACATAGATCTGGACGGTCCTGAAGAGAGCGCGTGAATCCACGGTCCACATTGGATTCCGGACCCCCCCGCCCGTTTTTCCTTTAAAGGAGGGGGGGGGGGTCCGGAATTGGTAATAACTTGGACGCACTTCTAGACGGATCAGAACAAAGCGCTCAAATCTACGGTTCACATTGAATTACGGACCCCCCCCTCCGTTCTACCTTTAATGGAGAGGGGGGGGGGTCCGGAATTGGTATTAAGGAACGCGCTAAGATCTGCGGCCAGGAAACCAGTGCGCAGATCAATGGCTCATTATGTATTCCAGACCCCCCCTAGTGTTCTGACTTTAACTAAGGGGGGGGGTCTGGAATGAATATTCTTTGCTGTGGGCCCCCTGTTACATGTGGCATTGTCCTACTGGTCCATAAGTCCCATCCTTCACATGCTGCCTGACATCCCGTCGCCCCTGGACGTCATCTTCCACTGAGTCCACTTGCTCCACTTGCTCCCAGGGTCGTGTCACTTCCCATAACTTCTGTCAGTCCATGTTGTCAGTACCATAAGCCCCTTCACTCATGAACAACCTCCTTTGGCGACTTTAACCTCCAATCACCAACCTCCACGTCAGTCGTCCGTATACTTTGGTCACCGTCACCTGCCATATCACCCCAAGTGGCCCGTTGTCCATTAATAACTGGATAATATGCCCGTTGTCATGCTGATCGTATCTCCCGTGCCAAACCAACCCCAATTTTGAATAAAACTGTCGTTTTCCCTTTTCATTCGTTATTCATCCATCGCGCCAGAAACCTCTTCTTCCTCCATTGCTTCCGTATCGCCTTCACCCGCAGTTTTCGACCCCACTAATGTATTGTTTATTGCAGGTACAATTGCTAAAATGGTGTCAAAGACGAAACAATCGGAAGAAGAAGAAAATCCTTTTCTTCCCCCTCCCGTTGACCTGGATAAAATTCCCTTGGTCGATAAAGATCGGTTGATAGCGGATACTATCTGCAGTTTCGAATTTTCTGATTTACAGTCATGGCTCCGGGAGGTGTTCCTGGACCAGAGTGACAAAATTGGACTCTGGGAGTCCAATTTGCCCCTGTATCTTTTTCCCCAGATTCATCATTTCCCAGAATTTGCCCTCAAGTGTTGTTAGCGATATTTCTTGCTAAGGGGTTTAGGTATCAAAAGAATGGGTTAAAACCCACTTGTCCAAAGTTTCGGGCGATAATGCGCCCATGGTAAGCAGCAAGCACGTCCGAACGGTCCAGATTTACGCGCACAGATCGACGGCGCACAGCAATTTTCGGACCCCCCTTGCCTTTCGATCTTTAAGCGAGGGGGGGGGGGGTCCGAGATC